>VXBR01000637.1:67471-91305 GCA_013400215.1 Cisticola juncidis | reverse complement strand
TAAAATAAAGTAAAATAAAATAAAATAAAATAGCATAAAATAAAATAAAAGCCCAGGGTAAGCTGGGAGGGGCGAGGCAGCTCTGAAAGCCCCGGTGCTGCTCCTTGAGGCTGTGCAGTGACATGTGACAGCCACTCTGCAGCGTCACCCATCAGAATTATCAGAACTGAGTCCCAAAGTGTCGGGCAGGGCTCTCTCCCTGCCCTGCTTTGTCACTCTGGGCTCACAAGAAAAGCCCCGGGGCTGTTTGCACATGGCAAAGTCATTAAAGACCCTCTCAGAGGGGTTTAGAGACCCCAGTCTCACCTGGAGGATGCTGGCTTGATCCTGGCCCTTCCTTCTGGCTGCAATACCTCCCCATAAAATCCCAAATGGGCCCCAGAGAACGTTTATGTTCCCCAGCCTCATCCCCCCCTCTGATTTAAACCAGCTCCCAGTAGGAGATTTGAGACCACCCTGAACAGAGCTGCTTGTCAGGCTGCTCATTTGGGATCAGAAAGCAGCAAAGCATTTCAGGATGTGCCCAGAGCCTGGGCACCTGCTCACTCCTGTTTTCTGCTNTTTTCCCCTTTTTTTTCTTTTTTTTTTACAATTAGAATCTAAATATGGATTCCTGACAGTAGCCAAACTTCACATGTTCATTTATGAGATTCTTAGACACGGGCTTGGGGGAGAAAAAGGCTCCTCACATTAAATATTTTTCTTCTTCAACAGAAAAAAAAAATCTTGTTTTGAATTAGTAAAGAGATAATATTGAGGGATAACACACAGTGATGCTCATGGGACCCAAATTACCCCTGTTAACATCCAGAGGCAAAATATTAATTCCTGGTCCCAAACAGGGCACTTTGAGGAGGCTCTTGAGTTGTCTGTAAAATATCTGCCTGCTGTGGTCATATTTTCTGTGGGATACTGGAGATCTCCTTCCATCTGTGTTTTAGAGATTTTGCTTTTCCTGACCCCAAAATGTGAGAATACAACAAGTTGGAATGACAAATGCTTCCATTTGTCACCTTGTGTTTGTCATTTGGTGTTTCCAAAGTATTCCATTTGACCAGAAATAATATTTTCCAGCTATTGGGATCTCTCCAAAACTGCACTGTTTGGTGAGCAATTTATTTGCCAATAAAATATTGCCTTGCTTGGCTTATTAGTTAATCATGGTCAAATTTGGGGATGGATACATGGTTAATGTTTTACTCATGAGCCTGACTTGACTCCTTCTCAAGGAGAAGCCACTGGATTTTGGAAAATATCATCAAGTTGTCAGGATTTAGCAGAGAACAAGTTCATAAAAGACTTGGATAAATCATGCTGAGCTTCTCCACATTTATGATGAGTGGTGAAAAGATTTCCAGAGGTAACAAAATAGGCATTCACATTGCAATTCCATTATTTTTGTATTATTTTGACTCTTTTTCATCTTACCAGACACTTTGCATCCTCATTTTTCCTTTAGGAATGCAGTGCTGATGTGGCTGAAGGGTGATCACAGCAAATCTCAAATGTTTGTTTGTGTTATTCCCTCCCTCCTTACCTTAACAAGGTGGGGGACCAGGTTCATGCCTTTCTTTATTTTCCCTGTTTTGTGTACCACCAAAAAAAAAGCCAGCCAGCCATGAATTTATTTAAATTATTTTAAATTAATTTATTTAAAATCATTCCAGGTTTATCCCCATCTTTCCAACACAAAAAAAGAGCAACCAAGAAAATCAAACCAGGTGATTCAGCCTCAAGCTCTGACTTTGTCACTAATTTACACAACAACTGCTGAGTTTATTTTCCCCTTGTTTTAAACACGTGTAAAATGGGGTTTATTTTTTTGGTTGTGGGTCTATTTAAGGAACATTAAGGGCTCCTTCTCAAATGGAGTTTTGCTATTTTAAGCCCAAGGGTTGTGTTCCAAAGCCTGGATGTCTCCCTGCAAACACTGCAGCGGCCAATTGCTTGTCACAGCCTAAGCTGCTTTATCAGCAGCATGATCAATGGTCTCACCACAACTTAAAGGCAGGAACATTTCTCCTGCAGCTTTCCTCCTCCTGGAGCTTTCCTCTGCTACTGCCCCGTGTGGATAACCCAGGGAGGGGAAAGGAGCAGCCCCACACTCTCCATCAGCACAGAAAATTACTCACATCCCACAAGACTCCTCTGGAAGATGTGATCCCAGGGTTTCTCCAGAGATTTCCTGAGTGTTTGGGAGATTTTTGCCCTGTGGTGAGTGAGAATGAAGCAACCTGGTATCTGGAGAATCAGAAGGAGAGACCAGACAACAGCAATGCACCTTGGAAATCATCCAGTGTGTTCATTGTTGGGAACTTTTTCCAGGGAGGAGGTGTATAAATAAAAGAGGGTTTTAAGTGGAGGAGGAGGCTTCTTTGTGGCAACATAAAAATGAAGTGTGGTGGCATGACCTTTTCAGAATGCATTTAAACTTCCTCTGGCCCCCCTGGGCTATCCCATATCTGTGTGGGTTACATTCTCCTGCTCCCAGAAATGTTTGCTCTCCAACAGGAGGGCGTTGTTATCCCTCCTCTCCTTCCAGAGGTCCAACCAAGCTCCTTTCCAGTTCTGCCACTCTCTCCCCTCACCCAATCTCAGGGTTGCTTTTCCCTGAGATTCTCCTCGGGGTTGCTGTTCCCCAAGGTAATCAGGTTTTCAGTCTTCTCTTTGCCCTGAGTGTTTCACCCCAGAGCCAGAGCAGACAGGCTGAGTCCCCAGTCCTTGTTTCCAAGGTTGTTTATTCTTCATTATCTCAGTTCTGTCCCAGCTCTGCAGGGCACCCCCAGCAGAGCAGGACTGGGTGGCTCAGAGAGCCCCACACCTCATGTACAGCACCCCTGACCCAACCACATCCAAAATGCACTTTTTATTGACAGAATTTTACCAATGCCCACTGCCTATGCTAACATGGCATTTCTACTCTAAACCAATCTCTAAAATCCAACTCAGCCAAAGATGGGGGACGAGAGCAAGAACAAGGAGCACAGGGGCCACTCCCCAATTCCTGCAGCTTGTCCCTTCAATCCCATGTACTAAAAATCCCAGATTCTACATTTACATTCTATGATAAACTAAATACTGCTTATTTTAAATTCTCTCAGCTTGTGATTCTTCATACACTGTGGGCATTCACTGCCATGGCAGGGATCAGAGGCAGTGTCCTCCTGGGCTCTGTGTGAGGCTCTGACCCCCCTGTACAGATCCCAGACCCCCTGTCCGGTCCCCAAACCCTCCAGGGTGGCCACAGGGATGTCCTGGACTCCGACAACCCAACTGTTTAAAATATTCTGTTTTCCTTCCCCAGGTCGGAGGGGCTTGTATATTTAAATTTCTCACGCCTGTTAAAGCTTGGGCAGGTCCCATTACAAAGTCAATACCCAGGAATGGAAAACATCTCCCAAAGTTTCAATCGAATTCTGGCCAAATTTAGCAGGCGGTGTCCGACTGCGCTCCCCATCCATGAACTCCACGCTAATAAGAAAGGGTTTGCTCCATCTGGATCCTGCCTGGGCTGTGATTGTAGATAAGTTCTGACCCAGAGAGGGGCTGGGGGTTGGTTTGGGTTGCACATTTTCCCCTCTCACCTCTGACACGGCCAACACACGATAACGAGGGGAGGAAGCTCCCCGAGGGACGGCGCTTGGGGTCGCGCGGATTAAACGTTCTCAGGCACGGCCCCTTCCAAAGGCAGCAGCAGGGAAGAGCTCAAAAAGCCAGAGCCTGCAGATTAAAGGCCTTGGAGGATTTTCCAAGCCCATCTCGTGGAGCTACTTGCTGTACAACCACCCAAAGTGTGCTTTGACAGAGGCTCAAGTTTGCTATTTAAAGATCAGCCACGGCGGAGGAAGGCTGAGAGATGTTTGTTTCACTTTGTCCTCTCACTCAAGCTGGGGTTTCTTTTTGGTTTTTTTTTTTTGTTGTTAATGTTTTAGGAATGTTTCCTTATCAGGATTATAAAAAATAAATACAGCCAGCACTTTGGCAGTCAAAAAAGAACAATATAGATTAGAAAATGATTTAGTGCCCTTATTTCACTGCCTGATCTCAGGAGCAATTATCTGTGTGAGTAATTCTCCTGTAGTAATTCTCATGTGTGAGGATCTTTGCTGAAAGCAGTGGAAGTGTTTGTGCAAGCAGAGTTACAGAACTGCAGATTCAGGCTTCAGTCTCCTCCTGTTGAATTTGAGAACAGATTGTTTCCTCTATAACTTCTTTGAGTGAAAAAAAATTCTCTTTAGAAGGTGAAGTTAAATGGAGCTGCTGCATTTTGATGAAAATTCTCGGTATCCCTTAAGTAAATGTTAATAAAAGGAATTTGCTGCATGTATTTCTGTGATTATCAGAAATTCTCAGTAGATTTCTGACTCTCATATGTGGCTCTTCTTCACCATTTTCATAAGTTTTGAGGCCTTCATAGTTCCATTAAAACCAAAAGACTTTAACCAGTCCTCACCAGTCATTTATGGGCTGACACCACCAAAGGTTGGTTGCCTAAAAAACACAGAAAAGCGTGAAAAAACTCACAAAACAAACCTGGCATCTGCACAAAGCTCAAAATGAACAGATGGAAACTGCATAATTAACAAATCAATTAAAGACATCACCAAAAGCACAATGTTTACCTATGGAATATGGGAAATTTCTGCTAAAACCACCAGAGACATCATTATTGCTACTGATATAAATCAAATTATGCTGGGGTATGGGAGTGATAGACAGGCAAACAAGCCCTGGGTTTAAATCTGTGGATTCTGGTGGTTTCCCCCACAGAATTTGTGAATAAAACCCCGGTAGCTGCTCCAAAATGTGCCCTCTGACACTGGGATATGCTTTAAACTGTGATTTGGGGTGTCACGGCATGAGCTTCACGTTTCAGAAAGGTTTCCACCAACTTGGGCTGGTTATTCCATGACAATTTATTAACACTTCCAGGCGTGAGTGCCTCAGGCAAAGCAGAACAAGAAGCATGACCCTGGTCACTAACAATATCCACACTTGGATGCCAAGCTGGTGATTTCAGAGCAGCCCTTCCATGCAGAATTCTGGGAGATTTCAGCTTAAAGAAAGAAAAACAGCTTTAAAAGTCACCTCCCAATAAAAGGAGGTTAGGCAGGATTATTCTAAGGTCCCACCTGACTTGGAAATGTATAAATGTATGTATGTGCTTGGATAATTTTAGAACTTTTGTGAAGTCGAAAGGCACATTTTCAGATAAGTGCTAGGAACACTTGGCAAGCCCATCTGAAACATGCTGTAAGATTTTTGGACATGGAGTGTATTTATAAACCACAAAAAAATACATTCTATCTCTTGTTTTGTCTCAGCATTAATGGTCAGCTACACTGAGAATGTTGAGAAGAAACTCCAGCCACGTTTTGGGGGGTAAAGCTGGGAGCTGCACGTTCACCTCGCCGTGGGACAACTTTGTGCTCTGATTACTTTGAATTTTCCCTGGCTGACTCTCGGGGTCGTTGTTCCCTGAGATTCTCCTCGGGGTTTCTGTTCCCCGAGGCAGTGGGGTCTCCCCCAGGGTTGCTGTTCCCTGGGGATTTCCTCGGGGTTGCTGTTCCCCAAGGTAATCAGGTTTTCAGTCTTCTCTTTGCCCTGGGTGTTTCACACCGAAGCCAGAGCAGACAGGCTGAGTCCAGCAGTGTTATCAAGGCTGTTTATTCTAAATTATCTCTCAGTTCTTGTCCAGCTCTGCAGGGCGTCCCCAGCAGAGCAGGACACGCGGGGACTGGGCGGGTCAGAGATCCCCAAACCTTCAGTGCGGGATCTCCCACCCAACCACTGCCCAAGATGGATTTTTTATTTACAGAATTTTACCAATACCTACTACCTACACTAACATGTCAGTTCTACTCTAAACCAATCTCTAAAGTCCAACTCAGGAAAAGATGGGGGATGAGAGCAAGAACAAGGAGCACAGGGGCCACTCCCCAATTCCTCCAGCTTGTCCCTTCAGCCCCATATGCTAAGAATCCTAATTTCTATATTTATATTCTATAACAAACTAGCTACTATTTATTTTTAAGTTCTTAGAATTTGTGATTCCTCTTACATGTGAGTATTCACTGCCATGGCAGGGATCAGAGGCAGTGTCCTCCTGGGCTCTGTGTGAGGCTCTGACCCCCCTGTACAGACCCCAGACCCCCTGTCCGGTCTGCAAACCCTCCTGAGCTGCCAGAGGGATGTCCTGGACTCCGGCAGCTGAAGGCAACAAAAATCACCTGAGAAGTGACAGCAGCTCCTGTTTATACAGCAAAGCTCTGTTTGAAAACCTCCTCTGTCCCAGCGTGGCAGAGTAACACAGATGCCTTTCGGGCTCTCCAGCATTTTCACAGAGAGCCCATTAACTTGGATCCAAATCTGCGCTTGGCCAGACATTCCAAGTCCACAGAGAAAAGATCTGAAAAGCTTTATCTGAGCCTGATAACCATCACGGCTAAAGCATGGCTCAGCTCCTGATTTACATCATCGCAGAGGGAAGGAGAACAGTCCAGTTGTGCTGATAAAATCCCAGCAAAGTGAAACCAAATAAATCTCAGAGATGCCATCGGTTTGTTTGTTTGCGTGCTTGTTGTCCGATGACATCAGCCCAGTGCCCGGTTTATCTTTATTTTAACTTGAACTGGAGCCTTGTCAGGCTTTGCCAGAGCTGTGCCAAAGGCACGCAGCAAAACCACATCAAACCCATCCAGTTTGATGTTTGCTTTGCAAACGCTTTAAAACGGGCTTGACTCCATCCCAGAGGATCCTTAAAGTTCCTGAACTTTCCGGGGCAAGCGCGACCAAGTTCAAAGCAGATCTGGGCTTGATTTATGGTTCTGATTGGAGACCAAGGAAAAGTCAAATTTACAGTCTGAGTTTTATGTCGAGTTCCTTGTGCAGTCTCGGTCTGGAACTCGAGGTGAGGCTCAGGGGGTTGGAAGGGCAGGAACACTGAGCCCATTGCTGGTCCAGCTCTCAGCTGGCCAGAGCTGGCACGGCCCAAGGAGCTCCTTGGCAGCTCACCAGGGCTTTGCTCTGGTGCCAAACGAAGCAGTTTGCTGTTAGAAGAGTTTAAAAGATGAATAAAGTGCCACTGGAGCACGGCTAAATAGCTCCTTTGGAGATAAGCTCCAATAATTAGCTGGAGACAGCTAATTATTGAAACAGATTTTTATTATTCCTAATTACTTTTCACATTGTAATGATCATAAATTTTTGAAAATTCTGGTCATCATCTGTCACCATTCATGCTTGTCAGATTTTTTTTTGTACAGATCATTTTGCATACTTATTATCATTAATACATTTGTGGGCTGTTATTATTCAAAACTAGTAAAAATCTTTTAAAGGAAATGCAATATTGTTTCTTAAATACATCCTTTTAGCCCTAATGACAGACTGATGCTGAACCTAACTTAGAAAATGAAATGAAATGCCATTAATTAAATGTTTATTCCTTGCACTCATTTTGCCAGGTTCATGAATTTACCTACAGTTAGAAATGATTCACAGGAGTTGGGCTGGTAGAACATAAGGTCCCAGCACTCCGAGCAGTTTGAAGATTCCAAGATGAAGCAAAGAGCATCAATTACTCTCAGAATTGCAGGAATGAGAAAGTTCCACGTGGTAGAAAGGACAACAACAATTCTGCAGGATTTGGGAGCATTTTGGGAAAACTCCACGTGGTAGAAAGGACAACAACAATTCTGCAGGATTTGGGAGCGTTTTGGGAGCGCCGTGTCGCCGTTTCGAGATGCCAAAAGCAGAGGGCTGAGGGGAAGTAGGTGTTGTGCCATTGTCACTTTTTATGGATGAAGGTCTGGGAGAACAATGCTCCAGCAGGAGCCACTGGGAGGGGAGCCAAGTGGAAATATCCCCTCACAGCCAGTGTTTGCTGCGAGGCTGAGGCCTCAGCACCTCGCCATGACTTCACTGACACAAATCTCCCAGAACAAAAGAACAATGCACCCAGGCTTGGAAGAGTTCTCCTTGTCTGAATGCATAACAGTGCTCATTGGACAATGAACTCCTTGTAAGATCATGGAAAAACCATTGTGGAAGGTCTGGAATACCTTTCTGCTGCCAGGCCTGGCCCAGATTGTTGCAGATTTTATTTCAAAGTGTTCCGGAGGGTTTGAATGTTCAGTTTGTTTCCGCAGGAATCACCCCTGCGTCAATGATTCTCTGTTCATCCCCGTCCTTGCTTTGCTCCGTGCATCCTGATACGAGTTAATTCCAAGACAATGAGCTGGAATCAGTGTTTTTCTTGGAAAAAAAATGTTCCAAGTCACCAGCATCCCCCTTGCCACGAGTGCAGTTGTGGAGCACAATGAAGAAGTCTGTTTGAAGGAGCTGTCTGCTCATCCAAGATTATCCCAGGGGAAAGACACCCACGGCTGCAGCCCAGGAGTGAACTCACCCTCAGGAGCCCAGCATTGCTCAGCATCCCCACGGGGGAATGGGCTGCCACAGCCCACAAAGAGTCATTGTGTGGAACCACCAAAGTCATCCTGGGTTGGATAAATGGGGAATAAAGGACCTGACACGCACCAGGCTTCGAGCTCAGGCCTCTCAGGGTTGCTGTTCCCTAAGATTCTCCTCAGGGTTGCTGTTCCCCGAGGTAATCAGGTTTTTCGTCTTCTCTTTTGCCCTGAGTGTTTCACACCAAAGGTAGAGACAACAAACTGAGTCCCCAGTCCGTGTTTCCAAGGTTGTTTATTTTTCATTATCTCAGTTCTTTCTTTGCTCTGTCAGGTCTCACTGGCAGGGGCATTATCTTAGTTCTTCTTCTGCTCTGTGAGGCATCCCCAGCAGAGCAGGGCACGCAGCAGGACTGGGGCAGATCAGAGATCCCCAAACTTTCAGTGCAGGATCTCCCACCCAACCACTGCCCAAGATGGATTTTTTATTTACAGAATTTTACCAATACCCACTACCTACACTAACATGTCAGTTCTACTCTAAACCAATCTCTAAAATCCAGCTCAGCAAAAGATGGGGGACGAGAGCAAGAACAAGGAGCACAGGGGCCACTCCCCAATTCCTCCAGCTTGTCCCTTCAGCCCCATATGCTAAGAATCCTAATTTCTATATTTATATTCTATAACAGACTAACTACTATCTATCTTTAAATTCTTAGGATTTGTGATTCCTCTTACATGTGAGTATTCACTGCCATGGCAGGGATCAGAGGCAGTGTCCTCCTGGGCTCTGTGTGAGGCTCTGACCCCCCTGTACAGATCCCAGACCCCCTGTCCGGTCCCCAAACCCTCCAGGGCTGCCAGAGGGATGTCCTGGACTCCGACACAGGCCTGGCTTGGGGAGACTTGAGAGCCCTTGCAGCTCTTTGGGCAGCACAGCAAATGACAAGAGGGTGGTTTCCAAGTTGTGGCTTAATGGAGACCTCAGTCAAGGATTGGTTTTAACCTGTTTTTTCTTCCCCTTCCTTTAAAAAATTCCTTCTGAGAGTGGCATAAAATATGAAGAAGTTGGTGATTTGTCAAAAATCTCCCTGCCCAGTCCTGTTCAGCAGAAGGAAGGGACAACCAGGGACACTCAGTTTTCCAGGAGACCCCCAGGCCAGATGCAGATGGGCCCCCACAGCCCACATCAGTTCTTCCCTGGTGTTGTTACAGCAGGAGAGTGAGCCTGACCCATGGCATGGTGGAAAAAAACAAACAGTTCCCTTTGGGATTATTTTCTCCAGGAAATCCAGTCACTGGTGCAGGATTTGAGAGCTCCTATAGGTGTGCATCATTTCCATCAGCTCCCAGCATTTAAATCGAGCTGCCAAATCTCCAGTAATTCCCCCAGGCTTCTGCCATGCACTAAAAATGAGTGTGTGGAAGAAGGAAAGGAGCAAAGGGAGGCACACACCAAAGGATCAGTGCCCAGCTGTTGTTATCAGAACAGATATTGTGCCTGCTGACAGCAAACCTGCAAAGTTTTCAACACTTGTTGCTAGCAGGAGGTGTGATCTGCTTTGGATGCTGAGGGGGAAGAAATTGCAGTGTCCAGGCAGCCAAATTCAGGAATTTTGCTATCAGACATGATGCAAGTGGAGAATGTTCTGCCTGTGCTGTGTGAGGAAGGAAAACAAAATATTGGACATTAAAGCAATTGGAGTTCTGTTAAATGACTTGGACTGTGAGCACATCCAGACAAAAAATCTGCTTTTTGACTTGAGCAAATCCTGGATTTTTCTTTAATGTTTTGGGGATTTTGATCCCCTTTCCAGCTTTCTGAGGCAGCTGGGCACCCCTTTAGGGAGCTGGGCACCATCAGGGGCACAGTGGCTTTGCTGTGTGAGCAGGACCCTCCCAGAGCCCCAGGTGCAGGGGACACAGATCCAGCCCAGGTGACAGCAAGGACAGGTTTGGCCAGGGCCAGCTGTGTAAATAGAGCCCTCCTGTCCTGGATCCAGCTGTGTCTCTTCCAGATGTGACTGTGACCTTTTGCTCTTCACCATCGACCACGTGGAGGCTGCTGTCCATTTCCTAACCAAAGTCTAGCAAAGTCACCAGAGCTCTCCAAGCCACCCATTTTTAAATAATCTCCTTTCATACCTGACCTGGATTTGGGAGAGCCCACATGGCCAGTTCTGCCAGGAGAAAGATATGGGAGGGGAGGAAATTTGGAAAAATCCTCATTATTTGCAGAATGAGGGCAAGGCACCAGCTGCACACATCTATTCTCACTTTGTTCCACCTTGAACATCACACATGACCCCAACAAAATCAGCAAAATTGGCCTTTTGCAGAATTAAACATCATATCTAAACATGAAACTTTCCTTTTTCATTCAGCTGAATGGTTGGTTAATTCTCAGTCTCCAAATATAACAGAAATCACCCGAGCTATTTGGCACAAGTCATGGCTTGATTAATATTTTTGGCATTTTTAGTGGGACCCTTAAATAATAGAAGTGGCATCTGAATGGAAACTGGAACAGATCAGTGAGAGGAACAGAGCTTTTAAGGCTTTGGAGAATTAGCAAAAGCCTCCAAAATGTCAGAGGATGTTAAAAATTTGAAACCAGTCGAGGTCTTATTTTGAGAACGGTGTCTGAATTGATTTGTCCTTCATTTGTGTTTTTCCTCTCCAGTTCTGCCATTCTGAGTTAGAGAGGCAATAAAATTCCAAGTGATCCCACAACCCACAGCTCCTGCCTCCATTTCCACACAGCTCAGAGCAGGTCAGGTATGTTCCTCCCAGCGCTGTTTATGATGCTTGACATTGTTACATCATCATTAAAAATCTCTTCACTGATGTGAAAAACACATTTTGGGGCTTTCTAGGCCATTTATTTTGTCAGCTCTGTGGGTATAGGGTGGACTGTCCTCCCTCCCAGGCAGTGCTGGTGTAATTGGATCCAAAGAAAATTCTTCAAACTTTATTGGCCACGGAAAACTTAAGTCAATTGGTTAAAAGAAAAGTGTTTATTATGTTTACTCTGGCATCCTAACCATGCAGAATTATTAATCATTAAGATCCAGATATGTAGACTTTGCCTTTTTATTTTTTTTTTCCTTTAAGCAGAGCTTTGCCAATTCATTAAACATCATTAAGATGAAATAAGCCTCAGCAAGAATGTTTTTACCTCATCTTTTAAATTTATTTTCTGTTATCAGGCTGCACTTGCTGAGCTCCATACTCACCACTTTATTCCTGAGGGCTGGAACACTTCCTCCTCTTGTCCTGGATAATTTCTGGGGGGTCCTAAAGATCCACCAATTTCCATTGAGCTGAACCCAGCTGAAGCCATGGAAAATTGCAGATTTTTCTCCCTCACCCTCCTTTTATAAAATAAATCAGGACCAATGCAGTCCTTCTGTACACAGGGCACATTAAAGGAAATAAATCCCCAGATTCAGCCCCAATGAATCATCCTGGTTCCACTGGATCTCCCTTCTCTGCTGAAATGTTTTCTCTCGAGAGCAGCCGTGGAGGTTTTGGAGGGAAGGAGCCTCTGTGAACCTCCCCAGCACTCAGAGTCTCTCTGCACTCCCAGTCCTGGCACAGGAGAGTGGCCCCAGTTATCCCTCAGTGCCTTGCAGTGCTGGTAACAGGAGATTGGCACCATTCCTCCAGCTCTGTTTTAATAGTGACAATATAACTGCTGAAACAATATTTTGGTTCCACTGACGTATGTAAAAACGCTCTGGCCTCGGCTGCCAGGAGCTCTGCTTCCCTCCTTTCCCAGCTGATAGCTCTGAGGAGGAGCTGAGATCCCAGTGCATCTCCTTTTTTCATCTCCTGCAGGTTTTCCTTCATCAGGGATCATCCTTTGAGAATCCTTAAAAGAAATCCCCACAGAACATGTGAGCAGAAATCACAGTACATACCCTAAAAACTGAATTAATAAGGGCTGATCCAGCTCTGTCCCTGGGGATGTGTTCACACTGCTGTGGGATGTGAAGGTCTTAAAAAACATCACTCAAATGATGGGGAAAGTTCAGCCAAAAGACTGAAAAGATCATTGATCCTGCCTAAAGGTGTCCCAGTGTGGGCTGTGGGCTCCCTTCTCTGATATCCACATCAGGGTTCCATTGAAATTCAAACTTCTTGGGTAACATTGGCTTTAGGTAAATCATGATCCAAAGGTACAAAAAGAACAGGGTTTCCTCTCCTCTCTGAATGCAAATGTAAGAAATTAATCTTCCCAAAAACACATCCCCTGTAGTGGTGGCCAGCAGTGGCACCTCCGATTGACATAACCACTCTTGACAGCGCCCAGCAAGGACATAATTCAGTGCTACATTGGATAACCCACAAAAAACCTCAAACCATGACCTTTCCTTCCTTCCTGCCCTCCTTTTTCCCCGAAGGGGAGGCTCTGGGGCTGGATCTGGGAATTAGGAAGCGACATGGGTGGTGACCCCCCAGTGTCATGAGGAATATTCCACATGTTGTGTGTGCTCATGTTGGGAGGTCCCACCCCGAACACCACAAGTGTTTCCCAGCCTGCACAGCCCAGGAGAACCATTCGGGGAGAGGGAAATGCCTGGGAAATGTGGCCAAAAGGGGCTGCCCTGCTGGTTTGTTTGCAAATGCAAAGCCAGGCCACCACTAGGGCCAGGTTTGTCACCTTCTGAGAAGTCCCCACAAACACCCACAGCAGCTGTGCTGTGACAGAATTCATGGTTCTGCCAGCTGGGAGCCACCAGCAAATCCTCATGCTCTGCCTCCAGCTGGTGAATCCCTTTCCCAAATAACTGGTGGGCCAAGAGACAACCAAGGGCCACGGGCATTGGAAATAATTGGAATTATTTCCTTGGTGGAAGGATGTGGAGCCCTGAGAATGGCTCCCACTGCCCAGGGCAGGGGCTGGGCTCCTCCTGCAGCTGTCTGGGATCTCACAGGACACACTTCAGCAGGTATCTCCCCCTACTTTCCATCATCCATCCTTCCATGCTCCTGCAGCTGTCTGGGATCTCACAGGACACACTTCAGCAGGTATCTCCCCCATTTTCCACCATCCATCACCCAGCCTTACTGGGCACTCGCATTTTTGTCCTCTAATTAAAGCTTCTGTCAGGTACTTTTAAATTATAGCCATGATTAGGGACTTGGGATCCAAATTCAGCAGGCTTTGGAACCTGCCATTTTATTTAATTACTTGCAGTAAATTATTTTGACACCCTCAATTAACAATGTCTGTCACCTCAGCCTGGCAACGATGAGTGCCAGGAATTTGCCATTTGATCTGTTTTGTCTGCTGGAAGGGTGCAAAGTAGACAAAAATTCCACCTCTGCACAAACCCAGCGAGAAATTTTGTGGGTTCCAGCACAGGGATTAGAAAATATCAATAATTTCCTTGAGTCTATTAATATTTGGTTCCTAAAGCTAAGGGTGTGTCTTGAATTTATTTGAATTAATTTGAATTAATAAAGCCATTGCTGCACAACCAGACATGGAGCAGATCATGGGTGGAAGGATAGGATGGTCCTTCCTGGGTTTAAAAAGTGGGATTAAACCACTTTTCTAGAGCAAGGATTGATCCCTGGGAAGCTCATCTAGGTGTTAAATATTTATCCATCTACATCAGCCAAGTTCCCATTGCATCCCCCCATTCCCAGCCCTGGATGGTGCCTGAAATTCCCTGTTTGAGGAGGAATTTCTCTGGGAACATCCCAGAGGACTCTGAGTGTGGATCATCCTGTGAACTTTGTGCTTTGCTGTTTCTCTGGGCAGAGCAATATTAAACTCCAGCATTCTCCCTCACTTTAACAGCCCTGGGGGTGTTGATGATGGAGCTAATTAGCCATGTTCTCTAATTTATTAAAATCATAAATATTTCACTTCAAGGCTTTCCTGGGGAGGAGGGAGAAGAAGGGAGTGGGAAGGTTAAAGGGAGACAACTGCATGAAATTCTTTAGCTGATTAAATGTTCCATAAGGTGCAGCAATATTTTACCTCTCTTAAGTGATTCGGTGGCACATCAGGCTTGGCACCTCCATCTTCACCCTGTTTGTTTTTAATTATGGCCATTATTTTATTTACCATGGATAACATCAGGACCTGGTATGGTTGGCTGGAAAAGCCAAAGAGCACAAAATCATTTTGGTGTAAGAAGCTCAAATAAAGGGGAAAGGAGCAGCAAAGCCATAAAAAAGATGGAGCTGGGAAGATGTAATATATTTGTGTACTGTGGAGGTCTAGAAGAATTTTTAGTACAGTATGTACAGAGACTTATGGGTTTTGGGGAAGTAATCTGATATCTTCCTTGTAACAAATGAATTTGCATATTTGCTGCCTGAAATAGATCTTAAAAAAAAATTATAGTCTCAAAAACTTCATGTTTCTCACATGAAATTCACATTGTGGCCATTGCAGGCTTCACCAAGGAAAGCAAAGGAGCCCAAATCCTGATATGGAAGCAAAGTTATTTTCCATTCATTTTCCATTCGGGGTGGGGTCCTAAACATCCACCAATTTCCACTGATCTTATCTTGAGCTGAACGCAACTGGAGCCATAGAAAAGCCCAGATTTTTCTCCCTTATCCTCCTTTTATAAAATAAAAATGATGGAGAACTTTAAGCCACAACTGCTTAAAGTTTCAGAGATTTATTTAGACTGTGACTGTGGTCCTTGCTCTCCTGTGGAGGTTCCATGCCCCTGGTCTTGTGGAGGTTGTAGGTTCTCCATGGGAAACCATAAATGTGATGCACTCTGATTTGAATCTGCCAGGACCGTGCCTCAGTTTCCCTGCTCACCGTGGAGTTGGATCCTCATCCTGTGGGCAGGGAAAAATGGGAGCACTTGGGAAAGACAAAGCTCGGGGGCTCAGCTATTGTAGAGCCTTTTATCAGCTGCAGAAGCCCGCAGCCATTGTAAATCATAAAGGAGCAGGGCGAGAGGAGGAACCGGTCCTGGAATGTGAGAGGTGAGATAAAATAAACGGAAAACACCGGGGCTGAAATCCCTGCTCATTCCAGCGCAGCCCATGCTGAAGCAGGGATGCGATTTCCCTCAGCGGCAGCAGATAAAGGGGCAGACAAACCCCAAATACCTGGGATTACCTGTGCCCCTTCCAAACATCCCCTCCCCGCACCCCCGGCGTGGGAGGTGCCGGGGATGCTCGGCCCTTTGCCGGGGGATGCAGATGCAATCTGTTCCTCATTGTCCCGTAATAGCTAGATTATCCGCGGGTGAAAATGCGGGGTGGTTGTGCCCAACCAAGCATGAAATTGCCACTGCTCCGAGGAGCCATTCATCAGCGGCCCTTCGGAGACAGCGGGGCGGGGATTCATCCAAAATCCGGGATGCTGGAATGCTCCGGGGATGCTCCCGCGCTGAACTCTTCAAGGAAGAAGTGAACCCTGGAAGGCGATGCACAGGAAGGCTTTCCTGGGGAATTTCGAGATAAATGCCTGAAGAGCCTGAGGAACGCATTAGGAACGTTGCTGGAGGGACATAACAGGATTTTTTGGGGTTGGTTTTTGGGTTTTGTGTTGTTTTTTTTTTCCTTCCTCTTCAGCAGAGAGGAAATTTGGGTAAAACCATTAAGCTGAGATTCCGCTGGGCTCAGGCCGCGTATTCCGTGTCAAACTCAAGGTTAAAATGTGAATGAGGAATTCCTAGAGCTGCACGAGGGATCTGGGCACAGACAGGCCTCCCCGGGGTGGATTCCACTCTTAATCACCCTGGCCCCAAGCTTAGGAACTAATTTATAAGCTAAATCTAATTCCTTCTTGGAAGCTGCTGCCCAACTCTCTTTTTGCCAGGAGCTCCCACAGAGCTGGGCTGGGGTTGGGATCCTTCCCCACTCAACAAGCTGTGATGGCTGAGCCACCCCACTGGGTCAGGTATCCATCCCAAAATCCTCAAGCTTATCTAAAACTTTTTGCTATCACCATCAGAAGAGAAGCAGAAGCTCAGTTTGGTTCTGCAGGAACAGTTCCAGGAGCTCCAACACCGCGTGGATATGGTCTTATCAAATAAACCAATATATTTGCACCTCAAAAGATAAGAACGCTGATTTCAGCTGAAATTAGCTTAAAAGTGCAAATCCACCCCAAGTCAGTGGAGTTTCCCACTGTTGGTGCAAGGGCTGATATTTTTCCTGGTGCTTTTCAGCTGAGCCAGCCCAGCAGGAGCTTGGTGAGCTGGATAAATTGGGAGAGTTAAAATTTGTGGGGGCAAAAAGACTCTGCAAATAAATAGGGAGAGAGTGGGGTTTGAGAGCTCCTCCCTTCCTGCTCCAATCCAGGAGTTTCGAAACTTGATACAGGGAATCCTGCGGGGCCTTAGAGGAAAGGAATTTACTCCCACCCATCCTGGGTTCAGCCTAACTCCTCATTTTTTTTGTTATTTGAGCCTTCAGCCTGGAAGAGTGTCTGCAGATTTTCTGCCCAGAGATTCATCCCACCCTAACCCTGTGCTCCTCTGTCCCTCTGCCACCTGTGACACAGCCCTGACCCCAGAGCATCCCTGGGACAGAAAATCTGCCCCTGGCAGGAATCTCCTCCTGCATTTATAAATACCACGGGCACAGGGATTCTCTGCAAAAGGCCTTTCTGCTGGGAAATCACCAAAAACTGCCAGAAATTCAGTTTAATAATTTTTTTCCACGCCATGTTATTTAATGAAATCAAGTCCCCAGGGTGGAGATGGCTTTTCCTTAACAGGGAATTTCAAATATCTGGGACACTGCTTTGAATTTGCTCTTTATCCAAAGCACTGGGCTGTGCTGTCCCATTAAATGAGTGGCCACTGCCAGATTTTTGGCTGGATTCTAACAGTCCCTTCTGATGAGTGTTTTATTAACTGGAGAAATGATGAGTTTTTATGGTAATTCCAAATCTTGCCACAGTTTGTTGAATAAATCAGGTTTTACGAGGCTTGGAGCCCATTTCTCCAGTTTCCATCATCCAAATTGTCACAGGGTGGATTTTACCCAGGGAGAAGTGTAAGATAAATGCTTTAATTTCTCTTTAGCTTTTCAGTCCACGGTGTTACATTTGTGCTGGAGCCTGCTGCTGTGTGATGAGGAAGTGTTGTGGCCTCTGAATATAAGAATACTGTCCTCTGTTGATCAGAAAGGAAACAACTGCTGCTCACACAGCAGAAAACACTGACAAAAAAAAAAAAAAAAAAAAAAATCCCACTGAGAAAATCAACCTGGCTCTCATAATTCCCTTTCATGGCTATTCACAGCCTGAGATACCTTTGAAAGTCTGTGTACACTGGGACTTGGGGGCTCTTAGATCATTTATAAATCACACATCACACCTCCTTGTGTGTTTTGGCAAAGCTGGGATTGATGCTGAGCTCTCCAGTTATTAATAGTTCAGACTTCAGTGGGCAGAAAAAGAAATGTCCCACTCCCTAAAAATGGTGCTGGAAAGAGGAGTGAAAAGAGAGGTGAAATGAGCAAATAAAGTGCATTTTGAAAAATTCAGCTAGGTGACACAGGGCCTGGCCACAGCCTTCATTAAACACAGCATCCCTCAGCTCTTCTCTCTGTCCCGATCCAAGCAGCTCCCTCTCCCTCTGACGAGAGAAAAAAAAAAAAAAAAAAAAAAACCAAAAANAAAAAAAAAAAACCAAAAGCAGATGAATTTGCCGGGTAAAGAAGTGTGAGCAGCTGAGTCAATATCTGGGTGTTATCCCAGGAGCTGTCCTGGGAAGCACCGCGGCTCCAGGAGGAGGAGGAGGAGGAGGAGGAGGAGGAAGCCCGGGCCGCTCACCCCAGCAGGGATGCTCGGATGAGGTGAGGGCTCCTCGAAACAGCGGCAGACAGCGCTGCGAGA
Source organism: Cisticola juncidis (assembly GCA_013400215.1). NCBI lineage: Eukaryota > Metazoa > Chordata > Aves > Passeriformes > Cisticolidae > Cisticola > Cisticola juncidis. The sequence continues at coordinate 73,059 of VXBR01000637.1, read as the reverse complement.
TGCTCGCTAATTAGCGGCAGTTAATTAGCGGTGTAACCCTGACACGCACCCTCAGGCAGGGTGATGTGGTTTTTAAAAGGACAGTGTTTAACTCTCCAGCAAATTGTCGTGGCCACGCCGGAGGGGATCGCTGCTGGGCTGCTGCCCCGGGGCCGCTCCGCCTGAGTCCTTTTCCCGAGGCCATTCCAGCTGATTCCCGTCCCCTTTTTCCGGGGCCACTCCAGTTAATTCCTGGCCCTTTTCCAGGACCATTTCATCTGATCCCTGTCCCTTTTTCCAGAGCCATTCCAGCTGATTCCTGTCCCTTTTTCCGGGGCCATTTCATCTGATCCCTGTCCCTTTTTCCAGAACCATTCTAGCTGATTCCTGTCCCTTTTCCTGGGACCACTCCTGTTGATTCCTGTCCCTTTTCTCGAGGCCATTCCAGCTAATTCCTGGCCCTTTTTCTGGGCTCATTCCAGCTAATTCCCGTCCCCCTTTCCAGGGCCACTCCAGCGGATTCCTGTCCCTTTTTCCACGGTCATTCCCTGATTCCCATCCCTTTTTTTTTCCAGGGCCATTGCAGCTGATTCCTGTCCATTTTTCCACGCCCATTCTGGGTAATTCCCGTCCCCTTTTTCCAGGGCCATTCCCTGATTCCCGTCCCTTTTTTCAGATACCATTCCCTGATTCCCATCCCTTTTCCAGGTGATTCCTTGATTCCCGTCCCTTTTTTTCAGGGCCATTCCCTCATTCCTGTCTGTTTTTCCAGGACCATTCTGGGTAATTCCCGTCCCCTTTTCCAGGGCCATTCCCTGATTCCCGTCCCTTTTCCAGGGCCATTCCCTGATTCCCATCCCTTTTTTTCCAGAGCCTTTCCCTGATTCCTGCCCCTTTTCCAGGGCCATTCCCTGATTCCCATCCCTTTTTTTCCAGGGCCATTCCCTGATTCCCCTCTCCTTTTCCCACCCCGCTCCCGATGATGCTGCGCGCCCCGCGGGAGCGGAGCAAACCAGAGAATTCCAGGATGGGAACCGGGCTGGATCCCATCTCCTCACCCCAGCGGGAGCAGGAGCAGAGGTTTGTGCGCTCCAGGACCACGAACTCGCCGCGGGGGAGAAACAGAGCGGGGAAAACACACGGCCCTTTCTGTCCTCTCCGAATTTCAGCCGCAGGCGTGCAGGGGCTACACCTATTTACATTCACCGCAGGGGCGTCCTCTCGGCGCGTTTCTCGCCACTCCCTCGCAGGGGTGTTGTTGTCAGAGCCGCGGTGCAGCTGAATTATTGCCCAAATCCTCAAAGAGACGAGGCAAACCGAGATTTTAAAGGCAAGGCCAACTTTCGGGATGTTTTCCCTCTTCACCTGAAGTTAGGGCATCGCGTTTTGTTCTGGGAATATCAAAGGGAGGCGTTGAGCTGGGAAATAAAATCAGATAAAAGATGGGGTTCTTGTCACAGCCAAGAGCAGCAGGTTTAAGGCAGGGATCACACGGTGCAGGACCTGCTAATTAAATCGTGCCAATTAACCACGCAGCACCTCCGAGGGTCAGCAGCTCCAGGGTTCAGAGACCTCTGTGCCTCAGGATTTTTGGGTTGCACAGGCTGAGCCCTGCAAAGTTCTGCTTTCAGGCACTACCAGGCATGAACATGAGGAATTTTTAACTTCATTTTCATGTCCCTGAATATGATTAAACATCCCTGGAAAGTATCCAAGGCCAGGTTGGAGCAATCTGGGATAGTGGAAGGTGTCCCTGCCCGTGGCAGAGCTTTAAGGTAGCTTCCATCCCAACCCTTTCCATGATTTTGTGATCACTCACAATTTCCTTGGCTGTTTTCCTCACCATTTTAGGCTCAGGCTGAACTTGTCACAGCTCTTCCCACAAGTTTTACCTGGATGTGACAAGGAAGGCAATGACACCATCACTGAGCTCTCTCTCCAAAATCCTGCTCTAAATTAGTCACTTGAAAGCAGCGGGCTGAGCGCTCAGCTGGCAAGAACCTCTGGGACAAAAATTTTCCATGTGCTATTTTTACTATGAAATGGGTCCGACAGCAAAGACTGGGACAGGCTTTTGTAGCAAAGAGGGAGGTACAGATGCCAACTGTCCCTATTTAGGAAGGAGAGTTTCTCTTTTTTTTAAAAAAAAAGAAAAAAGTAAAATATCTGTTATTTTTCCATTCTGTCCTTCTGTGAAAGCTCTCACGGTCCAAAATATGTCAATGGACTTTAAAGGTGTGTTGCTATTTCACTCTCTTAAAAGTGCCTTTTTATAGTTTCCAAAATGCCATGGAAAGCCTGGCAGAGGGTAAAAATAAAGGGTGTGCTTTCTAGCACAGGAATTACAAATAAAACAGGGATGTCACAGAGCTGGGAGCAGATCTTGCCATGATGCTGCACAAACCTCCCAGAAATCCCAGGCTCCAAGTCCTCAAATCAGCTGGCCATTAAATAAATTGAAGCCAAGGGATTCAGGCAGGCACAAAAATCCCAAAAAACCCATGGAAGCTGAAGGAGAGTCGAGGTCAGAGAGCCCCCAGGGCTCCATGTGGGACCAGCCAAGCTTCTCCTCACAGACATTGGAGAGAATTTCCCATGAAGGCTGAAGAGAAACCACTGCAGTTTCTCTTTTGGTTCCATTTCCCTCCATCAGCTCTGGGATCTCCGTCTCCCTGACCCCAAAGCATGGGAGAATCTTTCCATCTCCTCCTACCAGGCAAGGAAATTACTCTTTTACCATGGAAAAGCAGCTTTGCCAGCTCACTGGAAACGCTGTTCTGGGTGTCCACCCACTGCAATGTGAAATCTGAGCTGTTTTGACTGGACACTGAGTCCCCAGGGCCCGTGTTCTGATGAAGTGCAATCGCTGAGGGGAAAAAAAACATTTCTGATGCAAACACTCTCACTGGTGACTGCGAAATTCCTCGTCCGTGGAAATCCCAGGGCTGCTGGGAATGTGCAGCTCCCACAGGATTCGCTGCCAAGAGAGTCTTTTTTAAGGAGTGATGGTGGAAAACAAAAGTGAGGCTGGAGCAGATTTATCTCCAACGTCAAAGGAACGGTCCTGGCAAAATTGGGGTTGATTTTCCCAGTGCTGCTCCATCCGTGGCTGCTCTGGGACAAACTGGGAATAGTGGGAGAAATGGGAATTCAGGAATTCAGCTCTGTTAGTGATGTGTAAAAATGTGTTAGAGACTGGAGCTCCAATGATCCAGGGGGAAAAGGGGAAGGGAAGGGAAGGGANAAAAACTTATAGAAATTGATGTTTTGTTTCTCAATTACAAGACAAGGAAAAGGGAAAAGGGAAAAGGGAAAAGGGAAAAGGGGAAAGGGAAAAGGGAAAAGGGAAAAGGGAAAAGGGAAAAGGGAAAAGGGAAAAGGGAAAAGGGGAAAGGGGAAAAAAGGAAAAGAGGAAAATGGAAAAAAGGGGGAAAAAAGGAAAAGGGAGAAAAGAGGAAAATGGAAAAAAGGGGGGAAAAAGGAAAAGGGAGAAAAAGGAAAAGGGAAAAAAGGGAAAAGGGAAAAGGGATTTTTGCAATCCTCTGTAGGAACTTCTGGCAGCAGCCCTGCCTCTCCTGAGGTCCCAGCTGGGTTCCCATCAGCAGCTCTGCCAGCTGGAAGGACGCAGCCCCATTTCCAAGGAGTGTCTGTGGATCCAGACTCATTCCATCAGCCCCAGAAATAGCTGGGAAGCCGAGGCAGGCTGAGTGCAGACAGCATCCACCTTCCTGTCCATGGCCTCCCTGCTCCAGGGAACCTCCTGAAATCCTCATTTCTTCCTTGCCTCCACGCAGATTGGGAGAAATCCTCTCCTTCTCCTCAACAGTAGCATAAAGAAAAAGCAAATAAAATCCTTGTGCTTATTCCTAGGAGCCAAGGCAGCTCCAGCTCCTCTGGCACCAGGGACTCCCATGGGAGAGCAGAGCCTGTGAATCATGAGCAGTCATTTTAGGGAACTGTGTCATGGGACAGACCAAATCCGAGGCAGCTCCACCAATTTCCACAGACATCCCTACCCCAGATTACAGAGGGAGTGAAAGTCCCCTGGGGATTTATCCCAATATTGCTTTTAATGGCATCCCTGGGGCTGGGAACTGCTCCTGCCTGGGGGATTTCTCACTGTCACCCAAAATCGTGGAAAGTTGCTGCTGGGATAAACCTGGAAATCATTCCCTGATTTATTTGGGTTTGGTTTTTTGTTTGTTTGTTTGGTTGGTTGGTTGGTTTTTTGGTTTTTTGGTTTTTTTTTTTCCCATTTCATGACAACAGGTCACCCCACAGGGCTGGTTGGAAGTTGCAAAATTCCCATAAATCATGCAAACATTTTGCTTCTTCTGTCTCTTTCTCCCTGTCCTTTTTCTCTGCATTCCTCTACAATAAACAGAGCCAAATGGATTTTTTTTTTCTTAATCTGCAGGGAAAAATGACCAATTTTGCTTGCAGGCTGAGAACTCTTGCCAGCTTTCAGCTGGAATGGATTTCTACCACTTTCCTTAACCCCCAAACAAGGATTCTTCCCTTTCCTCAGCGACCTTCTAAGAATAATGACGATAAAAAAATCAGAATCCAAACAGCAATTTTTTTAAAAACTTGCATAATACATTTTTTAAAAAATCCATATTTGCTAAAATCAAGACTCTTCCATGGCCAAAAGTAGAGCTAACAGGAAGCAAACATTGCAAGAGTCATCCCAGAGGTTCAGGGGATTAAAATCCAGATTTCATTCCTGCTGCTGTCCTAGACACTCTTGCAAAAGCTGCAATTTGAGTCCAGTATTTCCATGAGTTCCAGCAGGTCTCCTGTGACCCTCAGGCTCGGGAGCAGTTGGATTTTCACTCAGGCTGGTGAGTTCACAGCTCAGGGGATGTTTCTGAAGGCACAGGCAGGGAGAGGCTGCCAAGCCCTGCGCTCCGAGGAGCACCTGGGTTATCGCTCTGGGGGAGGTGGGAGGCAGGAAAAAAACAAATTCTGTCTTTCCCCAGCCTGGAGGCCAGGCAGGGGAGATCACAGCCCTGGAAAAACGGGAAGATACACCCAGGGGTCTCCCAGGAGTGTTAAATGCATCACACACACCTAAATTCAGGCAGTGGAACCACAAAATCTCAAAAAAAATCACTTTTTTTTTTTTTTAAATCAGAGCCTGATGTCAAAGTAGCTGGGACAGCTTCAGTACCTGGCACTAAAGGTCCCTGTTTGCAGTGGATGGATGATCCTGGAGTTTATTGTGGGATCAGAGTGAGGAAAATACCAAAGTGGGTGAGGATAAAGAGAAGGAAGAAATGGAAAAATTCCCTGGGTACTGCTTGATTCTACCCAAATCCATCCCATTCCTCTTTTATGGGTATCAGATTAATACTAATTTAAAAAAAAAAAAAAAAAGGCAATTTGAAAGCTTTCAGCTTCCTTTTTACTTAATTAAGTTAATATTAACTTATTAATTAGCACTAAGTTAATTATTACTGTTCTACAAGATGTGAGGGCAGACTGCTACAGGTATCATTGCTTGCAAAACAGTAACAATCAACTTAGTATTAATTAATAAGTTAATATTAATTAATATTAAGTAAAAAGGAAGCTGAAATCTTTCAAATTACCTTTTTTTTTTTTTT
>VXBR01000637.1:52830-67295 GCA_013400215.1 Cisticola juncidis | reverse complement strand
AATAATAATTTATTACTGTGCAACAAATAAAGAGAAAGTGATTTTATTTGTACATCTCAGATAACAATGAGCCTGCAGGAATTTAAAGATTTCCTCCCCTTGGCTTTCCCTTTTATTGGGGCAATGATTCCTTGGATCCCCCTCTGAAAATCTCTTTCACACTCAGGCTGCTTCTCCTGCTCTGCCAACTCTTAATGCAGAAAAGGGAGGGGGGAAATTCTAATAAAGTTCCTTAAATCTCAGGAAATGAAGCTTTGCCTCCCTAAATTCCTTTTAAGTTGAATATTCCAGTGCCCAGCATGAGCTGAAGTTTCCCTCAGGATTTTGGGGTTCCCTGAGAGCTTTTCCCCTCTCCCAGCAAACCCCAAACTGGGTTTTTTTTCCCTTTTGCCCCTCTTTTTCAGCTTTTTTCTTTCTTAACTCCTGCCATTTGTTGCCTTGTAAAAACAGAGGCTTGGACCTTTCAAGCCTCCCAGCCCCTCCAGTGGGATTTCCACCATTTGAGGAAAAAGTTCAAGGATTGCTCCCACAGCATTTAGGAGCAGAGAAAATGGTGAAAAATGATCAGTTCTGTCAACACCTCAGAAATAACAATTATTCAGCGGTGTTTTCAACTCTTCCCACTTTCAGAACCATCATATAATATTATAAATGCATATTAAAATATAATAATCTGTCATATCATATGATAAAAATAAAATATCATATAAGCATTGTGAAGTTTTCCTCCTTTAGGGTTTCCTGGCCCTGCAGGAAAGAAGAACTCACTGGTTTATTTTATGCTCTGGAAAATATTCCTGAGGTAAAATATTCCTTAAAAGGTTTTCATGGACTTGCAGATAAAAATTCTTTTGTGGAGCTGTGGCAGTGGGGGATCCCTGAAGGGTTGAATGATGCTCAGGTTTGGTTAAAAAAGGAATTTTGCCCTCGTTATTCCCAAGGAAAAAACCTGAAAAACCTTGGAGCTGCTTTCTGACACAGAGAACCAAACACCTGATGGCAGCACCAGAAAAATTGAAATATTCCTCAGTGCATTGGTGGCAGCTCCACACTCCACGTGGCTGAAGTGGCTGAGGGGATTGGGTTTTTCTTTTGAAATTGGGTTTTTCTGTTGAAATCCTTAGAATTTGATAGTTTGAGTCACCAAACAGCTGCTGGGGCCTCGTGGTGCTTGTTTATAATCATTTAATTTTTGATCTTTTTACTTTAAAACTCAAGGCACCTCCTATTTGGGATTGCGTTCAAGAAAAAAAAAGAAGGAAAAAAAAGAAAAGAAAACAAACAAACAAACAAATAAACAAAAAAACCCAAACCAAGTTAAAAAAAAAGAAAAAAAAACAAAAAACAAGAAAAAAAAAGAAAAAAACAAACAAAAAAAAGAAACAAAACCAAAAACAACAAAAAACAAAAAACAAACAAAAAAGAAAGAAACCAAAAAAACCAACAAAAAACAAAAACAACACAAAAGAAAAAAAAAAACCCGAAAACAAAAACAAAAACAAAAAAACAAACAAAAAAAAGAAACAAAACCAAAAACAACAAAAAACAAAAAACAAACAAAAAAAAGAAACAAAACCAAAAACAACAAAAAACAAAAAACAAACAAAAAAAAGAAACAAAACCAAAAACAACAAAAAACAAAAAACAAACAAAAAAAAGAAACAAAACCAAAAACAAACAAACAAACAAAAAACAACCATAAACCCCCCCCCCCCCAAAAAAAAAACCAAAACAATGCCTCTGGTGGGTCCTGAATGATGCCTTGAGGAAAAGAAGAGATGAACAGGAAAGGGTTCTAATTTGCAGACATTCAGTTCCTGTTCTGAGTTAATTGTGTGATATTTGGCTCTGTAATCCAGTTTTATCATTTTTTCCCATTGGTTTAGGCAATGTGGCAAAGGAGATGCTGCTTTGGGAGCCCATTTATTAATAAATATTTGCATTTTTAAATCAAAAGGCTTTATGGGATGATTTTGGCTGAGGGGAGGTTTTCAACACTGAGTTGTTTTTAGAGGGCAAAATCATCTCCATCAACCAATTACAGAAAACCCAAATGAAGAAGAGGGAAGAAGAAGGTGAAAAAAAGAACAACTGACCTCCACCCTAAAGTCTCCATCTTATACCCCACATACACCAAAATCCCAAAAATGTAACTTTGCAGAATTCCAGCACAGGGGGAATGCACAGAGGGATGGGCTGAGCACGGCTTGGGATGGAGCAGGAGCTGCAGGTTGTCCCTGTGAGAACCCCAACCCTTTTCTATCCATGGTCTCTGATTTGAATCCCCTCTCACAGAAGGATTTTCCCTCCATGATCTCTGACTTGAATCCCCTCACAGAGCAGAATTTTCCCTCCATGAGTTCAGTTTGAATCCCCTCTCACAGCAGGATTTTCCCCCCATGATCTCTGATTTGAATCCCCTCTCAGAGCAGAATTTTCCCCTCCATGGTCTCTGATTTGAATCCCCTCTCACAGCAGGATTTTTCCCCATGATCTCTGATTTGAATCCCCTCTCAGAGCAGAATTTTCCCTCCATGATCTCACTTTGAATTCCCTCACAGCAGGATTTTCCCCCCATGATCTCTTATTTGAATCCCCTCTCAGAGCAGGATTTTTCCCCATGATCCCAGTTTGAATCCCCTCTCAGAGCAGAATTTTCCCTCCATGATCTCTGATTTGAATCCCCTCTCAGAGCAGGATTTTCCCTCCATGATCCCAGTTTAAATTCCCTCTCACAGCAGGATTTTCCCTCCATGATCCCAGTTTAAATTCCCTCTCACAGCAGGATTTTCCCCCCATGAATTCCAAACCCATGGACAGTCACACACCTCAGGATGATGCTTTAACACAATTTCCAGCACTGCCCTGCTCCAGGCTGTGCTGGATTGATTCCCTTGGATATGGAATATCCTGAGTTGGAAGGAACCCTCATGGATCACTGAATCCAACATTGATCATCCAATCCAAACCTGGTTCAGGACAGTTGATTAACAGGACACCAAACTACACAAAGCTTTCTTTCAGCCTGACAGGGAAGAAGAAATAAATTATCTTCCACTCTTTTTTTTTCTTTCTCTTTTTCAGCAATCACTCCTTTTCTCCAAATCCCTGTCCATTTCCTGGTTCCAGCCAGACGTGCCATGGGAAAAGCAGCTTGCACAAACAGGAAGCACGTGGGTTTTCAAAAGAAACCCTATTTTTGTGAGAGCTCCCACTGAGTTCTGCTGACTCAGGAGACCTTGGCCTGAATTTAAATGAGCAGCTTTGGAGGAACTGGACTAATCCTTGCCTCTCCAGGCTCCTTATCTGCCACTCCTTTTCCAAAACACAGCCAAGAGCCCAACTCAAAACCCTCTGCCCACAGCGTGGGCTCCTGGTGCAGATCCTGGAGGACAGGGAGGCTCTGGGACTCGGAGCAGTTGTGAAGAATCCCATTTTACTGCTGCCAAATATTTAGGGAATCCCTGTTTCTTTCCACTCCTGGGAAGGGGATCTGGCCAGATGTCACGCTGAGCTGTCAGAAAGCATCACCTTCCTCCCTGCTGACGCTGCCCAGGCCCTGGGACGTCAGGAGCCATCAGTCCTGAAGGGGATGTTTATTCCTTCTGATGCTGGGGTGGAGATTTGTGTCCTCCTGGCATCCTCCTGGAGCAGCACCATCCCCTGCAGTCCCTCTCCAGCTCGGCTGGGTTTGCTCAGCCTTTCCAAGGGACGGATTTTGATGCTGAGGTGGAGATTTGGATCCTCCTGCCATCCTCCTGGAGCAGCACCATTCCCTGCAGTCCCTCTCCAGCTCAGCTGGGTTTGCTCAGCTTTTCCAAGGGATGGATTTTGATGCTCTCCTTCCTGGCAGGTGCAGTTCACACCCATGGAAATGAGCCTGAGCCCACCAAAACCTGTCCAAGCCTCATCCTGGGGTCTGAAGATGGTGATTTTTATTCCCAGATGGAAATTGAGGCTTTCAGGCAGGTTGGAAAGGGTGGCTGCCCTGGGAAACAACAGGCTTTTTGAAGAACAAGGTGAAAGGAACCTTTTCTGTGGCTGAAATTCTTGACGCTAATTTTAACAGCTCTTCCAAACCCCTCGAAAATTGCCACCCTGAAAAAATAAACAGGACCCACATTCAGCCACTGAACTGGCACCCAGGCCACCTCTGGGAATGGCTAACAATAGCCAGCCTTATTCCTGCCTGCAGAAACCATGGGAGAGAGAGGGAGAAGGGCAGAAAAAAGGGAGAGAGGGCTACCCCAGCCTAATTGGCCCGTGGTTGGATGGGGCTGCTGGCTTTGGGCTGGTTTTAGGTTACATGTGAGCAAGTGAAATGGAATATAAATAATAGCAGGGGCAGAGCTCCAGTGGAAAAGCCAGCCAGTGTCTGCCTGAGTGGCTGCTCTGGTATCCATCAAGCCCTGCTGTGGTTTGTGTCACTCGAGGCAGGGAGCTGCCCTTGGGGGGAGCCCACCGGGGATCCAGGGGTGCTCTGGGGTGGGATCTGACACCCCCAGGCTGGGAAAAGCCCCACACCAGGGAGTCCCTTGATTTAGGAGCTTTAGATCCCACCCTGGCAGAGCCCCAGTCCCCACAGTGAAATGTGGAACGATGGAGGCAGTTTGGGATTTGTGTAGGGAAGGGGTGGATTTGCTCCCACCATTAATTTCAGAAAGGCTGCAACAGACCCAGCAATGGGATCTTCACATCTCTGCTTATCCCAGAGATCCTCAAGCACAGAGCAGTTTTAAATTGGAATATCAAACCCTGCTACACCTGCTATAGGGAACACCTCATCTGACAGGGATTTCTGTAGTCCCACAGAGCAGCTCCCTTTAATAAACATTTCTTTCCTATTATTTCAGCCCATGTCTTTTGTTTTGCCACCAATTATTCCATTTTTCCTTTTCTTTTTCTTTTTTTTTCCAGTAATTTCAATTACTGAATTTGGAATTTAATTAGGAAATTAAACATTTTATCATTCCTCCTACAAACACAAATATGCCCCTTGGAGGGGTGAGTCCCCTACATTTTATACATAACCACAGTTCTGTCTTCTATTTCCTCCTTGGCTTTGTTTGCAAGAGCTTTTCCCCCTGTAATCTTCTTAGTTTGGTTTGTTTTACTTTTTCTTCTTCATTCTCCCATCCCTTCCTGCCTGTATTCACTTCCTGCCTGAATTCTCCCTTCCATCCTCCCCATTATCTCTGCTGACAGCAGATTTCTCCCCATCTCTGACAAGTCACACTTTTAAAGCTGGCAGATAAATGGAGCTGGGTTGGTTTGTTTGTCATTTCACAGAAGAAATGCTGAAATCCCTTCATTTATTAACTTCTATATATTTATAACTGGGATCCCTAGAAAAATCTGCTTTATTGGTTATTGCCATGGGTGCATCAAGTTCTCCTGTTCCAGGACTTTCTAAGGTTGCAAGGGAATCAGGAATACAGAAAACTCTGGAGTTATTTTCGTTGCAAATCTGAAGCATAAATAGGAACCCAGCAAAAGATTTGGAGAGGAACCACCCCAAAACCAGGACAACCCTTTGAACAATCTTGATTTTTCCCCATGTATTTTTTCCCTGCCTCCCTGTTCCTCTCCATTCTTTTTGTCTGACTTGAGTGCTGGGAGAACATTAAACCCCACTCTGAATAAAATCCTAAAGGACAAATCAAAGCAAAAAAAGCTTTTCTACAGAGGATGAGTGCAAACACAATTTGTTTTAAGCTCTTACTACCAGGGAATGTGCTTTTTTTTTTTTTGATGGCACAACAGCCACGGCACCAGGAGGAGACAAAAGGAAATCTTTATGGGATTGTTGAGACAATAGTTATTTGTCATAAATAGAATCTGAGCCTGGCTGGTCCCCAGCCAAGCACTGGAAGTTTGTCCTGGCAGACGTGGAGTTACATCACAAACAGGATTATGTCATGTTGGGAGCTGCCAGCCTGGAAGTCTGAGACAGCATCTTGGAGCCCTGGGAGGCAGGGGACAGCTGTCCCTGTCCCCAGCAGTGACCCAGAGCAGTCCCTGAGCTGGCAGGAGAGGGGTGGAGAAGAGAGGGAGGCAAGGAGCAGGTGGGATCCTGGAAGGGCACAGCTCAGAGTGTGCTTGCACTGCCAGGATCAGAGGGGAGGATGTTGGAGCTCCTGGTGTGAGATCTGAGATCTCCAGGTGAGAAATCACCAAGGTTCAGCAGGGAAAGGGGACAAATGCTGAGGTGTGACAGGTGAGTGTGGCAGGGGGTGAGGGACAGAAGCTGTGGCTGCCCCTGGATCCCTGGAATGTCCAAGGCCAGGCTGGACAGGGCTTGGAGCACCCTGGGGTGGTGGGAGGGGTCCCTGCCCATGGCAGAGAGTGGAACTGGATGATCTTTCACATCCCTTCCCACCCAAACCATCCTTTGAGTCCATGAAATTCCACATTTTTACTCTTTTTTTCCCATTTCATTCACTGCTGCTGTGTGATCATGGAAACTGCAGAGTTCTCCTTGCTGGATGATTCTCCTTGTCTTGACCTTGAGTCCAGCAAAGCAGCTGAGGAAACCTCAACTTGACTTCAAATTTTGCTCCTTTTTTAACATAAAATCCTTAAGGCTGTAAAAGCCCTCTTAGATCACCAAGTCCAACCCTTAACCCAGCACTCCAAGGCCACCACTCACCCATGTCCCCAAGTGTCACACCCATGTGGCTTTTCAATCCTTCCCCACTGCCCTGGGCAGCTGTGCCAAGATCTGAGTTCCTATTATCAGCCACAATATTTTAGGAACCCCGTGTGGATCAGCCCAGGAAAATCCAGGGATGAGTGCTGGAAATGTCCACAGGACAGTTTGGATTTCAGGGAAAAACCCAAAAGGCCCCACAGGTTTCCATGTGTGGGCACATTTCTCATGTGAGCAGGCACGAGCTGAGAGCACACCTAAAGCTCCCATCTAAAAAGCCCAGGCTACAAAAAAAAAAAAGATAAAAAGAAAAAGAGGAGAAAAAAATAAAAAGAAATATTTGGGCAACTGGAAGGAATTAAGGAATTATTCTCTCTTCCATAGCCTGGGCTCTATCCATAAATCATCCATAATTTTTTAGTTGTCTAGGGCAACGTTACCATTTGATGAAATAAAATACCCAACCTCTGTGACATCATCTTTTATCTAAAGAGCCCTGCACACTTGGTCTTGTTCCTGAGCCACATTTGTTCTGCAGATATTTAGACCAAACCTGACATTTTATAGACTTCCTCCTGCTCGTGCATGTGTTGGAGACAGTTGTTTGGATTAGCACGATCAAAAAATTTAACACAGCCTTTCAAGATCCCGTTTTCATCTGGATTTGCACAACACAGAAGAAAGCAGGATGCCAAAAATATGTTTTTTGGAAAACACATCCACTTTGTTGTGACTGTTTGTAGCTGGTGAAATCCTGGGATGCCCTGATTACCATGACCTGTGTGTTTTCAGACAAGGCTGAGATAGAAAAGCTCTGTGTACAAATGAAAACCGTTAACTTTCATACCACATGTGCTGTACTGATGCCAGTGGGAAATGACAGAGAATGTACAAGGTCATGGTTTACTAAAAATATAAAAGTTTAACATGTGGTGTTAATAGAACACACAACAGGGGTCACTGGTACAATGGAAAATAATTCATTTCCAATGTCAGGCCAAGTAATTCACTAGGAAGGAACATTTGAAAATGTGTTACTTATATCTTTCTCTTTCTGTTCTTTAGGAGGAGATTCAGGAAAGGGGATAAAAAGGCAGAATTGCTGCTAATACCAATGTATAAATAATAATTTATATCATGATTCAGATTTCAAGTGTGTCAGAATAAACCAGGCCCTACAGGAGCTGGCAAAATTCCCCCAGGGTGTGCAGCACGGCTGGACCCTCCTCTCCCTCCCTCATGTTTGACTGCAATGAGAATTAAACCCCACCAGGGTGGTTTTAGTCCTTGATCAGTGTCTCTGCAGAAATTGGGGTGCCACAAAACCCTCCCCAAACTCTGCCTAATCCAGTGAAATGTCAAGCACAGGAATGGTTTCCCAGGGATGTGGTGGAGTCACCACCCCTGGAAGTGTTGGAGAAACCCCTGGATGTGCCCTGGTCCAGCTGACGAGGTGGTGACCATTCAGAGGCTGGAGCTGATGATCCCAGAGCTCTTTCCAGCCTCAGTGATTCTGTGCCAGCCCAGCAGGAGTCTGTGTGCCCACTGTCGGAGTCCAGGACATCCCTCTGGCCGCCCTGGAGAATTTGGATACTGTACAGGGGGTTTGGGATCTGTACAGGGGGGTCAGAGCCTCACACAGAGCCCAGGAGGACACTGCCTCTGATCCCTGCCATGGCAGTGNACTGGGGACTCAGCCTGTCTGCTCTGGCTCTGGGGTGAAACACTCAGGGCAAAGAGAAGACAAAAACCTGATTGCCTTGGGGAACAGCAACCCCGAGGAGAATCTCAGGGAACAGCAACCCTGAGACCCACAGTTATGTGCCATAAGATTTCTCTGCTCAAACCCAGCACTGAAACCCCGGCAGAAATCCCAAAGCTGGTGTCACCCTCCACATCTCAGCTCATCTGGTGCTCCTGCCCCACGCAATGAGCCAGGCTGAGCCTTGCACAAGCTGGGGCCACAGGGTACAGCTGCAGTGTCCCCTCTTTTCCCCGTGACACCCAGGCAGAGCCCTGCTCTGGCAGGGGCTGCCACCCCTCCTGCCCACCTCTCCTGCACCAGCAGCACCAGGCAAGGCCCCTCCTGCTCCATCATTCACCCCAGACACCCCACAGGCATCTCCAGTTGTTTGGAGGAACAAAAATTAGAGCCAGAGGTGACAGAGCTGCTTGTTCCAAGTGACAGAGAAATTGTGCAATGGAGCAGCGTTGAGCACCACAGCTGGTGCTGCTGACACGATGCAAGAAATGCATCTCTGCAGCCTTGGGAAGGGTGACCTGGAACAGAGACTGGACAGAGCTAGGAATAAAGGAGATATTTATTAAAAGGCCTCCAGGATCCACCTTGGGCAGGACAGGACCATGGCTGCACCCAGGGTCACAAAAACTGAATGGTCACACAATGGCCCCCTGCTCACAATATCTCACATTTTTATAAGTTTTGGTCCATTTGCACACTGAGGTTGAATTGTCCAATTCCAGCTCCAGGCTGTGAGGTCCCATCCTTCTTGTTCCTCCCTCCAGCCACCCCTGTTTGTGCTTTTGGGCTGAAAGTTGTCCTTGGTGTGCAGCAGGAGAAGGATTTGTTTTGTGTCCCTGCTGTGTGCAGAGCTGAGTGACCCTGACTGTGAGCTCAGAGCTGTACCCTGGGCAGCACAGAGTCTGAAACACAGGGAAGATAAAATTCAAGACATCAGAGTCACCCAGCTCGTGCATTAATGCTCAGAGAGTTCTGTAACCTCACATCTGGCAAGGAGCATCCCAACAAAACCAGTCCCTGAGCTCCAGCTCTGCCCTTTCCTGTGCCCCACACTGCTCCATTCAGCAGCTTTGGCCTGAGGACAGCAGCAGGTGAAACAGCTTTTCCTTCCTTCCCTCTCCTGATTCCTGGGCTGGCTCAGGGAATTTCTGTGACTGTGAATTCTATGAATTTCACATGTCCCTGTCTGGACAGGCAAACTGATGGAAAAGCTGTTGGAGCTGGCTGTCCTTCCCTTCCCTGCCACTGCCACCTCCCAGAGCTGCCTGGCACCACGGCTTTATGCTTTTCAAGCAAAAATGGGCATGGCCAAGCTAGAAAAAGCTGCTGGAAACCTTCTGTCAGCTGGACCACAGAGACACATCTGTGGTGATTCTTTGTGAGGCTCAGCTCAAGCCACGGCCAAATTTTTTTAGGTCAAACCTCAAAACAGTTTGTCTTCCCCTGGGGGTCCCAGGAAGGGTTGCAGCCTGATTTGTGCCCATCCACATCACCCCCAGTGACACTGAAGTTTATGGGATTCTTCCAGTCTGACTCAGTCAAAGGATCATTAAAATAATACAGAGAGGAACAGTCTGAGACCCACGGCGGGGCAATTAAAGGGAGCAGACAGACGGGAGATGGATCAGAGGGAAATGTGTGCTGGGCACTGAGGGATCCAGCGTGGGGGCTGTGCCTGCCTGCTCCCAAAAACAACTTCATGACTCTTCATGACTGCAAAACACTTCTTTATAAATTGTTGTCCTATTTCCTGCATCCTTTGGCTGCCAGCAGCACCGATGGCATCGGATAAGGATGTTGCTTTTCCCCCCACTCTCAAAGCTTTGAGTGGCAAATGCCAGGGTGGGATTAATCCTTCCTACCCAAACGTGCATTCAACACATCCTGCTGGCTGAGATTAACAACCTGACATAAAAAATTACAGGGCATGGAGCACTGGTCATAAATTCCTGAGAGATGATATGAGCTGGCTGTTGGAGAGGCAGCCGTGTTACGACACACAGAGCTGGCTCTGGAGGGTGAAATTCGGGGAGGTTTTGATGTGAATTACAGGGTATAATGAGCTTTTTTTGTCATTGATCCTCCAGTTTTTCTCACAATCCCCGAGAATTTGAAATGGATTTTTTAAAGGTAGTGTGTATGACCTGTAATGGGATTTTCTGTGGGGTTAGGAGTGGTGGAGAAACCTGCTGCAGCGAGGGGAGTAATCCCACTGATGGAAACATCAGTGCATCTGTAGAAAGAAGAAACATAAAGTTAAATAATGGCAGCACTTGGAAAAGTGAAATAGTTCATTTCACAAGCTTCTCTCCTCTTCTTGATTTGCCCTGGTTGGGTTAAACCCTTTCCTTGGCAGCACAGCCAGCCCTGCTTGCAGTGCCCACAGGTGAGTGTGGCTGGGAACATTTTAACATTTTAACATTTTAACATTTTAACCCTTTGCATGACCCTCTGCAGCCTGCTAAACCCACCCAGGTGTCCCTCAAAACACATCCCAGAGGGACAAAATCCTTCTTTTTTATCTCTGTGCACATTTACAGCGGTTTCTCACCTCCCAAGGAAAAGCAGATCTTGTTTCCCTTAGCATCCATTGATGATGCGTCAGATTATAAAGAAAGGAACTCATTTATTTTAAAATAAAGCATTAAACAACTCTTGATATGCTCATGTGTATGCTCAGACAGACAGATACCCTGGCAACTATCACAGGGACATTTTTAGATAATTTCTTAATTCTCTGGCCCAGGGGTTTGTTATGACATTAGCTAAGAGAAGGGAGAGATGTGGTTTCTCTGTCCCCTGCCAAACCCTCTGATTTTCACTGTTTGCTTTGTTAATTTACAAAAAGTAGCAACATTTTCAAGAAGTTGCCCATAGGATCAAACTGATGGTTGCAGCCTCTGCTGGCACAGGCTCTGGTGAGGGAAATGTGTGGGGATGTGGGGAGGAAGAGGAGGGAAGGAGAGGATGCACAGAACCTGAAATGCATTTTAAATTCCTTTAACAATTCTTCCTCTCTTGTCACTAATCATAGTTAAATAGATTAATTCATATATGTCATTTCAATAATTTGTGCTATGTCCCTTCTACACCACATCCATCAGAATATTCCCATTAATAAGGGAATATGAGCAATATGAAATATTGAACATACCCCCCAAAAAATCCAAAAGCTGACCAGCCAGGCACCAGTACATTTAGGAAGATTTTCTGTTCTTAAATTAATTTCCATACAGCTGCAGGCAGATGTATTTCAGAGTAAATCACGTTTAACATCCATCTGAGAAGAAAACTAAGGTGAGATGGTTGAGATCCTCAGGGGGAGGAGGATTTGCAGGGCTGGATTCAGGGACAAGGGGAAACTTTTAACAGAGAACCATAAAACACCCAGGAAGAGCTCAGCTCCCAGGCTGCTTGGTAAAACTTGGACTTAATGATCTTGGAGATCTTTTCCAGCCTTAATAATTTTATAATTCTGTGATACCTGAGCCAGCAGTACAGCCCAGGACAAGGACATTTAGGGGAAAGCAGGGGGCACTGAGGACTCAGCACCCAGGGCTGCCACGATGCCTCTTTGCCCTTAAAATGCAGCAGGGTCAGACTGAGATCCTCAGTTTGTGACCACAGAATCAAAACCTTTTAGGCTGGAAAAGAACTCCAAAATCATCAAGCCCAAGCTTTGATGACCAATTTGTCAACTGAGTGCCATGTCCAGTCCCTGACAACATTGAATTGGGATATAATCAAGGCTGAAAAGAGATCTTTTGCTTCTTACATTAACATATGTCCATCTAATATCCCTAAAAAAACTTATTTAGGCAGGACAAATCTGCAGAAGGAATGAGTGGCACAAACTCAGCAACACCCCTGAGAAATAAATCACTCCCAGGCCTGAATGTGGCAAAAAATTGGTGAAGAACATCAAATTAACAAAGGGTGTAAAACCCAGCTCCAAGCCAGCACTGGGGCAGGTTCAAGCCCAAGTTTCTTCCCCACAGGAGTGTTCCCTGTTTGGTCAGACAGATCTGCCTGATTTGTATTTAATTAGCCCAGAAACAAGGGCAGATACCCAGGTTAGGGTTAGTGCTGTGTGCTGTGTCAGGCAGGACACCCTGATTACATAATTAAACAGTAATTAGCAGAGACACACTGAGATTTACAGAGCCCCAACCATGGCAGACATTCCCAGCTCCCTATCCCAGGGACTCAGCCTGTGCCTCCTGCCAGGTTCCCATTTCCACCACATTTCTGCAGCTGCAAAATCAGATTAAGAAAGGAGACTACAGCAAAGGCTGCTGGCTGCTGGCATTTTGATTTCTTTACTTTGTTTCTGTGTGACTCCACTCCAAACAAACTCTCTCTGTGTCTTTTCCTTGACAGGAGCTGTGTAGGTGGAAATGGAGATGCAGGCAGCTCCTGGACCTCTCTGGGAAGGGATGCAGCAACCCCAACCACTTTTATCCCTTAGGTTCACATGAAAAAGCCCCAGACTGGCTGGACACAAATGGAATTGGGCAAATTCTTGTAGCCAACGTGGCAGCAGCACAAAACCCTGGGAAGATGTGGAGATCCAGGGCTGTGAGTCACACACAGAGCAGATTAAACTCAGCCTTCCCACAGCTTCCTGCCCTGCCTCCCTCCTCCATGGACACTTCAGCCACAGACACAAACCCAGCCCTTCAGCAGAGGCATCTCCAGGGCACCTGCCCCTCAAGGATTTCTCTTTCTTGCCCCATTTTTACATGGGGGGATATTGAGGTGCAGGGATGCTTTTGCTCAAAATGTTTAGGACTGGCTGGTCAAGGTTGCATTTCTCCACCAGCTAAAAACATCTACTAAAAACCTGCATGGATATGTAGGTAACTCATGGAGGTGTCTCAGAGAAAGAAATCAGGTTTGAGGACTGTTTTTTCCTGTCCCTTTCCTCCCATGACTCACCCCTCATGCTACAATAGAGTTCACATCATCCAGTATCTGAGTGTCAACAGGAATAAATCATTATTTAGCACAGAAGAGTTTCCTGCCCATTTTCTTAGCCCAGGTGAACGGGAGCTGATGAGAAATCTGGGTACAACCTCACTCCCTCTCAGCAGCTGGATCTGGGACCACGATCAGCAGCCACAAGGAGATTTAGTTTTGATGGATGAACATCTCTTGGACTGTCAATGACATCTCCACGAGCATCAGCAGGAGTTAAAATCCACAGTGGTCAGCATTAATATAGTTAATATTGTCACCACAATATAGTTAATATTGTCACCACAATTCCATGGAGCCCCGGGATGGCAGGGACAGGTGACACCTCATTCCTCAGGAGGATTTTCCCTTTGCAGGTCGGGAGTTAAAATCCACAGTGGTCAGCATTAATAGAGTTAATTTTGTCACCACAATTCCATGGGAGCCCCAGGATGGCAGGGGCAGGTGAAACCTCAGTCCTCAGGAGGATTTTCCCTTTGCAGGTTGGGAGTTAAAATCCACAGTGATCAGCATTAATAGAGTTAATTTTGTCACCACAATATAGTTAATATTGTCACCACAATTCCATGGACCCCCAGGATGGCAAGGACAGGTGAAAGCTCAATCCTCAGGAGGATTTTCCCTTTGCAGGTTGGATTTTTCCCTGGTGCAGCTCTGTTTCCTCCAGGGGTATTTGCCTCCTTTATCAGCATTTAGCATCTGCCAAGGTATTGAAATGTGATTTAATTTCTCCTCTGTGTGAGCTGGACATTTGTGTTCTGCTTCAGTGCTGAAAAGTTCAGAATCAGCCAAGAGTTCCTGGAACACAACAGTTAACGAGGAAAAGTTGTCTTGGCAGGAGGAATGGCCTCATAGGCTGGTTCGAATATATTAAAGGTGAAATGTTTTGCAGTGGGGAGGATGCTCTTTCCAGCCCGAGCTTTTGAGGTTGAGTTTCCTGATTTGCATTCTTTTGAAAGCACAGATAAAAGCTTGGAGCCATTTCTGCTTCCTTTGCTGTTTGGAAAAGTCCAGGGGCTTTAGCGTGGAGATGCTGAGGGATGCACTTGGCACACACACACAAAAAAAAAAAAAAAA
>VXBR01000637.1:37154-52800 GCA_013400215.1 Cisticola juncidis | reverse complement strand
AAAAAAAAAAAAGAGGAGAAAGAAAAACCAAAACAGGAAGAAATGAAGAGTTTGGGTGTGTGCTAACAGGAGTTATTGCTCCTCTGGTTTGCAAGCTGGTGACTTCAAAAATCAAGAGCAACAAGTTCCCATGTCCTGCAGTTTTCTAATGGCATCATCTGCAATGTTTCATCAGGATACAGGGAATTATTCTGTTCAGATCGATGGGTATCAGCAGGACGAGGCACCCTGTGAGCTCCTTCCCATCCTGGGTATCCCTGGACAGCCTCCCTGGCTGCATTTCACGCTTCCAGAGGGGCTGGTGTGGCTGGAGCAGCCTTGGCAACTCCTGTTAGGGATCTTTCCCATCGGACCAGTCCCTGCTGGAGGAAGAGCATCCCTTTACCCATCCCTTTACCCATCCCCACTCACCTTGCGGTGCCAGGGTCCCTCCCGCTCATTTTCACTCTTGCAGGGGGGACAGGAGAGCTCATCACAGAGATTTCAGCCTCCCTGCCCGCCTCCCGCTCCTTTGAAGTGGGTGTGAGCCGCGGTGACAGCGCTGTCACACCTCGGCCGCGCTCTTATCTCTGCCAGAGCTCTTTGAATCGCTGACACTCCCGCAGCCCCGCGGTGTCCCCTGCCTGACCTTTGGCTTTCTGCAGGAGACACCTGAAACCCCAAATGGAAGCGATCAGAGGAAGGGGGAATCCCCCCTCTTCTTCATCAGCTGCCAAAGAGCCGCCCCCCCTCCCACAGCATCTGTCTCATCTCTTTGTTTGTCTCCCTTCTTGAAAATTTTCCTTTGGACATTGCACCTTTTGAAAGGGCATCTTGGTTTTCCTTGGTTTTCCTTCTTCCCAATCCACTTTGCTGCAAATAAATATCATTGCAGAAGGGAGGGTGGGAGAGGGAAGGAGGCAGTTCTGCTGCTGTGCAGAATAAAGACGAATTTCCAGAAAATGCCTGAGTTTTTGATCAGCTTCAAGAGCACAGGACACAAACCAAGCAGCAGAGAGCAGATTTCCCTTCTTGTGTCACAGTCACCTTCATTTCAGTGTCAATCCCACTGAAAAGGAGGAATGGGATAACACTTCTATATAAAGATTAAAATAAAATTCTAAGAGGTCTCTGCTTGACTTTGGACGATGTTGTAGAACATCAGAGAGGTTCTACCCCTCCCCATCTTCACCTGCACTCATTTCTCATTCTCATTTCTACCACATAACACTGATAATAAATCTGAACCTCATGAGCTGATGAGTTATTTTCCAGTGTTCTCCAACATGAAGGGAGCAAGCCCAGGAATGGCATCAAGCCCGGGACCTCCTGCCAGAAAACTCCTCTGCAGTTACTGGGGACAGCCAGAGCTGGAGGTGCTGGGTTGATGGTACCTGCAGGGTTTCAGAGCTCAGGGGCCTGGATTTGCTGGGCACAGATGGCAGAAGGTCCCCTGAGCTCCGTGGGGCCCCAGGACATGTCACAGGATCCTGGGCAGCCCCACTCCAACCCTTCACTCAGGATTTTTCTTTGCTTTCTTGCCCGGGCAGCAAAACAGAGCAGCTCTCGTTTCTCCTCAGAGGACCAGCTCGCTCTTGGAAATCCTCTGCCAGCACCATTCCCTCTTCCAAGCTCCCCTTCCCTCCCTCCCCTGCCACAGCCCCACAGCCCCATTTGCATTTGTGCTTTTCAGCCCCGTAACGAAGACCAGAAGGGCTGCTGTGATGGACAGAACTGGTCCAGCTCTCGCTGGATTTTGATGAAAGCCAATTTGATTTCCACAGCCAAGTTATTTAATGAGGCTCTAAAATTACAGCCACAAATTATGCACATACAAAACTATGCATTTGTGCACCGAAGAGGCAAGATTTCCAAAACAGGAAGCCCTTGGTCTGCATTAAAAGCAAACCCCTGCCTGCCGAGCTGGTTCCCCATATCAATGTGCAATTATTCAGCCAGCACAGTGCATTGAATGCACAATGGCCCTGTAGGTGCCTAACTCCCCATTTTCACATTACAGATGTCTCCTGCTGTGTTTTTACATCCCTGGGCTCCAACTGGGCTGCACATTCCACGCCTGGAGCGAGGCAGGACACGGCTCCCACCAGGCAGGGAGCCCCTGCAGCCTTTGCTGGTGTTGGGTAGAGGGTAAAGCTGCCTTAGCCCAGCTGCTTCCTCTTTCCACCCTCCACCTGCACAACCAAAGATTTTTAAGGTGTCTGAGATGCCCATAAATCTGCAAATTTTGCACCCCAAGCACTGTGAGGGTGGGGAGGCCCTGGGGTGCCCAGAGAAGGTGTGGCTGCTCCTGGATCCCTGGAAGTGTCCAAGGCCAGGTTGGACAGGGCTTGGAGCACCCTGGGGTATGAGAATTCCCTATTAGAAGGCACTTCCACTCAGATCTGTTCTTTTATCATGAAGTATTTCAGTGGACTTGAAATATCCCCTTCAAGTAGTGCTTTCCACATTTCCACATAAATTCATTTAATAACAGCAACGTTCCTTGCCCAGCAAAACCTGCTCTCCCCAAACGATGCTGGAAGAGCTGTCAGAAAGAGCTTTTAATTCCACAAAACTCAAGAAATTCTCGAGGAACAAGAACTTAACAAATTGGATTTCTGTTCTCAAAGTGACTTTTGCTGCAGAGAAATGAGGTGCTCATGTGACAGCCCTGTGGATTTTCCAGAGCCCATGGGAAGCACGAGGAATTCTGAGGAATTCAGAGCAGCACATATTATCCTTACACAGGGCTGTCTCCAGAACAGTTTCAGTGCAGTTTCCAAAATCTCCAGAGTTCTGAGCCACCAGGATTTTCTTAACACTTGTAAACTCTTCTGTGGGCACCACAAGCAGATGGAAAATTATCTGCCCTTTTTTGTTTTATTTTGTTTTGTGTTTGTCTCTTTCTTGAAGGAATTAAATTGTCCTTTTTTTGCCAATCCCTCTCAAAAAGAGCAGAATCTCAACTTTTGCTTTTAAGGACTCACACAGTCACCATCAGTGTGCAAAACCCAGCAGCATTTAAGTGATCTCAATGCACAGTCAGCAGGGCATGAATTTATTTTTATTTCCTTTTCAGACAAAATGCAGGTCTTTGTTTTCCATCACGTATTCCCTAATCCAACCTAAGCTGCCATTTAAGCGCAGCTTTTTTATCTTGAATAAGTCCTTTGTACAACCTGACCATTTATAGAACGAAAATCCCCCAGAATGCAGCAACAGCTCCCAAAACTGGAGCTGCTGGGAGAGGCAAGCAGCTTCAGGAATAGGAAGAGTTTCCTGTGCAGGAGGAAATGCCAACATGAACCTCCCTGGGCAGAGCAGGGTTGGCCGAGTGACCCGAGGAGGAGGAGGAGGAGGAGGAGGAGGAGGAGGTGACAGCAGGGCTAGAAAGGCTGAGCATGGCACTCCCCAAATTTAGCAACATGTGAAATTAGTGAAATGCAGAGAGGGGCAGCCCCAGGATAAATCTAAGACTTTTCAGCCCAGCCGTTCTCCCAGCAGTTAAAATCTGAGAGCTGGCAAGGCACAGGGAGATCAGGCAGAAAAGGAGATGCTTTCCAAGAGGAAAAAAATAAAAAAGGAGGAAAAGGCTGTGAGGAGGTCAGGGTAGAGTATGGAAAGATTTCATCACCAGCAAAGAGATTTGAGATTTGTTCCTCTTCCAGGTTTTTTCTGGATATCTGGGGGTTTTGGGGGCACTCATGCTGGGCACTGCAGGGTTCTGCTGGCAAAGCTGGAAGGAGCTGCCAGATAAAACCTTAAACCCTGCAGGAGCTGGAAGCAGGGCCTTACACCAGGAGAGGATTTGAGCCAGTGTGAGAGGAAAACAAATCTTTCCAAAGCTCATGGTCAGCTCAGCTCCAGCTGTGAATCCAGCAGGGAGAACATGGAGCATCCTTGTGGAGATTTAAACACCCAGAACTAAACCTCTGCCAAGCTGGACACAACCACCCACAGCTGAGCCTTGGAAAAGCTCAGCAGAGCATCTCCAAGAGAAATCTTTTCAAAAGCCTGAGCAGAGGAAGCAGCAGAGCTGTGTGGAGCTAATGGAAACCACCAAAGGATGCAGAGAAGTGGAAGGGACAAGTTTCCACCCCGCGTGCCAGTGTTGGCCCCGGGAACATGTAACATAATGTAAAAATAATATGCTATTAAATATAATGGACTGCTTGACCCAAATGAGTCAAAGGAAGAAAATCAAAATGAAATGTCTCTGTGGCACTAAATTAAAATGACTTTGCTGTTATTAAAATGAAGTGGGAAAGCCAAAATCCAATATCTCACCTTTTGGGGAGCTGTAAATTTGTCCCAAATTCCTGTATTTCATATATAATTTAGACAGCATTCCAGTGTGGGTAGAAAATTGCTCCATCAAAAAATGTTGGCTGGCTGCACCCAACAATTGTTGATACGAGAACCAAAATGGAATTTGGGTCGGCATCCTGGTCAGAGTGAAAACCCTGCATAAAAACACACACATCCTACCCTGCTGTAATAAATTCAGCAATAATATCCTTTCAAATATTGCTTTCCTGCCAGCAGCAGTACAGATTCAAAGCAGATTCCAAGGCTGTGCTCGAATCCTCCAGTCCCTCTGTGTCTGTGCACCTGTGGGAGGGGGAAAGGACACTCTGTGAGGGTTGGAGAAGGAGGTGTGTTCTCGGGGTTGTTTTTCCCTGAGATTCTCCTCGGGGTTTCTGTTCCCCCAGGCAGTGGGGTCTCCCCCAGGGTTGCTGTTCCCTGGGGATTTCCTCGGGGTTGCTGTTCCCCAAGGTAATCAGGTTTTCAGTCTTCTCTTTGCCCTGGGTGTTTCACACCAGAGCCAGAGCAGACAGGCTGAGTCCAGCAGTGTTATCAGGGCTGTTTATTCTAAATTATCTCTCAGTTCTTGTCCAGCTCTGCAGGGCGTCCCCAGCAGAGCAGGACACGCGGAGACTGGGCGGGTCAGAGATCCCCAAACCTTCAGTGCGGGATCTCCCACCCAACCACTGCCCAAGATGGATTTTTTATTGACAGAATTTTACCAGTACCTACTTCCTACACTAACATGTCAGTTCTACTCTAAACCAATCTCTAAAATCCAACTCAGGAAAAGATGGGGGACGAGAGCAAGAACAAGGAGCACAGGGGCCACTCCCCAATTCCTCCAGCTTGTCCCTTCAGCCCCATATGCTAAGAATCCTAATTTCTATATTTATATTCTATAACAAACTAGCTACTATTTATTTTTAAATTCTTAGGGTTTGTGATTCTTCCTGCATGTGAATATTCCCTCCCATGGGCAGGGATCAGAGGCAGTGTCCTCCTGGGTTCTGTGTGAGGCTCTGACCCCCCTGTACAGATCCCAGACCCCCTGTCCGGTCTCCAAATCCTCCAGGGCTGCCAGAGGGATGTCCTGGACTCCGACAGTGTGTGCCAGGTGGGGGAGAAAAAAAAAAGGTGATTTAGGCACTCCTAATAAGTGCCAAATATTTGCCACCATGTAACAGGAATGGGAGGAGGTTTTATTTTGGAGGATGTCTGAAGCCACACTGACTGCTGCTCTAAATGCAGAGCCCTCAGAGGTTCAAGTGCTTCAGGATGTATAAAATGTGGATTTTCCTCTGGTATATTTGCTGTTTGTAAGGGGTGTTTATGTGCTGAGGATGAGAAGGGGAGAAGGTTTCACTTATTTCCAGAGACCTTGCCAGCTCCCAACAAACTTCCATTTCTTTTAACACCGAGCTGGGGAACAATAGTCCTCAACTGACAGCAGATGAGGCTTGAAATAAGCTGAGCTTAACAAGAACAGAAAGACCAGGCTTAATCTTTAGTCCCCAGCCCTGAAAGGGGGCTCTAAATCCACATTTTCAGCTGCTTTGCAGAGACAATTTTTAACACTTCTGTTGCAAACTGCATCTCCAGAGTGCTTGGGAAACACGACCTGGGTTAGCCCTGGAAACAGCCAAAGGTGGTTTGTGCTGGAAATATTGAGGTTTTTGTTGAGCCAGATCAAGGCCATCACCTGCAGGTCATTAAAAGGTGCCATTCCTGGAAGCTCAGGTGGGAAGAAAGGACATAACCCCAACACCTCTGCTAGCAGGAAAAACAATTCTGCGTTTTCTCCTCTCCCGAGGATGTTTTCCATCCGTGTTTGATGCCTGTGGTGATCACTGCTCCAGATTCCTTCTGCTTTGATTTCTAATCCTGATTTCACTGAACTCAGGTCAGCAGCTTCTGTCTTTTTTGTGCCCAGAAGGAAAACCCGTGGATGTATCTCTGAGCACAGCCTTTCCATAGACAGCATTTTCCATGGCATCACACTTTGACCATCCCACCTTCCCCTGGGAGCATTTTTATTTTCCCCAGGACACAGCAGACCCCAGTCCCTGCAGCCCCTGTGAGGGAGGAGAATGAAGCTCTGTCACATTTCACTCATGTTGGGGCCTTTTATTCCTTAACTCCCCAGCCAAGCCGGCAAAGTGGGGGGAAAAAAAATGATGTGGGATTTCGGCGCACGCAAAACATCTGAAAGCAACATTTTTGGAACGTGGCTACTGCCAATAAAGAAAGAGGTGATTTGAGATTTTCGTATTTTCCTGCGTCTTTGAGGATGTTTTGGGCCTTTCATCCCGTTTTGAAGGCGTGTCTCACCTAATTACCACCCTTTCATCCCTCCATTCCCTGGCTGGAACACGCCAATCCCTTTTACGGCAATTGATTATGACTTGGAGGTTTCCACATTCCAGCCAGTTCAGAGAGCTGGGATATTTGTGAATACCTGAATAAACTCCTTTAATCCAAAAACAAACTCCACCTGAAAGCGGCGGTATGAAAAGGCCATTCATGCCATGTTTTCCAACTTACTGCTTCATGGTTTCTTTGGATTTCGCCCGACTTCCTGTGCTAATGGTCTCTGAATGCATTCCCAATTGTGGCTTCTTGGTCTATAAGGTGCCCAGCATTTATGGGGAAGAGGAAAAGGAGTCACACAGCAACTGCTTACACAGAAAACTCTGCCTGCAGGGGTGAAAAACGGAGCTGAAGTTAAAGGGAAACATAAAGCGTGCAAATAGCCGTCCCCTCCTGCTAAAATTTTTAAAACAAACATTCCCTTGATGTCACTCACATTAAAAAGGTCTTGGCTCCTCACAGATGAAAAATACCTTTAAAATTACCACTGCAATTGTCATTCCCAAGTGTGGGAATCGACACTTTGCTGATTAAGGTAGGGCCTGGTTGAAGTGATCTGGGAACAGAAGTGCAAATGTGTCAATGATCTCATGGAGAGGGGAGAGACCCCAGAGGAGATCCCTGCTCCCATAGCCAGGGGGACAGCAGGGAGAGCAAACCCCAGCTCTGCCAAGATCAGGCCAACAGTGGTTAAAGTTCACAAATACACATAATCACCTACTGCAAGGAATCATTCTGGAGGCTGTGAGGGAGTTTGGAGGTAGCCTTGCACATTTTCACCCTATTTATATATTTTAAGTGTATTTTTCTTATATATTTCTGCTGCCAGAAATAAGACTCTGGTCTAGATGCTTTGTTCAAACTTGGTGTGATTACATCGTGTAATTTGGGACCAAATTCTTCATCAGCTGGTGAAGCTGAATCTGCCTAAAAAAACCTTCTCAGCCTTGTGAGTTCCTACAAAACTTCATTACAGCTTCTCAAGGGGGTTCATGTTTTGATATTCCAGTTTGAAAGGTGCAGGTGGGTTTTGGTGGCTGAACCTTAACAAGCTGAGCCCTGAATTACAGAAATGTGTTCATCCCCACAGATGAGATGGGAAATCCTTCCTTTCACAGCAGCCCTGTTGTCCCCAAAAGCTCTTCCCAGTATTAAAACCCCGATGCTGAGGCTCGGCAAACCCCAGTGATGATGACAGAATTTCACCCAAGAGCCTTTTTAAAAAAGTAGTTGATACTTTTTGTAAAACTTTGCTTTAATTATCTCACTTCCCACCCCGTAAAGATTTACTGGGGGCGCAAAAACATCATGCCCATGGATAGGCCCTTGTGTTAGAATTCCCATTATTTGGTGGTCTGAGGTGATTTATCTGTCCATGAGCACACAGACCTTGATCCCAGCATCCTGTGAAAGGCAGGATCTAATGAGGCAGAGGAAGGAGGTGACAGATTTTGGCTGCCTCCAGCCCATTCTTGGAGATGGAAACTCCCGGTGTTGACGGACTGGCTTGGCTGGCTGATAAACCAGGATGGATTTGGGCACCAGGCCAGGACTGGGGTGATCTCTCCTTCAGTTTAATGAATTTGGGGAGTGGGACAGAGATTCAGGGCTGGTGATACCTGATTTTCCCCCTTGCTGTGGTGACATTCCCCTTGCTGGGTCTCTGTATCGCTCACGTGTGTGTCCATCTGACTCTGGATTGCTCAGGATGTGCCAGAAGAGCCTGTTCCTTGGAAAACAGCCATTCCAGCCTGGAGAATCTGGCAGTTCCCCTCCACATGCAATATCCCTGGTAAAGGAGATTTTTTTGGAACCTATAGCTAGCTCTTCTTGCTGGTAGTGGCTTTTTGCCTACAAAATAAACAGGCCCAGAACACGCCTCATTGCAGTCACACAGTGGGGTTTATTTTTCTCTGACATTTCGGGAGGTGGTGCAGAAAATGAGCCTCTCTCCAGAGTGATTCATGCCATGGCCAAAGAGGTCTCTGTGGCTGACAGCAAACCGTGTGACCTTCCCATTTCCCAGTAAGGATCCAGCGCCCGGCGCCAGCACGGGACAGCAGGGAAAGAGTGAGAGGGGAAGGGAGGGAAGGCTCTTGGGTTTGGAAACATCTCTGGGTGAAATTTTAAGGGAAAAAAAAAAAAAAAGGAAATTAAGGCAAAGTTTAAAAACACCAAAACAACTAAACCTCCTCCAACTGAAGCCAATCTTTGATTCCTTCTCTGAAATGACATCACTGCATACCCAGGGCAGCCACAAAGCATGACAGCTGTCCTGGGCCTGCCCTGGGAAGGATAGATCACTTCCCTCTTGGAAATCCGGGAGGCATTGTCTGCACTCACAGCCTGCCCGGCCAGGCAGGGGGGCTGAATGTCACAATTCCATCCTTCTGCAGCTTTTTCGTTTGGTTTTTGGTCTTTCATACAAATCAGACCACTCCTGTGTCTGGGACCCTCTCCACAGTGGTTGTGCACATCCACAGGCGTTCAGCAAGGGGGTCAGGGAGGGCTGGAGCTGGATGGAGAAGCCTGGATCCAGCAGATGTGGCTGCTCTGAGGTGACAGCTGCAGTGTCCCCTGGTGCCACCTCTGGCTGGTGGCACTCACTGGTGTCTTCGTGCTTAACCCCATGTGTGCCAGTGTAACTGCCTCCTCCAGGAGAAGAGCACAGGACATGGTTCTGGATGCTGGGACAAGCAGCAGCTCTTCATCACCTGCAGGTAGATCCACAGGGATTGCATTTCCAGGGATCACCTGACCCCAGAATCATCCTAGAGTGATTCATATTGCCTGGGTTGGAAGGGATTTTATGAATTATCTGGTTCTCACCTTCTGCTATGGGCAGGGACAGCTTCCACTATCCCAGCTTGCCCCAAGCCCTGCCCAGCCTGGCCTTGGACACTTCCAGGGATGATCCAGGGGCAGCCACAGCTTCTCTGGGCACCCCAGGGCCTCCTCACCCTCCCAGGGAAGGATTTCATCCTAATATCCAAGCTGATCCTACTCTCTGCCAGTGTGAAACCATTCCCCCTGTCCTGTCACTCCAGCCCCTTGTGGAACGTCCCTCTCCATCTCTTTTGTAGGCTCTGTTCAGGTACAGGAAGGCTGCAATTACAGAATCACAGAATATTCTGAGTTGAAAGAGACCCACAAGGATCATCAGGTCTGACTCCTGAGAGAATATCCCATAAGTAGGTTACCCCAAAACCTTCTCCTGTCCCATAATTAGGTTACCCAAAGCCTTCTCCTGTCCTTGTCAGAGCTGGTCATCACAGAGAATGGAGGAACTAAAGTCCCAGAAACAGTCTGGGATTTTACACAAAGCATATAATGGACAGCAGCAGTTATACAACCCATGGCTGAAAGGAGACAAAAGGAGATTAAGGTTCTCCAGAGAGTTGGTTTTGGATGGTCAAACATCCTGCAAGAGCATGCAGACATCTGCCTTTCAATAGACAAAGCTGCGTTAGGACTTTGCTCCCAAAGGAGAACAAGGAAGGATGTTCTAACCCAAAGCTGGGTTGGGACTTTGCTCCCAAAGGAGAACAGGGAAGGATGTTCTAACCCAAAGCTCAGTTAGGGCTTTGCTCCCAAAGGAGAACAGGGAAGGATGTTCTAACCCAAAGCTGGGTTAGGGCTTTGCTCCCAAAGGAGAACAGGGAAGGATGTTCTAACCCAAAGCTGGGTTAGGGCTTTGCTCCCAAAGGAGAACAAGGAAGGATGTTCTAACCCAAAGCTGGGTTAGGGCTTTTCTCCCAAGGCAGAGAGATCAGGGCCCTGCCTCCCTCCACAAGCTGCAGTCTGAAAAAAGATGGACAAATTCCGTAGGAATCTGAAAGATGTGTTATTAGGATATGTGTAGCTCATATTTCACTCTTCCAAAAGTCTAGCTCCATTAATGAAACCCATGTTTCATTGTTTCAGGGAATTTCAGGGCCAAAGGGACCATTAGATCATCTGCTGTGACCTGGGGAGCACAGGCCAGAGAATTCCATCCACAGAGACAAATAATGTGTGTCTGATTAAGCTCAGTTAGCACGACGTTTCACCGAGACAATAGAAATGGATGCACTTTCATAATCCATATTTTTGGGCAAGATCTCACAATTTATGTTTTCCCTCTGGGAATAGGAGCTCAGACTTTATTGTTCTGCTCCGTGGAGATGCTGCCCACACTGGTGGCCTGGCCAAGCTCCCACCCAGGGGGAGGATGAGGAGAGGAAGGCTCAGCCCCACCACAGGGATGGGCACCACTGGAGGTCCTGCCAGAGGGGCTGGAGGTGAATATCCCATGGGCAGGTGGGCTCTGCCGAAAGCACACCTTGAATTGCAGAATCCAATCAGCAAACCCCTCTTTCCTCCCCAAACCAGCTCACCTTGAATTGCAGAATCCAATCAGCAAACCCCTCTTTCCTCCCCAAACCAGCTCACCTTGAATTGCAGAATCCAATCAGCAAAATCCTCTTTCCTCCCCAAACCAGCTCGAACAAGCAGAGTGTAGACCAAGCACAAAGCTGAGAACTCTTGTGCTGTTTGCCTTTTTTATTACAGTTATTATTGCTGTCAGCAGAAGCACGGTGGAAGATGTTCAGACATTCTGGCCATGAGCAGAGAGTGAAACTTTGAAATAAAATGTCTTTATTATGGCTGCATTCTTCAGCTGGCACCAGATGAAGACTGCTGCGATGAGCACTGCACAAGGAATTGCTGGAAGACACCAGAACAAATGGCAGAGGAAGGCTGACTAGCAGTGAGAAACCCGAAATATTTTCAGATCTATTGGGGATTATTAAAGTTCTGAATGTGTTTCGTGGCACCACTCTGCTCTTTCATCAGCTGTGGAAGTGATTGGTATTTTTCTCAGATTTTGGCAATTTTGGCAATGAGCTGTGCTTTGCATCCCACAAAAGGAAATCTCATGTTCTTATTTCCTTTTCCCAAAGTACTGAGGGATAGACAGAGGCACAAGGAGACTTTCCCAAGGTCAGACAGGAAGTTTAAGGGTGGGGACAGGAATCAAAATTTGAATTTCTGAGTCCATCACTGCAATCCATAGAGAACATGATAATAAAGGAAATATAGTAGGGGATATAAAATGCACATTCCTTAGCCTAAGTAATTTTAGAAAGGAGGTAGCTAGGAAGTTAGGAAGAGCTGCATTTGGCTGTGGAAATTTTCCAACTGATGCCAGAGCTGGTGCAGTTCTTTAAATTGTTTAAATGAGGGCACAAATGTTTATCACACTGCAACCACCACCACTTTGCATTTTTCTGCTGGAATCAGTGCAAATGGTGCTGATCCTGAAAGAGAGGGATTTTTCACCCTCATCTTTCACCAGGCTCTCCATTTCCAAACTGGTACAGCTCATTTGAACAGAGACTTCTGGGAATGCTGTTGCTCAAGATGCCCAGAGCACAGAGCAGAAAACACTGACTCCACTGTCTTTTCTCCTTTCTTTTTTAAGACTCCCCTTTTCATTTTTTCTCCTCTTGTGGTCCACATTACTCACAGGCTGCAAATGACTCCCAGGAAAGCCACAACCAGTGGGTTCTCCCCGTGTCTGCACAAACAGGAGCCGTGTGAGGTCACTGTTTGCAGCCCAGTTTTTGGCTGGAGCCAATTCCCACACACGACCACCCCTGGTGAGGGCTGGCCTGGAGATGTCCCCTGGTCACTTCCAGGGCTTGGGCAGCCACCCCTGGTCAGTGAGTCAGGACATCCTTGACCAGGCTGTGCCACGCCAGCAGGTCTGGAAGGGGATGGTGCCCTTAAAGCAGCACAGGGCATGAAATAATGAGGGAAAGACATGGATTTGTGGCAGGAAACAGCATCGTGGGGCTCAGCACCTCTCATGGGGCTCAGCGTGGCACACACAGGTTGACAGGAAAGGCTCCCCAGCTATCTATGTATCTATAGATATATTTATCTATAAATCATTAATTATCTATCTCTATCTTTATTAATGATTTATTATTGGGCAAAGTGGGCAAAGTCTGGTTTCCACCCCAGTGGTGACCTCAGCTCCTTCCCTGCAGCCTCAGCCTGGCACTGCTCATTTAGCACCAGCATCCAGGCTGGCAGGGCCAGGAGAAAAATCCCTCCTGTCCTGTGAGCTCTCTTTAGTGGGCTGTGAGTCACTGGCAGTGCTGGGAGATGGGTGGAGGAGGCAGGGAAAGGTGGCACCACAAACAACCCTGCTCTGTGCCCCTGGGCACAGTGGCACTTTGTCCTCCCACCACCCTGAGCCAGCACAGGCACCCCTCCTCCCCAGACAGCCCCTTTGCCAAACAGTAGGCAGGGGAATCAGCCCTCAGCACCAGAAGCACCAGGAAAGGTGGACGCCTTGAGCCTTTCATAATCACATCGGGAGGAGGAATTAATTTGGAGTTATCACCAGAGGTGACAGAGTTGTCTTGCTTATGAACTGCTGCTGAGCCTGTGTGTACTGATCTGTCGAGGAGAAAAGAGCCAGAAGCCTTTATTGGCTTTGCTGTGCCTAGTGAAAGTGTCTGCCCTCTTCCACCAGATAAGTTCAGCCTTGTTTATTTTCATTTTAGCTGTTCCGAAAGCGCCGTTCTGTGCTGTCCCAGACAATATCCCTGCGCCTTTAAAAAGGAGAGGAAGTGTGGTCCTGGCAAACACAACCGGAGCAATAAAATATAAATCTTTGTAATTGTTGTGGAGACAGAAAGCAAAACAAACTGTACTTAAGTACATTGTAAGAAAATGTCAGAGATTTGAGGGAATGGTCATTAACATACGAAATCATTTATCTCCCCTGAGTAAGTGACTTGGACGCAGACCAACCCATTTAATTTTCAGTATTTTTCCCTTTGGGATTTCTTGGAATGTCAGAACTACTATTTTTTCCTCCAGGAAAGAAGGTTGACTTCAAGGCTGATGTGCAGAGGCCACAGAAACAAGCTGAACACAGCATCAGCTCCCCCAGGCAGCCCTGCACATGTGTGCACACCAATGTCCTGCTCCTGGGGATGTCCCTGTGCCCCAAACCCTCACTCAGGCACCCCAGCCATGGTGTTAGAGCCCATCCAGCACCCCTAGGCTCTCCCTGGCACTGACATCCAGCTCCTGAAGCATCATCCCCTCCCTGCCCACGAGGGTGTTTAATTTGCTGAAATGAAAATTATGGTTTGCTGGAAGTCTGCAGTCTCCAAGGACACTGCATGGAACCATCCCAGGAACAGCAGGATTGTCCCAGTGTCACCTCAAACCCCCTCTGGTCCTTCCTGCTGGGAAACTCACCTGGAAAACCCTGTCACAGACAGCCACAACTCTGACTGTCATTGCATCAACATCTCCTTTCCCTCTTTCTTCAAAATCGAAATCCCAGAGGGAGAAAACTGCTGGGAAAAGTGTGACAGGAGGTATCTCCATGCCCCTGGTGATGGGTGAGGTGTCCCAGTACCCTCCAGGATGGTCCCAGTACCCTCCAGGATGGTCCCAGTACCCTCCAGGATGGTCCCTGTCCCAGGAGACCCCAGAGGTTGAGGCTGATGGGGACCCCCAGGCTGCTGCTCTGCAGAGCTGAAGTGCACAAAGTTATTTGAGACACTTATGGAAACGTTTGGGCACCCTGAACTTCTCCCTGCTGGATTCTCGTCCCAGATGGGGAAAAAAAATGAAGTTCAGATCTTCTGGGATTAATATAATCAGGGAATCTGAGAGGGAAAGCTCGTGAGTCGTCCTGCTCCTTTCTTTGATGAGGGGGTTTCTCCAAGGTTAATGAGCTGCATCCCTCCCAGTGGGCAAAATGTGTCCCACCCATGTTTCAGAGCACAGCAGCCTTGAAGAAACCATGGAAAAGGTTTTTTCTTTTAATTATAGAACAGGAAAATTGTGTTTCACCTTGCTAGCAAGAAAGTACTGAACAGTACCAAATGCAAATATCTGGCTTNNNAATAAAAAAACCCAAAAGAAAAATTTTTTTTTTTTTTTTTTTTTTTTTTTCCTTTTAATAAGGTGGTCAAAAGGTCTAAGGGGAAGCAGGGATTTTGGAAGTATGCATAAAGTCAACAGTGCAGTTAGCAATGGGATAGTAAGATTTCACAGCTCTGCTTTGATCAGGGTTTCAGCAAAGTGAAGCCATAGCACAGAACGTCCTCTGAACTGAAACCAAGGCAGGCTTTGTCTTTTATCTCAAATATCAGCTTGGAAAAACGAGAATGATATGAAAATGCTGAACTCATTACATTTTACTGGCGGTTTCACTAGAGTGCTCCAGTAAGGGATATGGGTTCTTAATGAGGGTAAAACATTCTGGGACACTCAGGGCTTTGTGGGGTCTCTGAGGGAGCTAAAGATGTCATTGTGCCCCAAAATGTTTTATAGTGTAGGGTTCTGTCCCTTATTAATTGTCCTTGAGTTTTGGAAAATAAGGAATGAGGTGAAAGCAAAACAAAATTTTCCAGGGATGAGGAGTTCTTCTCCATCAGTGAAGAAACAAGGAAAAAGGTGCTGGGAGTGGATGTGACAATGCCAGAGAGCTGGAGCAGTGCCACTGTCACCCTTGGGCTCCCAGGCAGCTCTGCTGTCCCCAACTGCTTTGTTTTGGATTTCAGCAGAGCAAATGTCCATGGAATGGTGATTTCTGTCCTCCATCAGGACATTTCCAGGGAATGGAAGTCCTGTGCTGTTAAGTGGATCTGTTCCCACCAGGAATGACCCACGTTCCTCTGGCTGATCAGCAGAGATGGGTGCCCTGTGCTTGTCCACCCACATCAGCACACCCAGCACAACCCCTGCAGCAGCACCTCACAAACTGCACTGCTCAAACGCCCTCTGAGAGCTCAGGGCTGGCCTGGGGTGCTGGTTTGAGAGCAAAACCAGTGAGACTCCAATCAGACATACAATTTAATAGAGTGAGAGAAAACAAGAAAGATAAAAATAAAAATAAAACAAAATAAAATAAAATAAAATAAAATAAAATAAAATAAAATAAAATAAATAACAAAATAAATATGAAATAAATATA
>VXBR01000637.1:21776-32086 GCA_013400215.1 Cisticola juncidis | reverse complement strand
CCCCCAGCAGGATGGAGCACCTGAGGCAGGTTCATTTTCCCGTCCCAAATGAGGGCACAGCTCAGCACCCAGGATTATCCCAGCCCCAGGACACCACTGGGCATCTCCTGGGGTGGCAGAGGCTGTGCCAGGCTTTGGGGGATCCATGGATCCATCCATGAGGGGTGGGATAAGAAGAGCTAAAAGGGCTTTGTGCCCTCCACCAGCTCTGATTTACCATGGTGCCATGGCCATGAGGGCCTGGAGTCACAGGGATTTTTGTCTGCCCTTATTTAAAGTGATGCTAGGGCTGTGTTTACCTTAATCTGAGAATTACAAGGTGGCTAAATCAAGTTCCAAGGGGTTGGATTTAAAAGTAACCAAATTTCCGCAGTGTTCCAGGCATTTCTGGCCTCACCTGGCTGCAAGCAAGGATCACACCAGGATGATTTTGCATTCTCAGTCTCCAGACCTTCCCAATTCTTGTGTAATAAAGTAAAGCACAGAATCATGGAATGGTTTGGATTGGAAAGGACCTTAAAAATCCTCCAGTTCCAACCCCAACTCCTTCCACCATCCCAGGTGGCTCCAAGCCCTGGCCTTGGACACTTCCAGGAGTCCAGGGCCTCCCCACCCTCACAATTCCTTCCCAATATTCAACCTAAACCTTCTCCTCTCAATTTAAAGCATAGTTTTTAATATTTCAGAAGGATTAAAACTTAAGTGCTTCCATAGGCGCATTTCCCAAGCCATGGCAAAGATTAAAAGAATTTAATGGGTTAAAATTCCCTTTTTCTGGGTGGAGGCTGCATCCAAAATATTGAATGGACTGCCCTGAGTGTGGCAGGAACTTCACAGAGCAGAAACAGGCCTGGTTTTTAAAGAATAATCTTAAATACCTTTAGTACAGTTTAGTTAAGTGCTGTTTAGGGAGCCACTGGACATTTGATGGAGCAAGGAAAATACTCTGATAAAACTGGACAAAATAACCAGGGAGCTCAGAGTCAAAAATTCTATTTCCAAATCAAAGCAAAAATGCCTTTCATTACAAAAATGAGGTATTTTGTTAATTGCCTTGTGTTAAAATATTGTAATTCTACATTTTGCAGGACCCTGAAGAAGGACACGAGGGAAGGTTCTCATTGAACACCTCAAATTTAAATGAACTGCAGAACTCCCAGTGGTATGTCTCCAAAATTAAGCCTTTAGCATGTGTTTGAAGAGTCTAACTTCAGCTGCTTCAGTTAATTAGAAGGCTTAAAAATTGCAGCTTAATGAATTCAGTGCTTGTTTATCTTAAACTGTCAAGGAGTTAAGCAAGGGAAAAGTGTGATTTGGGGAACATCTGATTGCAGCCCATGTGGAATTCCATATGGCAGAGAAGCTGGAAAGCATTTTATTGAGCCATTGTCTAGAATGTGAATTAATTCCCTACTACTTCATAAAAGACTTCTTAGTAGGGCTGACAAAGGATTTATCATAATTATTGCTCTGGCATGGATCATGATATATGTGCGTGGATTTTGTTTATAAAATTCCCAGTTTGCAATTAAAACAAGCTGCAATTTGCTCTTTCCCTGCCTTCTCGTCAGCAGCTGAGCTGAAAATCTACCATTTGTTTTCAAAATTAATACCTGTCAAACATTTCTTTTGGCTCTACAGGGCCAGGAAAAAAGGGGAAAAGAAGAAATGTTTGAAAGATTGGAACAGAAGAGGTTTGGTACCGAGCTGGTGGAGGATAAATGATGCTTCACATTTGTTGGGACAAAAGCTGCAACCACTTTTCTGTGCAAGGTTGGTTTCATTGCTGCAGAGCCAAACCAAACACCCTTAATTATGTCAAGCAGTTTCTTTGATTTTAATGAAATCACTTTGGAGGTTCCTGAATTTGGTTTTTCTCTAAATCATCACCGTGTTTGCGTGAGTTTTGGGGGCAGGTGTGCATGAAAGGGATGTGTTAAATTAAGGGGGTTCCCTGTGCTCCTCCAGGGGGGTTTGGATGAGTTTCCAGTCAAGGAAATGAAAGAGAAACCCAGGATTGGGAGCATGGAGTGGTCACAGAGATATTTGAGGATGAGGAGTGGGTGTGATTTGCTGTCCTGGGGTGGTTCCTGTGGGAAATAATGAATTCCAGCAGAAGAAAAGGCAATTTGGGAATAAATTAAGTGAGTTATGGGTGCAATGAGAAAGGGGAGATGCCTCTCATACCTTGGGGTCTTCACCACAAAAATTTGGTGTTCACACAGCCTGGAAATGAAGACCCAGCCCAGGATGAGATGTGTCCTCTGCTCCTCTCATTCCAGAGGTGTAAATCCCTGAAATCCCTGCCTGCTCCAATAATTTTCATGCTGAGACCACTCAGCCTGGACACCTCAAGTCCTCTGCTTTTCCTCCTTTTCATCTCTGTTGCCTCAGAGATTTCTTTCACATCCCAAACCCATCCCAGGCCCTTCAGGATGTACTCGACTCTGGTTTCACATGGAACAGCTCTGTGGCTTTAACTTTACAACATTTCTATTATTAAATAAGTCTACCTCATAAATATGAAAAACCACTCAAAGGGGAAGTAAATAAATATGAAAATCTACTCCAAGTCCACTGAAATACTCAATAGTGAAGGGACAGACCTGAGTGGGGCTGAAAACAAAATTATCATAAAATCTGATCCACAGAAGCATTTTGAACACCAAAAAATCCATTTCAGCTCAGAATTTCAAGCTCCTAAAAGTGTCCAATAATTTTAAGGAATCAAATCCAGCTTTTGCTGCTTGATACCACCTCAGAGTTCCCAAGGACAACCACAACCATCCTGGGCTCTGTGAGTGCTGCAAGAATAAACAATTCTGCAGACACGGCCAAGCCTACGAGTCACTTGTGTCACTTGTGGTTTTCCATAAAATCATGGCCCATTCCTTTGGAAATTTTGGTTTAAATGCTGTTGCAAACATCACTGGTACCAAGTAAGCCCAAAATCAATGGCTGGCCCATTAAACATCATAACTGCCTATATGGAAAAGCTTTTCCTCTCCCAGCAAATCAAATTCTCATTTTCCATTCACAAAATTTGTGTGTTGTTTTTTTGAAGTTGCCTGTGCTGGATGGTGTTCAAACATCAATACATTTTTATCACAGGTTTTGGGGTAGGGTTTTTATTTTTTTTTTCCTACATCTGAAAGTTAAAAGCCTAATGGGATTGCAGCACAGAGAGGGAATAGTTCCCAGGGAGGAAGTAATATATGATAAAAAGAAGGGTGTTTGATTTCAAAGACTTCTAACAGAAAGTTTCAGAAAGCCATGAATAGAAAACACTTACACTAATACTGCCAGCCTACATTATGTATATCAAATAAAAATAGGGGGGGAAAAGGTTCTTTTTTTAGCTCTTGGGGGAAATTAAAATAACATTCTTCTGCAGGAGAATATGCAATCAGAGTGAAGGCTTTGTTTATGTTTCATACGAGGCAGGGAAAGGATTTTTGA
Organism: Cisticola juncidis; assembly: GCA_013400215.1. Lineage (NCBI taxonomy): Eukaryota > Metazoa > Chordata > Aves > Passeriformes > Cisticolidae > Cisticola > Cisticola juncidis. The sequence goes on along the minus strand of VXBR01000637.1, from coordinate 28,627 downwards.
ATTTGCTGGAGCAAATCAAGCTGGATGCATTTCAATGCCCGAGTCTGACCATCGCAGTGATCCTTGAGCTGGACTTTATCCTGGTGCTGGAATTATTCCTGAGCAGTTCCTGAGTGGAATCAGTCCCCACACTGATTGCACTGATGGCCATCACCAGGGCATCAGACTAAACCCAGACATTAACTAACCCCCTGCTCATAATCTCAAACGTGTTTCATTTCTTCTCACCCCTTCATTTCCTTGTTTGATGTGAAGTTTTCCAGAGTGTTTTTCCTTGGTTGAATTCCTAATTTTTTTTTCCCCTGGAGACAGGATTGCATCCATCATCCTGAGAACATTTGGTGTCAGTTCCCTGTCCCAGTTCCATAAATATGTGTGAGTTCATAAACCTTTCAAAAGGCCAAGTTTTCTCTGAAAAGAAGAAAAAAATTTTAACACATGATGAAAGTGAAAAATAAGAGCAGTTTGCATGTGCAATGTGAGGTTTATGGGAGCTTTAGGCAGCTACTGGAACCCCTGGAAATGTAAAATGGAGCTTTTGGTGGTGTTGGTCCAAGTTTGGACCTTCTGAACATCAAACAAAGATTTCATCTCTGTGGAAACGTCCCCCAAGGAAAATCCACTTCTGCATCCAACCAGCAGAAGTTGTGCAAACCTTGGACGTGAGCTTGCAGAGAAGCTTTAAATCTGAACTTTTTAAAGCTTCATTCCTTTCTCTTTTCCCTGTCTCAGCCTTGTTTTCTGAGCAGGCCTGGCTCAGGCTGTGCTGTGTTTGCTCCCAAGCCAAACCCCACGGGAGCTTTTCTTCCCCCAGGACACGTGGGATGCTGTGCTGGAGCCACCATCCCTGGAAATGTCCAAAAAACCCCTGGATGTGGCCCTTGAGGACACAATTTACTGGTGGTGCTGAGCTGAGGGGTGGATTTGAGGATTTTAGAGGTCTTTCCCAACTTTAATGATTCCACCGAGCAGCATCAGCCACCACAGGCACAACAAGGAAGAAAGGAGGAAAGGAAAGGTGTGTTTGTATTCCAGAAATCAGGAATATTTATCCCTCATTCCACTGGGTGTGGCAGGACAATCATTTCAGTGCACTCCACTCACCCATCCTACCAAACTGAATTAAATATGTGAATTTAAATATGAATTTAAATATGTGAGATTGCTCTTCTCCACTGACGTGCTGCTAACAATGTTTGCCTGGGGTTTTTTGGGGGTTTTTTGGGTTTTTTTGTTTTGGTTTGGGGTTTTTTTTTTTTGGTTTGTTTTTTTTTTTGTTGGAGTGTTTGAAGAGGGACTTTTATCCACGTGAATATGGGTATTCATCATGTAAATGAATGTATTTATTCTGTAAAGGCTCACCCTGTCTCTGCTACACTCCTGCAGTTACTTGATAGGAATGTGACAAGAGGAAATTGAATATAAAGTCTACTGGACAGCCAATAAATCAGGCTTATATCTTTCTCTCTACCTCAGACAGGAAGGAACCCAGCTATTTTTAAATCTCTGGTCCACAGAACCAGCCAGAGCTGGTTCTCCTGTCAAAAAACGGGGTGGGGGGAAAAAAAGAAAAGAAAAAATAGATTTTTTTTTTTTAGAAAAAGATTTTTAAAGTCCTGTATTTTGTTTACCTGGCCACGTAGCTCCGAGGGCACTGCCTCCCCTCCCCAGGAGTGCACAACGTCCCAGCCAAAACCCTCTCCAGGACCGATGTCAGCTCCAACACAGGGCACATTCATCAGCCCGGGCCGAGGCTGCATTAAACACAGAGCAAGAAAAACACTTTTCAGGCCACGGCCAGCACGGGGAGCGCCGGCCACGGTGCCGGAGCCACCCTGTCCAGATGTGACCGTCCCGTGTGCCAGGCGGGCTCTCAATGGCATTTCTGCTCTGTCCCGTGTGCCAGGAGGGGTTTCAATCACATTTCTGCTCTCACACTTGACCTCGGCAGAGGAGGGACTCATTCCAAGCAATCCCCCAGTGTGAATCTTTCCTGATTAACCTTTTCATTTGTCTTCCTCTAACAAGCCAGTTGCTGCTGATGAGGAGATGAGGGATTCTTAAATTTCCTAGAGCTAAATTAACTATTCCTACTCGGCTCCAATCCTACTTGGATTATATTGCCCTCAAGGCTGCTAATTTGAAAAATGCTGTTGGATATTTTTTCTTGTAGTTTGTCTTTTTTTTTTTTCAGTGTTCCTGATAGGGATCCAAGCACTAATAAGGAGTTAAGTTACATTTCTTGGTAAGATTTCTTAATTGCTCGTGTTGGCTGAAACTTGAACAGTTCAGAGATTCTGCTGATTGTGTCAGCCTGAATATTATTACATGGAAATCCCTTCAGGAGAGCTGCAGATTTTGTTGTATCCATTGCACCATCATCCTAACGTTGTTCAAACCCGGTGCAAGAATAATTCTGTGGATTGGAAGGAAATTAAATGTGTCCATGAAGCTGTGCCTCTCCAGTAGGGGCTTCAGTGCCTCAGAATCATGGAATGGTTTGGGTTGGAGGGAACTTAAAACTCATCCAGTGCCACTCCTGCCATGGCAGGGACATTTTCCACTGTCCCAGGTTGTTCCAAGCCCTATCCAACCTGGCCTTGAACACTTCCAGGGATCCAGGAGCAGAAGAATTTCAGGGAAGAAATACAGGGAAGAATTTCTTCCCAACATCCCATCTAACAAAATGGGATTTGGCCCTATTTGCTCTATTACGTGACTGAAACGTCACAATATTTGCAAGGAAATACTCCCTGCTATGTAATTAGCCACACAGACAGCTCAAATATTTTAGGAGAGTGTTGGGAGAATTTCCTGCACCCATGAGCTCTGAATCGAGGGGCTCAAGATTAACAAGGGGCTCTCTGACTTCTCTGTGCAAGGAGAGAATTTCACCAACAAAATTCAAATTGAAAGAGGGGAAATTTAAATGAGATGTCTGGAAGGAATTGTTCCCTGTGAGGATGAGGAGGCACAGGGTGCCCNCAGGGAAGAATTTCTTCCCAACATCCCATCTAACAAAATGGGATTTGGCCCTATTTGCTCTATTACGTGACTGAAACGTCACAATATTTGCAAGGAAATACTCCCTGCTATGTAATTAGCCACACAGACAGCTCAAATATTTTAGGAGAGTGTTGGGAGAATTTCCTGCACCCATGAGCTCAGAATCGAGGGGCTCAAGATTAGCAAGGGGCTCTCTGATTTCTCTGTGCAAGAAGAGAATTTCACCAATGAAATTCAAAATGAAAGAGGGGAAATTTAAGTCAGATGTCCGGAAGGAATTGTTCCCTGTGAGGATGAGGAGGCACAGGGTGCCCAGAGAAGCTGTGGCTGTTCCTGGATCCCTGGCAGTGCCCAAGGCCAGGCTGGATGGGATTTTGAGCAGCCTGGGATAGTGGAAGGTGTCCCTGCCATGGTAGGGGTGATGAGATGAGCTTTAAGGTCCTCCCAACTGAATCATTCCACGATCATTCCACAACAGGATTTTCCAAGCAAGCAGCAGCAGTGGGACACATCCCCAGATGCTCATCCCAAGACGATTCTTCCCGAAAATCAGCCGGGACACGGGGTCAGCCCCATCCCCACGGCTGCAGAGCCTCAGCAGTACCTGCCGCTGCCATCAGACCTCATTTAAAACACGAAAAAACCCGAAAAAACCCTTCCTTCAGACAGCTCATCCTTTATCCCCGTCACCAGCAGCTCCAGGGGCCATTTGTTCCCTTTGAAAAATGGGGTCTCTGAAGGGACAATCTTCTCCCCGAGCCGCAGCTCTCAGTGTCTCATTTATCAGCTCATTAAGAGCACGGCGGGGCTGATGCGGGAGATAAAACACATCAAGAGCAGCCCCTGACAGGAGGAGCAGCCCCGGCAGGGCTGATCGGACTCAGCTGGACTTTCCTCCCCATCCCCAGCTCCTCCAGGAATTCCCACCTCGGTCTTCACCTCCCTGGTGGATTTTAGGCGATTCTCACTCCAGGCACAGTGAGATTCCTCGTTTTGCCTTTCTTCTCTTTTCAGGAAATNCCAATCTCTAAAGTCCAACTCAGGAAAAGATGGGGGATGAGAGCAAGAACAAGGAGCACAGGGGCCACTCCCCAATTCCTCCAGCTTGTCCCTTCAGCCCCATATGCTAAGAATCCTAATTTCTATATTTATATTCTATAACAAACTAACTACTATTTATTTTCAAATTCTTAGGGTTTGTGATTCTTCACACACTGTGGGCATTCACTGCCATGGCAGGGATCAGAGGCAGTGTCCTCCTGGGCTCTGTGTGAGGCTCTGACCCCCCTGTACAGATCCCAGACCCCCTGTCCTGTCCCCAAACCCTCCAGGGTGGCCACAGGGATGTCCTGGACTCCGACACTCCCTCGTTAGAATTGGTGCTGCAAATCCAACCCTCCCTCCACCAAGGAAATGTGTTTCTCGTTTTGCCAGTGTCAGATTCTCAGAAGTAATTTCTGTGTAAACTTTCCACCCTTCTCCTCCTGCTGTTTTCTGTCTTGTGTTCAAAAGGCCTTAGAGCGTGTCAGCTCTGTTCCCTTCTGTGGCACAACAATCTTTTTAGCAAATCTCACAAACGTCTCTGCTGAGGATGCAAATACAACTCTGCTGCTGGCTGAATGTGTCCTTCTTGTTGGGCTGGCACCACGAGTTATAACCCACAGAGCCCCCAAAATCAATGTAAACATCTAAAATATATAATGGATAAAAATCTTATTTATTCTCTATTTATCTGTGCTTGGTTATTGTCAGTATTTCCTGAAAAAAGGAGGAATGGCACAAAACTGAATGGAGATTTTACAGGTACCAAATGTGGGTTAATCAGGTATTTAAGGGTCTCAGGAATTTTGTTTCTGTAACATTTGCTGGGTTTTCTCACAACTCCCCTTCGAGACAAAAATCACAAGAGCGGGAATGATTTTGTCACTTGATTAACAAAAGTTTTCAGCTTTCTGAACTCTGCCACCAACTGTGGCTGTGGTTGGGTCTTTTAATCTCCTTATTCTTCACTTTCCACTCCAACAATACACTTGGGACTGTCACTGCTGTGACAAGAAGAAGGTTGGAGGTTTCAAAATTTGAAAATGCTCTTTTTTTTTTTGTTTTGTTTTTGTTTTTTGGGGTTTTTTTGGGTTTTTTGGGGGGGTTTGTTTTGTTTTGGTTTGGTTTTGTTTTTGTGGGGGTTTTTGGGTTTTTTGGGTTTTTTTTTGGTTTTTGGTTTTTTGGTTTTTGGTTTTTTTTGTTTTTTGTTTTTTTGTTTTTTGTTTTTGGTTTTTGTTTTTTTGGTTTTTTTGGGTTTGGTTTTTGTTTTTTGGGGGGTTTTTTGGGTTTTTTTTTTTTTTGTTGTTGTTGTTTGTTTGTTTGTTTGTTTTGTTTTTTGTTCTGTTAAATTTGGGGTTTAAAAAAATTTAAAAATTTAAAAAAAAATTTAAAAACCACCTCTCCATGAGTTGCTGGCTCTCCTCATTATCCAGGGCATCCCCCACCCATCCTCCTGCTCTGGGACCTGGCAATTCCCAGCCCAGCTCTGTCCTGCAGGTGATTCTGCCACGTGAGCGTCACCTCTGTGCGGCACAATTTGTTCTGAAAGTGTAAACAACTTCTCACAAAATGAAAATTTCAGCTCAGAAACGGTTCCATGCTGACCCTGCAGCCCATCCTGCCTCCCACTGCCAGGAGTGGAGGCAGGACAGGGCTCACACAAAGCCCGGCTTTGTTTTCCTGGTTCATTCTTGCTCTCGGTGACTCCGGTGTTCCCGAGGGTTTGTTCCCCCTGTCTCCTGGATATCTCTCCCTTTTCACATTCATTTTTCACTTCTTTGCGCTGTTCCTGGTTGGGTGGATGAGCTCATGGGGTTGGCAGTGTTGTTTTTGGACAGCCTCTCCCTTTATCAGGTGGGAGCAGAGTAGCCCCTCTCCTTGACAAAGCTGCACAGCCGGGGAATTCTGCTTTTTGTGGGAGCTCTGGTCCCAAAAATGACAGAAACCCAGCACATTTGTGTGTTTGTTTATTGACCTGAGCATCTGTTCAGTGAGAAAAGGTGGTGATGAGCCCCCTCTCCTCAGGGCACTGATGAGTTTTCCTGCCCCAAGCCCCCTGGGAAGCAGCTCCAACATATTTTGGGAGCCTGGCAAGTGGGGAAGGAAAGCAGCCGGTCCCAAGAGTGGCTGTGGTGTGACAGCACCTGCAGGGGATGTTTGTCTGTCCTTCCCAAATGCTGTGAGATAGAGTCAGCCAGACAAACAAGGGGGAAGGGCTTTGATTTTTTCTTTTTTTTTCTTTTTTTTTTTTTTTCCCATTTGGTCAGAATTTGAAATGTGAAGAAATCTTCTCCTGACTCTGAGGGCAATTCTGGGTGTGCTGCTGTTCCCACGTAAATGGGAGAAATTTGGAACACACCATGCAGCCCTGTGACTTCTTCAAACAAGGGGTTTCTAAAGAAGGAGAATCCAATTATTCCCTTCTCCCTTTGCCTTAAAAAAGATCACAACCCCCCAGCTGGGGCAGAATTTCAGCTTCCAGTGCAGCTCTCTGAAGGATGAAAGGGTCTAGAGCAAGTGATAATTTAATTTATTAGCACCAGGGTTGAGAAAACAGGGAGGAGAGAAGAAAGGGAAATGAAGGAGAAAATAAAAGGTGGAAACCATAAAAAAATGTGTTCTTGTACCGAACTTTTCAAATCCTTGTGGCAGCAAGTCCCACCCAGATGTCTAAACTTAATTTGCAAGCCCAGTTTTAAATGCCACAAGCTGACCCGTGGTTTGGGATCCCCAGAGTTCTGCAGGCAGAAAAACAGCCTTTAATATTAAAAAAAAAAAAAAAACAAACAAACAAACAAAAAAAA
>VXBR01000637.1:4712-16308 GCA_013400215.1 Cisticola juncidis | reverse complement strand
ATAGGTTTTAAAACTAGTTGGGATTTAATTGTAAAACAAGTTGGGATTTAGTTGTAAAACTAGTTGGGAATTGGTTGTAAAATGTGGATGGCAGAAAGGACAGAGCCCTGTCCTGGGAGATGCCTCTGCTGCAGCCACCATGGGAAGGCTCAGCTCCACATCCCTCTGCCTCCCTCCCTCCTCTCCCACACCAAACCAAACCCAAACCCTTCCCAAAGCACCCCAAACCCAAACTCACTTCCTACAGAACCTCCCTCCCTGCAGAGCTGAGTGTGTCCCCTCAGCTGGGTCCCCTCAGTGCTATGTGAGGCAGGGATGCTGGATTTGGTGTGGGAGCTGTGTGGAGGCACAGGAGGGAGTGTGGGCTTGGATATTTCACATGTGGAGCTCCTGTGGTCCATAAGGTCATCCCCTGGATTGGACACCACTCAGGGCTCAGCTCCCACGCCTGCCTAAGCCAGGGAGAGCTGTGCAGAGAGGCCAGGCTCTGCTCAGGCCACCCAGGAGAGATGCTCTGCTCCCAGAAACCAAAGGCTCCCTCTTTAGCTGCCCTGGACAGAAGGTGGGTGATTCACCTCCAATCCCACAGCATTCCTTAAAACAGAAGGAATCCCTGGAGACACAGCCCTCACTGTGGAGAACTCCACATTCACATCTCTGTTCCACAGCAGAGCAGAACCCACACGGGACCCTGGGCAGCCACGACCTTGGATTTGCATCCCAGCGCTTTCCAGTGGACACAAAGCAATCCTGAGCCTGGGAAAGCTCTGCACAGCCCAGCCCAGCTCTCTGGTGGTCCCTTTGGGCCCCAGCAGAGCTGCTGGTCTTACCCTGGCTGGGGCAAAGGCAGCCAGGATTTATGGGCTCCCAGTGCTGCTCCAAGCCCCAAAAGGAGCAGGCAGGAACCCCCAGCTCACTGATCCTGCCCAGCCTTAGGAAATCAGAGGAGATGGATTTTCCCTCAGACATCAGAATTGCAGTGGAGTTTGGGAGGGAATCACACAGCCCCTGGCTCTGAGCCAAGGGAGTAAGCCTGGGATGGGTTTTCTTTCAGGAATTCCAACTCATTCATGTGCTTTCCTAATGACCCAAAGGCTTCAAGGAGTTGCCTTTCAGCTTCAGCTCCCTTTCAATATTTATCATGTGTGTCAAAGTTGATCCTTCACGTTTCCTCTGTAGTTTTAACATTCTCAAGGAGAAACTTCATTCCTTCGACATTTGAAAGATATTTTTCCCCCTTTTTGGTTTCTTTTTTTTTAATGGAAGGAAAGAAGATCCCTTTTAAAGCAGCCAGGGGTAAGAGCAGAAGGAAATGTGCCTCATTTGGAGATGCTAAATCTGAACAGATAACTGGAAAAGGCCATGGAGTCACTGATTCCTCAAATTATTTGGATGCACAAGCAACAATCTACAAGCAGTGACCACTTGTCCAGCATTTCTGAGCTCCTGGGAGCCCTGAGAGAACCCTGCCCCAGCTGGCCCTGCTGAGGAGCAGGGGTGGGAACGGAACCCTCCCTTCACCCAGCTTCTCCCACAACCTTCCCCACCTTTGGAAAGCCCAGGAAAGGCCAAAAGGTCTCTGCTGAGCCACCAGGGTGGAGTGTGACGAGCCCTGTCTTGATGAAAGGCTTGACAAGAGCGAGGCAGAAGGAGGGACAAGGCTGGGAGGCCAACCCAGCAAAGCTTGGGAGGTGCCTGCCCAGGCAAAGCCTGAGGGCTGCAAATTAAACACTCAGCAGGGCTTGGCTGAGCCCTGAGAGACAGAACCCCCTCCAGACACCCCCTCCTGCCCCCCTTGGCTCCAGAGACACCAAAATCTGGAGTTTCCACAGCCAGGAGCCCTCTGGAGAGGCAGGAGAGCACCGGGGGTTTTTGGATTTGGGATGGGATTGTTGTTTTCCCCAGAAAGGGAAATCAAGTGTGGGTACAAGAGGAATTAGATCAGGAGACTTCAAAGGGCTGAATCACATCTCAGTCTGCTCTTGGGCTGGCTCTGCTCAGCCTCAAGCCTTATCAGGCAAGTTTGGCTACGTGGTTGCATTTCACACTCTCAGCACAATTATTTTCCTAATTGTCTCTAAACTACTCCCACAGCTTTTTGCCACTTGCTTTTGCCAGCAGCTGACCTGTTGATGCTCAAGCAAAGCAAAATATCTCTGAAATTAGCTAAGAAAATAAAACTGGGCAATCAAAGGCTTCAGGACAGGCAGCAAAGCAGTGCAGAGCAGCAGCTGAGTGCCCTGTTCCAAGCTTTAACTTAGCCTGCTACTCTTTACTCTCATTAAATCCAGAGTTTTCTGCCTTCATTTGGTCTGCCAGAAATTTGCTTTAGGATAATTCAGATCAGAGTCACCAGGCTTTCCTCCACCACCACCTTTTTAGGACAGAGGATAATAATAGAGGATTTTTTTTTTCCATGAAAGCATATGCAATTTCCTCTCTAACCATCCAAAACAAATAATCAGGAGATTTCCCCGTGTTTACAATGGGTCTTTCTACTGACCTTCCCTGCAAAGCACTTTAGGAGAAATCAGTGAAAAATACTCCATGAGAAGTGGGTCCCAATTGCTGTTATTGTTACTCAGAAATTATGTAGAGTCTAATCTGAAAGCAGACACAACAACTGAGGGCTTCTCTTTGCCCTTTCCATAACAAACCAATTCTATTTAACAGCAAGCACAGTTAAATGGGAATAAATCCATTTTGTACATTGCATGTTTATTAATAATCTTTGTGTTTAGTGTTCAGACCGGTTCCAAATATGAGCTGTGGCAATGGATAAAAACTTTTCTCTTGGTGTGGTTGAGTCATTGGGACTGATTTGGCTCGGCCACTCTTTTTGAACAACCATAATTACACCAGTTTCAAACTGACTGTGTGATCCTCAATTTGAGCAAAGCAAAGGTGGGCAAAATTGAGGGAAATTCTTGCAGAAATCGTGGGCAAAGTGATTTGTTCAGCCCTTAATTTCAGGAGTTTTGACAGATTTTTTTTTTTCACCTCAGTTTTGGGAAGAAGAACTGGGGCTGTTTTTAAGTCCCATCACTGGGATTTGGGAGTTCTTGCTGTGAATCCTCAGCACAAGGAAAGCAGGGGTGCCCCACCTGCACTGCCCAGAACAGGCTGTAAGGAGAATAAAAGCAGCTTTGGGGGTGACTGTAGAGAGGACAGCTCAGGGCAGAGGTTGCATTTGCTGCCTGTGAAATTCCAGCTCCCCTAATCCCCTAAACCACAGATTTTATCCAGCTCCTCTCCATATAACCAAAGAGTGATTTCACCAAAGCTTGAGCCTCAGACAGCTGGGAGTTTGAAGGTGTTTTGTGTCAGATTTGGCAGATTCAGGAGATAATTTTGATGGGCAGCTCAGAGCAGGGATGGAGCTGTTGTGTGATGGGTGTTGATGGAGGAGAGCCTGTGCAAAGTGCCCTGCCCAGCTTTGCATGAGTAAAGGTGGGGAGAGATCCCTGGGAAACAGAACCCTCACCTCAGTGTTTGGGGTGTGATTGGGAAATGTCACAGTGCATGCCAGGAGCTGGGGGTCCCTGCTGTCCCCAGGGCTGAGATCCCTGTGATGGAAATGAGGAGATGTCTCTGGTGAGCTCAAAAATGCAGTTTGAGGCTCTTGTTCCCAGGATGGGGCTGATGCTGAGTGCCTGCTCCTGCAGGGACCTCCAGGAGGGTCTCAATCCTCTGTAGCTGTTGATGAGACAGGGACCAAAATGAGAGAGATCACAGGATCATGGAATGGATTGGGTTAAAAGGGACCTAAAAATCATCTTGTTCCACCCCTTCCCACTGTCCCAGGGTGCTCCAAGCCCTGTCCAGCTTGGCCTTGGGCACTGCCAGAGATCCAGGGGCAGCCACAGCTGCTCTGGGCACCTCTGCCAGGGCCTCACAAAGAAGAATTTATTCCAGTATCCAATCCAAGCTTATTCTTTTCCACTGTGAAGCCATTCTCCCTTGTCCTGTCACTCCAGTTCCTGATGAAGAATTCTGCTCCAGCTTCCTCAGAGCTTTTCAGATATTTAAAGGTGCTGTGAGATGTCCACACAATTTTCTCTTCTCCAAGCTGAGTGGTCCCAACTTTCTCAGCCTGTCTTCATACGGGAGGTGCCTTACTCCCCTTATCAACTTTGTGGCCTCATCTGGACTTTTTCCAACAGCTCCATATTCCTCTTTTGGGGCCACCAGAACAGGATTCCAGCTGGGGTCTCACAAGGGCAGAGCAGAGGAGCAGAATCCCCTCCCCTGAGCTGTTCTCAGATTGTTTTCCAGGTGGAACAGGGAAGGGCAGCACTGGAACTCTCCTACATTTAATTTCTGCAGGACCACCATGCCCAAATCCAACCCTGCACAGCTGAGGAACACAGAGAAAGGCACACCAAGGAATGGGAGAAGGCAGAGATGAGCAAACACAGCTTTTCCTGGTTTATCTGTTTACCTTTAGGGAGGTGGGTGCTTTCTGGTCATCCCTCCTGGTTGGGTTTCTGCTGTGCTGATGGTGCAGCAGCTGCTGGGACACAGGGCAGGACAGCTCCAGCTTTTGCAGGGGATGAAGAGCTCCTTACACACTGTGAGATCCCAAATCCATCACATGGAGCCTAATGAGGGGCTGAGCCAGGCCAAACACAACTGTTTAACAGTTTATTTTAACCATCCAATGAGAGGGAAACAACTTAAAACTATTCGTGCTGCCAACAATCTTTTCCTCCTTTTTTTTTTTTTTTCTCTTCCCTTCCTTGCATGGCATTTGTTAGAAATCAGGATTTTCCTTAACTAAATGTCTTGTGGTCTCCTTAGCTTTGTTTCTTAACAGGGTTGTCTTTATGTTAGTTTTCTTTGGCTTCCCAATAGAAGAGTAACAGATTTCTTTTGAAGTTTTTATTGATGAATGAGCTCCTATAAATAACTCTCTGTGGCAGCAGCTTGATCTCAGAGTTTACTCTGGAATAATAGTAGCAATGGGAATGGAGGAAATTTATGGCAGCATGACATGAAATAGTTTAATGGGCTTCATACTGTTTAACTTAATCTTTACAGATGTAAAAACAGAAATACAATTATTTTAACAACTATTATTACATATGGCTCTTCGAAGGAAAACAGAAACTCAGTAAGCAATTGGTGGTAGGGAGGGAAGAATTAAAGTGTCCAGCCCACCATGGATTCAGGAATTACTGGGCTGGGCCAGTGGATTTGCAAAGCCTCACCTGGAGAGCTCTGGGAGATGAGAGGTGGTGTTGGAGTCCAGGACATCCCTCTGGCCACCCTGGAGGGTTTGGAGACCGGACAGGGGGTCTGGGGTCTGTACAGGGGGGTCAGAGCCTCACACAGAGCCCAGGAGGACACTGCCTCTGATCCCTGCCATGGCAGTGAATGCCCACAGTGTATGAAGAATCACAAGCTGAGAGAATTCAAAATAAGCAGTATTTAGTTTATCATAGAATGTAAATGTAGAATCTGGGATTTTCAGTCTATGGGGGTGAAGAGACAAGCTGGAGGAATTGGGGAGTGGCCCCTGTGCTCCTTGTTCTTGCTCTCGTCCCCCATCTTTTCCTGAGTTGGGCTTTAGAGATTGGTTTAGAGTAGAACTGACATGTTAGTGTAGGTAGTAGGTATTGGTAAAATTCTGTAAATAAAAAATCCATCTTGGGCAGTGGTTGGGTGGGAGATCCCGCACTGAAGGTTTGGGGATCTCTGACCCGCCCAGTCCCCGCGTGTCCTGCTCTGCTGGGGATGCCCTGCAGAGCTGAGACAGAACTGAGATAATGAAGAATAAACAACCTTGGAAACACGGACTGGGGACTCAGCCTGTCTGCTCTGGCTCTGGTGTGAAACACTCAGGGCAAAGAGAAGACTGAAAACCTGATTACCTCAGGAACAGCAACCCCAAGGAGAATCTCAGGGAAAAGCAACCCTGAGAAGGTGGCTGAGAAGGAAGGGTCTGCAGGTGGGATTTGGCACCTGAGTCACGGGATGGAGGTGCTGGAAGCTGCTAAAACCACTGGAAGAGATGGAGCTCTGTCTGTGGAAGGAAAAGAAATCAACCCTGAGCTTTGTTCCTTTTCCCCTTTATTCCACCTGTGTGCCTGGAGAGGAGCTGGTCCCAATCCCAAAGGACACGTCCCTTGTGCCCTGCAGCTCCATGAGGGGTACAGCTGGAATGTTCCCACTTTATGAGCAAAATTGCTGCACTTACACCAACCAAAGAATGGGAAGGATGGAGGGAAAGTCACCTGAAAAAATAAAATTTAACTGTTTATCTGTCTGCTCATCTTCCCGCCATGGGTTTGCTCAGGTCTTTCAGACAATGTCACTTGAGGCAGAGGTGACCCAGATGTGCCTCTTTAGGAAGGTGAAAAGGAAAACCATAAAAATTTTCTGTCTAAATCTCCAACCAGAGGATATCTAGGTTTTGGTTGGCATTTCACCCAGCCCAGGATCCAGCTGGAGGATGTTTGAACCAATGTGCAAGAGGTGGGCATAAAATCCAGTATCAGAATTAACTAGGAAAGATCACAAGACCTAATCCAACCCTGAGATTTCCTCTGGATGTGGCTGGTGGCCAAGCCCAGCTCCATTTGCTTCTCGATGCCTTGCAAAGAGCTTGGGTAAATATTGAAACACGTTGGTGCTCTGCGTAATTTCTATTTAAAAAAAAAAAGCTGACAGCTTTTGTTTCCTCCTCGAGGGAGCATTATTTGAAACAAAACTGCAGTGAAAATGATCAGAATTTGCATTTCCAGCTGTCTGTTCAGGGGGGAAATTCGCATCCTCCTTTTCCAACCCGCGGAAATCGCCCGTGCGAGAAGGAGCTCGCGAATTGTCCCTCCATTCCCAAAAATGTGGGAAAGTTTATTTATTTCTCCATGCATTCCTGATTCGCAATGTGCTCTCTAAAAATGTCGCTAAGATTTAGGCTAACCAAGCTCATGCTAAATTTAGCAACTATATTTTAAATAAACATTCTTTACGCTTTGCTGAGCCGGCTTTGAAGCTGCCTTAAAACAAATCGCGTTCGCATGAATACAGGCAATGTTTGACTTTGGCCTAAGAGAACATCTGAATAAGTAATAATGTATTATTCACCATAATCCGAAAATGAGAATTTAGAGGTCCTAATTCAGTCAGTTTAGGGGAGATTCCTGTGAGGGATAGCGAATGAGGCCTGGGTTATTTCTGGAAGGGCCCATTCTGTTCTCTCTGACCACACAAAATTTCCTTTTTGTGTCTTGTTAGACACTGGAGCTGCGAGGCTCAGTGAAATCAGCTGTGACTTAGCATGCACTGAGTTTGAGGAATCTGGCCCATTTTAAAGCACTTAATGATTTGTCTGCATAAAGCACTAAAAATATACTGTGGGGAGCAATTATGCAACGTCCAGACTGATGGATTGCATAACCTCATAGACCTTTTCCATCTGTAACTTCTCTCATTCTGTGATCTTGTCTTCTTGGTCTTTCACTTCAAATCAAATCTGGGATCTGTTTAATATCCTGAACGCTGTCTCCCAGGAGATCTCTTCTCTGGGTGTGTGGGGCTATGAATCAAGTGAGGAAGCAGATCCTTCTTCCCTTTTTTGCTTTGGGAATTGGCTGCTCCTCACATCAGGCTTAGGAGCAGTCAGCAGGCTTTGGTGTGGAAAGGGATGATGCCTCCTTTATGTGTTTTCTGTGGTGAAGGATGGAAAGAGAATTAACTTTTAAAATGGGGTGGAGGAAGGAGCAGAGCTCAGCCTATCCAGGGATCTGCCCAGGAGCATCCATTTTTGGGGGGAAGCTAAATAATAATTCTCATCTTTTGGAGATTTTCTGTCCTTCCCCTCATGAGAGCTCTTTGCCTTGGGCTGGAATCAGCAACCCTGAGCAAATCCGAGCAAAGCCCCTCAGATTTATGTCGCCTTGGAATCAGGCATGGACAGCCACACCTTGAGTGACAAATCCTGAAAGTGGTTTCTGCTCATGAAGAAATCCTTGATTATATTTTATACCTGCCATGGGACCAACTTTGGGAGAACACACACTGAGCCTGTGTAAAGACTGGAAGCCCCATTTATGAGAAATTAAACTCGGGAATTATTTTAATATGCCAGATTTTCAGTTCCCCCCATAAGAAACTCCTGTTTGGAGCAAAGCTGCTCTGGGAACCAAACAACTCTTCGGTGAGCCTCTCCCACTCTGTGATCTGCCCTGCTCCTAGGAGTTAAAATTGGCTGCAGAGCTCAGAGACGGGAAACCTTGCAGGGTTGGGAGAGGTCACTCCTCTGCAGAGGAAGGGGAAGGCATCTCCATCGCCCACACAGGCAGTGTGCTGTTTATTCTGCTGTTTTCTCCACTTCTCCCACTATTCCAGACTGGTGTTTATAGCCAGCCCTGAGAGGCTGGGAAAGCCAGGAGGAGGGAGATTCCAGGGATGAGTGAAATGCAGGGTGGCAGTTCTCTGCTTGGCAGCTGCTTTTTTGGCTTGTGGAGCAGGTGTGAAACCATTGGCACCGAATCCTTGCAGCTTGTCAGGTCCTTGATGTTTCCGTGGCACCAAAATTCACATGAATTTGGAGAGGATTAAAGGGTGCTCATCCCATCCAAACAGCAGGAATTGGTGAATTGACTGCACACTCATTGCTCTGCTGTTGTTTTTACTGTGTGCTCCCATTTTATGATTTTGCTGTATGTTTTTATTGTATGTTTTTATTGTACCATGACTTCTCCCCTCTCTATAAACAGATGACGTGCAAAAGCCGTGTGTGGTTACTCATCCAGCCCGCTGGCAATAGGACTTTTTCTTGGTATTCATCCCCTGCTACAGCACTGGCCTGATCCCAATTAATTCCAAATTGCCCCTCAGAACTGCTCACCGGGTTCTGAGCTCATTGGAGTTAGTGTCACTTTTGTGCAGAGCATGTTAAGTTTACTAATTTCACTCCCTCAAGCGAAACCAAAATCAAATTCAATGCGGCTTTTAAAGGCTGCAGCTGTACTTGGTCCCACTCCACTCCACCAAAACAGAAATAAGATCAAATGTCAAAGCAAAACTTCGCAAAGAAACAAATTCCCATTGCGTAGAAAAAGCTGGGTTTCCAAAAAAAAAAGTGTCTGTGATAAAAATATACATCATGTATTAAACTGAGACTCACTTTTTTTCACCACTTAAAAACTGCTCTTGTGCAGAAAGGGCTGGGACAGGGAGAGGTTTCACATTAGTGAGGAAGAAAGGAATAAAAGCCCTGTTTGCAGGTCCAAAAAGGTATTTTGGGGGCTGGAATAGGAGCTGAGAGGTGACAAAGCTGGGAGTCACAGCTGGGAGGCCAAGTTAGGAGAAAGGGAAACAGGGGAGCAGAAGACACGGGTTAAAAGCAGTGACTGAGAGCACAAATATCCAATTTTGGGGGGTAAAACCTTCCCATGGGCCGGGATGTGGGGACACCAGGGATGCAGGATCCCTTCCTGTGGGAAGGGCTCCATGGACATCCCTCAAACAAATCCTGGGAGGCAGCACCAACCTCACCCTGAGCCCAAATCACCACAGAGGGGGCAGAGAGAGCATCCGAGCTCTGCAGGGCTCCTTTTCCTCCCCCTGCAGCTTCCTGTGGCTGATGGCAGCTCCCAGACCCCAACAGGGCAGTGATGTCGGTGCCCAGCCTGGGATGGAACCTCCTGTCCAGGTGGCCCCTTCTGGGACTGGTTCCTGTCCCTGCTGCCACACAGGAGTGGCACCCAGGGGTGCCACACAGGGACCTCTCACCCTCTGAGCACTCCCCCAGCCCTGGGAATGGTGGTGAGCACTGAGCAGTGACACCTTCATAACCTTTTAAGAGTGTTTTTTTTTATTTTTTAACCCAGTGCCAGAACTTTAAATAATGGACTCAATAGATATTCACACAACAGCTGTCAGAAATGGGAAGCAAATAAGATATTTTATTAAAATAAAGTCTATTCTGCAAATCCGTTTTGAAAAAATATGATCTCTCTTTTTATTTTCTTTTTTTGCATTGAGAAGCTCCAGCTCAGCCTGTGCAGGGATCTGCCCAGGAGCATCCATTTTTGGGGGGAAGCTAAATAATAATTCTCATCTTTTGGAGATTTTCTGTCCTTCCCCTCATGAGAGCTCTTTGCCTTGGGCTGGAATCAGCAACCCTGGTCCAAACATCAAGGAATTGATGCCAACCTTCCTCTGGAAAAAGTGAATTAAAGCTCAACTGCAAACCCCACATTTCCAACATCCAGGTGCTCATTTAACAGCAAAATATGCTTTTGAGACAGGGCAGGATGAAAGAAGAGGAAGAAAAGGAGGAACAATCATTTTGGGAAAGGTTTCATCAGTTTGAAGGAACAGGTAATTTCCCAGGAGCCTGTTTGCAGCCTCTCCCATCTTTTTTGTGGATGCAGCACCAGGAATTTTGCTGCATCCAGCGGCAGGCCCCACTCCTCCATCCTCCAGCACAAGCCAAGGGGTGTTTCACATCACACCAGCCACACTCCTGAACAAAAATACCTTTATTGGATATAGGTTTGGTTTCATAATGAAAATTGAGAATATAATATTTTTTTTCTCCAAAAGGGCATTCATCCACTAATATACAAAAAAGCCTCTATTTACGGCAAACCAAAATACAAAATATTCCTGATTTCTCGCAATGTGTCGGGATTCTTCCTTCTTTACAAAAAAAGAAAACTTTAGAAACATAGCTGATGTCTCTTTTTTTTTGTTGGTTTTTTTTTTTTTTTTTCCCCTGGTATTTGTCCCGGCCTCCACAACCCTGCCTCAGTTTTTTTTTTAGGTCAGAAGCAACCGATCCCAGTAAGACATGGAAAGTGGAGAAATCTCTGTGTTTGCTCATCCATCCCCCTCTTTTTGGCCACGTCCATGAGCAGAAACTCTGTGAGGAGACTCCAAAGCACCAGTGCTGGGCAGGCAACCAGTTCCACACCATGCTGGATCCAAGCAAGCAGGAATATTCAGGATGAACTCAGCTCCAGTTACCCACTGGGAGGACTGGGCCAGTGGGGAATATCAGGAATTATTACGTGCCTGTGGGTATTCATGGCAAAGTTATGGGCATTATGAATTCCTGTGGGTATTGATGGCAAAATAAAACAAAACTCGGCCTCCTCCCCCCGGGATGAGGCTTGGTTTTCAAAAGGAAAAACAAAAGAAGGAAACAGAGACCTGAAGGGCTCGAGAGAAGCCTGAGGAACCTGAGGGATGCAAAGAGCAAAGCCCAAGGGGCTGGGGGCAGAGTGGGCATCCCCCGGTGCTGCCTCTGCCTGCGCCACCCACGGGGAAACGAAACCGCGTTACCTTCCAAAGCCGCTGTGGCACGGGGCTAAAGAGAGTCCGCAGCAAGACGCGCCTGGAAAATGCCCTGAAATCCTGAGTCACCTTGAAAACATCGCTTTGGGGTTTTGGGGTGGGGTTTTTTTTTAGGTCTTTACCCGATCTGAGTCCGATCTCTCCCTCCCATCGCATCCCCCGGAGCAGCGCTCGGGGCCGGGGGGGCGCGTTAATGGTGGGGCAGCTACTGGAAATTAAACACGGCCTCGGAGAATTGCAGGGGGAAGCAGGAGAGGAAGGGGATGCCGATGTGGTAAAGCCTCCC
>VXBR01000635.1:139440-197011 GCA_013400215.1 Cisticola juncidis | reverse complement strand
TTAGGGACCCTTCCAACCCAAACGATTCTCATGATTCCATGAGAATCTATCAGTTCTGATTTTTATGTAGATTAAACACAAGCTAACGAGGTTGGAAGAAGAATTTTGTAACAGGATTTAGGCTCAGAGTCTGAGGCAGCTCTTCAGCTTGCACAGGCTGTCTATTGTATCTTTTGGGGATGCGCAGCTGACTCCCTCCCACAGTCCTAGGGGCCTAGAAGACCTTTAAGCTTAAGGAAGCACCACCAAATCATGTCAGTCTCCAAAGTGAATTCTTACAAACTGTTCCTGTTTGTAATCAAATTTCCAGTCTCTTACTCCACTAAGAATTGCTGGCAGTATTTATCAAGCACCCAGCTAAGACTGCAGCTGACATTGCTGTCAGTGCACCATATTCATTATGCACTAAATTCAACGTATTATGATTACTGTCCTATTTTCTGCTTTTGAGTCCTTAGTTTTATACTCATGACTCCTCCAAACTCTTCTAGAATGAATATCAAAGCACAATAGCACCCAGAGGAGGAAGAATTCATCAAACTCTTGCTTCAGTGTTGTTATAACATCTATTCATCACTGGTCTTTGTTTCATAAATTTACAAATTTAAAAAAATTATTTTTATGAAAATAAAGTATGAGTAGTGGAGAAGAAAAAAACAACAACAAAAAAAAGCTGATTCCTACCACAAAATACCCCAATAAAATAAAACCAAAAAACCTCCAGCATTTTCAAGGGATCTAAGCATCACTGACAATGGTAAAAGGAGGTCAATTTATATAAATCTCCTATGGTTAGTTAAAGCTCTGTATGATATGTTGAATTTTAATCTTAAATTAAAACTGCACCACAGCCATCAGGGAGCCAGTGGTCAGAAGTTAACATCCTAATTGCCAGTGGTGTTGCTGATCTCAGTGACAAAGGTTCTACTGCAGGGTGACACAGCTAGCAGAGAAATGGATGTGTGCTGCTCAAACACCTGGCCTCAGTGGCCAGAACATGCTGGAGATGCCACAGAGTGGTCCATGGTTAAGTCAGGCTTTCAGATGAAATTTAACTCCTTAATATTCTTTCAGCACACAGGTTTCTCTTATAAGAGATAACACATTTAATCTTTTGCCAAGTACAGTTCTTTGAAGTACTACTGTATTAATGACTTTGTAACTGAAACTGTCGTATTAAATAAAATATCTTTTGACTAACAGAATATGAAGAGAAAACAATATTTTGTACTAAAGACTTCTGGAATAAAACACTGACTGAAGAAGAGATAATGCAAACATGCAAACCAAGAAACAGTTTCCAGTAGGATTATGATGAAGTTAGAGTAACATTTAAAATAGCAAAATATTTATTCTGAGAGGCTACTTGATAAGACCTTTTATTTTTCATGTATCTTTAAAGAAGTTTTTTAAACTAAAATTTATACCTTTTATAATAAAGGTGGCTGATTTTAAAAACCCAAACAAACAAACAAATGAAAACCCTTTCAGAATTGACAACTCATTATAACACAAAACTTTTCCAACCCAAAGCCATCTAAAACATTTCATCACAACAGAGAGAGATACAGAAATTTGTTTCAATACCTGCTTGTAAAAGTTTCCGGTGAGTTTATGGATTAAGAGGGAATAATCAGGGAGTGAATAAAGCTTAATGAAAATGTCCATGAGCCATGCGTGCTTTGAAGAAAGACAAGTGACTTTTGCTAGTTTTATGATTGTATGACAAACAACTTTTAAAAAGAGAGAGGATTTAAAGACTGCCAAGAAATTACACATCAAAATACAAGTTATTAATGCTTCTTCAGTATTGTAACTAAAATAACATACGGATAATTCCTCACAGATGAAGAGCATTTGAACAGGTGACTGCAGAAAATGTTTAGAATAGATGTTTAGCAATGTTTGCCATGTTCAACTTACATTAGTGTATTTACAAAGAACTGTGGCTTTTTCTATTAAAACAGTTCTATCTGAAATGTATTATAAGGCTCTGTGGACCTCTGCTGAAATGCAAAGGTTAGCATAACTCAACATAATCAAGCAGAAGCAAAAAAAAATCTTTGCTTAAGGTGATGTGACAAAAATGCGATTTTTTTACTGTAGACCTAAGTACAGCCCTGGCTGCTCACTTTGATTACCCTTCCTTGTAGTGTTCATATTTATACTAGTATCTTTACAGACAAAGGAAAGATGTAAAGTAGATGAAAACATTTAAGAATCCATGTTATCAGAGTGGCATAGATTATGATGGTCTCTTTGTTTTATTTTGTTTGGGTTTTAGTCGGCATTATAATTACTGTGTATCAGATCATAAGCAAAAACTAGATATTCTTTTCCTGGTAAATAAATAATCATCTGAAAAAGTTCATAATTTCATTAATTCTTCAGGAAAAGATCCACACTAAAGTTACTAGTGGTTCAACCATTTCTGCAACCTCTTTGTCTTTTTCCTTCCTGGCACTGTCAACCTTGCAGGCTCCATTGAAGTAGGGGGCGTGTTCGTGGCTAGGTATTGCTGGTGCAGCTTGGGAATTAAAGGATTATTAAAGCAGTAAACTGCAATTTTTGATTTCATCTGCAATATTGTGTCATGGCTGTAATTAGTAAATTACAACAGGAGTCCTGAGGGAAGCACGTATTAGAGATATGTGATTACTCAATTTGTTTGCTCATGATTAATATTATTGCACTGAACATAAAAGGAAATGATTAATGACTTATCTACAAATTACTTAATACTGCTCATAATGGTGCAGGATAGAAGGTAAATGCACTTGGAAACTGGTTTACATAATCAGGGAAAGTAAACCAGTGCTGATAAATTTTCTGGTAAAATGATACAAAAGTAATTGTCCTTCAAGGAATAATAAATGCATATAAACTTTAGGTCACGTAATTTCAAATATATTTGTCAAAATACTTGCGTATAAGATAAAAAAGTATTAATGTTTCCTCTCAGACTTTGCAGCCTCCTAAGACACTTCACACCTAATTTCTGGCTTGCAGCAGAAACCAGCAGCCAAATATAAGGTTTAGAAATAGTGCTGTTTAAATAATAAATTACATAAACTAGCTTTTTTCCTAGTACAAAATTGACTTTCAAGTATGGATATATTAGAAAATAATACGGGTGTATTTTGTATAATTTGTTCCTAGTTAAATTGCTGTGATATTAGGAGGCTTAACACAAATAGTAAAAGTTACTACATCAAGTATGCATTGTTTTTCTCATGACAAAAACAATGTTCTCTTTCTCTTTTCTGCTGAAGGCTCTTTTAAGGATGAATTAGAGACCAGAGGACAACTTGGATAGCCTGACTGACACGTGAAACTTATAGTAGCCAGACCTGGTAGACTTTGTGACTCAGGGAATTCTTCCTCCTGGCCATGGAGAGAGGACTTCTGTCCCTCTTAGACCTTGTGGTGTCTGCCATCCAAGACTCATGGATGCAGAGGCTCCTGTGGCCATGTCAGCAGTGGGGTGGGGAACAGTTCTGTGTTTGAACACACACAGGGTGTGCCCTCACCAGGGGTTCCACACAGACACCCTCCCTTTCCACAGCTGCAGGCACACCACATTTGCATATCATCCCAGACTCCAAGTATGTTATCCTTGTATATCATCCCAGACTCCAAGTCCCTGTAACATCTTTGCCCAGATCCCGGATGCCTCACAGAGTTCCCTCCTCAGATCCTGAGGCCTTGAGTCTTTCCAGGTGCTGGATCCTGTTTCCACACTCTGGTCCAACACGAAGGCTGCTCGTTGTTCTCCCCCACTCCTCACACACAATGCACCTTCCAGCAGGGGCTGGCACCCGGATCTCTCATCCTCCTTACTGACTGATCCCTCCTGAGGTCACAGCTCCTTCCCACACTCACACAGGATGAAATGTGCTCGTACACAAACTGGTTATGAATAGGATTGAACAAGGACAGGGCTCAACCAGAGGAGTATTCCAGCCAGCAAATTTCTTGCACTCACCCAACCTCTCTTGTTCCAGCTCTTCTCCATTTCCAATGCTTGTTTTCCCCATCCCTTGCTTTCTCCAGCTGTGTTTCATCCCTAATAAACTCTCAATTGATAATTATACTTTCCCTACTGGACTCACCTTTTTTTACACCTGTACTCCAGTATCTCAGAGATTGTGGTTACTGCAGGTTTGCTGACCTTGCTATATCTCACTTCTGAAAGATCCCCAGCTGACCCTTCAATTATTTATGAGATTTGGCCATCTCTCACCTCACTGCCGTGTAACTTTATGGGAAATCTGGCCATTATTCACAGTGCAACCCATAACACTTGTCAACTTTCCCTCTGTCACACCCAGCAATTTCTCATGCAATGTCCAGCAGTTTCTCATGGTGAGTTTAGCTATTTGAACCCCAGGCTGTGTCCTGACATGTGCCTGTGTGCATTTATTGTGCCCACTCTTCACAAGAATTTCACTTGTGTTTGCCTGCTGGAATGAGCTAAGAATGTACCTTTTTGTAGCCAGAGTGGATTAATCATTTTTAACACTGCTCAGTATCAGAGCACATAAGAAATTATTTAAAAAAACAGTACATCTTCTCAAAAGGCTTTCAAAATTCTCATTTTTAAAGGATATTTTAGCTTGGAAATTAGATTCAGAATAGGGAAGTGATGCTTTTTGTAGGCAGAAGGAGAGGCAGATCAAAATTTGTGTGTAACTAGGCATCTAAATTCCCGGAATGGATGAACATTCTCCTGAAATAAAAGCATATAAATGGAAATCAAACAATGCAAATGTATTAGATAATGCACAGAAGAAAATAAAGAAATAACATCAATATACTAAATGTATGCCTTACATTTGAAAATAAGATATATTTCATGCTTTGCTTGTATTATAGCAGTAGAAAGATCCTAGCAAGTAACTTTATTGAAGAAAAACAATCAAACTAACAAAAACAAAACAAAACCGGGGCTAGATAATTACAAATTTATACAATCAGTTCACGTTTTGAGGTTAAGATAAGTTTGGAATACAATTAAAGAAGATAATTTCTTTTTTCCCTAATGGTGACATTTAGCAAGGATTTCCACTGAAAATATATTGATGCCTTGCCTAACCTTTCTACTTGCTAACTTGAAATGCTAACTATGATTTAATTATGTCCATATACAAGTTTAATGATCTTTAAGTAAGACTTTTTAGCTTTAGTCTAAGAAGAAAATAGGATTTCCATTTTATCTAAACCACAATATTTTGAAGAAATGTATACTTTTCTAAGTGTTATTGATGTTTCATTAATTATATCATTCACATTTGAGATTCTACTAGAGAAAAATAAAATAATCAGAGTTGCTATTTTCATATGCTAAAACCTCTGGTAATTTAGAGGGTCTCTAAAACTCTCAAATGACATTAAAACCAAAGAAAAAATTATTATGGAGATCACTAGACAGTAATACCAAAATTTTTCATCATTAGATACATAAATAATATCAACCAGAATATATTTTACATAGGAAAATTTCACCAGGAAATGCTAGTTGGCCTTATTGATACTGAAATCACTGTGTGTATAAAAAAAAAAAAGAGAAAGAATATTTTCCTAACTACTACCATAATTTTACACAATAGCAAAATTTTCAGAAGATATTGGATGAAAAATCTATTTGCCTGACACAGATGACAGAGCTTTTCAATGCATACAACATCTCTAGTTGTGTACTTCACTGAACCCCTTGCTTGTAAGACAGGTCTGGGAGCAGAATTTATTTCAACCAAGGTGCACCTGTTACTTGTATAATTATTTACATAGAGGATGGTGCTATTTTAATTCTCTTTGCCTAAAACCACACTGATAGCCCCAAATCAAAGGGAGAAAAAAATGCAGAAAGTGGAGGGGTCTGTAGGGAGTGTTCAGTCTTCTAAAGCAACAGAAAGGTGGAAAAAATAAAAAACCCTGAAATTTGAGCAGATGCAACAATGTGTAAAGTTTAGAGAGTTCACTAGCCTGATCTCCTGTGCTGTACTTACCTAACCCTTTCACCACCTCAGCAAATTGTATGGTGTCTACAGGTATTAGAGAGCAGCATCACATTTTCAAGGCAATCAAGACTGCAGAATAGTCTGTTGACTCCAAGGCACAAGTCTTCCACCAACTATGTGGATTTTTTCCCTACGTTTTATGGTTAACTTTATATATTTCTCATTATTCCTACACAGTTTAAATTTGCAGGCAAATCCATGTGCCGTTTTTTCTGAACAAACCATGTCCAGAGAAACAGAAAAAATACAAACAAAACCATGCCTATTTTTAGAAATGAATACTGGTGGGGGTTTTTAATTATGCTGGAAATTCTTCTTAGTTGCTTAGCAATGTTTTCATCTCTCTCTGAACCCTATGCTTGGAGCTGTGGTGCTGACCCTGCACCTGTCTGCAGAACTGCAGATGGCTGGTGTAACACGGGCTGTTGACTTCAAAACAGGAAGGAGGAGGAGAACCAGATTGCTTGTGAGATGCAGACATGATTCCAAAATGCTAATTATTGGTTCCCTAAAATATTATGAAGGCTTATGCATTTGCAAAAGGGATTCATCTTCATGCATCATTGAAGTCCTAATGTATACCTTTGGTGGAGGAAGGAAATCTGGTCAGAAATTACATAGTTTAATTGTACACGAAGTGACTTACTGCACTGTTTAGTAGTATATTCAGCTTCTTTCAGTTGGTCAGATGCAGGAGGGAAAACCACATACAGAGTAGCTTAAATAATAACCCAAGTATGTATCTATTTTTTCTAGTAGTGAAACAGAACACCAAACTAAACATAAAGCTTTTAAAAAACCCCAAGGAACTTAGCTGAAGTTAAAGTCTGTGTTACTGTCCTTACACAGTTAAGAAGAGAATGTTTAATTAAGAATTGTGGACTATTTAAGGCCTAGAAATAGAACCAAATTTGATATCTTTCCATAAAATGGCAGAACAGTAATAGTCCTATCAAGCAAAATAATGACCATCTTTATGACATTCTGAATACAAACACACACACATAAATAGGTATAATAAAAATTTGGAAAACAGTGTCTTTGAACCTTGTTCATAGTCTATTTTAATATAGAAAATATTGTTAGTTTCTGTTACCTTCATAAGAAAAAACTTAAAAGTGTGATTATAACATCCTGCATAACTTCACATTTCTAGGTGTAGAATTTAAGGCAAGTCAACATAGTATTATTAGAAGGTTGAAATCATCCTTAGAAATATGAAGAAGATACCTAATTATATTTTTTTACTTAAACTGTACCTTGAAATGTAAGACTTATCCATGGAAACTATGTGTTCATTCTCCTTTGCTACCCTTACAGTAAAACGGAAATTATGGAGTGAAGCTCAGGTCTAGGGACATTAAATCAGCAATTTTCATCTTGCTTGAAGCAAAGTACCACCTGCTAGATTTTAAGTGCATGATCCATTTAGGCACTTCCTGTGTCAAAGGCCACACCTAAATCAGAGGAAAGAGATGGCTTATGTACATGCTGTGCCCCACACCAGAAACACAACCATTGCTTCCCATTTCAGGAAAGGAAATCCAGATGTGTAACCCATAAGTGACCTCTAAATGATCTTTTCACCTTAATCCAAAATACTTGAAGACCAAGACAACATGTTGTGGACTACATGTTGCCCTAATTACTCTAAAAGCAGTCTGTTAAATGAACATTGAAACAAAAAATTTTAAGCCTGCATTTTTTAAATGTTGAAATTTTTAAACTGTGGATTCCTTTCACTGTTAGATTTAAGACACTTGAACCTGACTGAGCTGCTCCCTTTTATCCCATGGAGTATCATGGTGGAGGTGACATCCACACTGCAATTTGATGTGTACCCATATTACAGAGATATTTTGCAATAATGCATTTTAACTTTTTTTTGGTAAATTTTTAATCAAACCTTTAATTACTTATATGGGAAAAGATACCGTATTGTTGTTTGATATAATCATATATTTAGGCCACATAAGCCACTTTAGCTCTGTTTTTCAGTGGCAATAGAAGCAAAAAATATTTAACTTAGAGCACCTCAAATTTAACAAGAAATAATAAATTTAAAAATGCAGGACAGAATTTATATATTGATCATACTTAAATTTATTTTGACAAACTTTCTACTTTTGTTTAAAAAATATTCTTGGGTAAGTATAACAATAATAAATATAAACATAAATTCAACAATAAACTTTGGTAATCCTTAATTCCAGTCTAATTATGTTTTTTTCTTTAAATTGAACCAAGAAACAAATATAAGATTTGTATTTTAAAATATTTTTAAATCTACTTTTACTCATGTTCATGTTTTCTCATAGATACTGGGCCACAGCTCAGGGAATACTATAAAGGCTACACAGAACCCTACAGGCCCTGGGAAAAAATATTTCTTGACATTGCCTATAAGCCCCTTTAAGTACTGAAAGGTCACAATTAGATCTTTCTGGAACTTTCTCTTTTTCAGACTAAACATCAGCTCCCTCATACTTTCTTTGCAGAGAGGTGCTTCAGACCTCTGGCCACCTCCATGGCCCTCATCTGCGAAAGTGACACACAAAACGACAACACAGAGGCAGGAGGTCTGCAGTGAAAAGCTGCTCCCCAAAAAGAGGACCAGCCTGTTTATTTTTTTCATTTTTATACATTTGTGGGTCTGGTTATGGATTGGCTTCTGGGGTTACTACCCCTTCACACCCCTGGCCAGACCAGCTGTCAACCAACATTATTTTCCCGCTAGAAATATGTAAACAAAGGACAGTGAACAAAAACAAGGAAGGTTATTTATGTTCCAAAGTGTGAGAACATGAAAAACTGACCCTTAATATTGTCGAGAAACTAAAGAACTGACTCCATCTTATGAACAAGTAGGAGGTTTTAAAAAAACTCAGAAAAGCCAGGGCAACACTCATCTGGACCTGACGTAACACTCATTATTGGTTTCCATTTGGACATTGAGAATATTTAATGCCTATATATTATTATGTGTGTTCATATAGGAATAATAAACTTCTGGTGTTTGACAGCTTTCATACATATGTATATTTTAAAAATACATACTTTTGTTCAAGAGATATTTTTCTAGATTTTTTTTTATGTAAACTTGTGCTAGGCATATTCTCCCATTATTTTGGGGAACTATCTTCACAACTTAGCTACTCCAGCAAATCTCACTCTACTGTTTGCAGCACAATCTTATTTTTCTTATGGGTATCAAACAGAATGTAGGCTAATAAAAGACCCAGATATAGGCAGAATTCTGACACCCTGTGAGTAAGACACCAAAGTCAGCTTCAGTTGATGTAGCAGCTAAACAAAAACCTCTTGGTGAAACCTGAAACATCCAATTTCTTTATACATGCAAACCAGACTTTCCTCCTTTGTGTTCATTCCCTATCTCAGGATGCTTACAGCTCAGTAATATCTACTGACATAAAGTCTTAGGGTCAGCATCAAATCCCATTAAAATAATCTGAAAGGCTCCTTTGTGTTGAATGGGTTTCAAATCAGACTCTTATTAGACTTACCTAGTAGGGTAATAAATATTCATAGGTGGATGAAAGAAGAAAAAATCGCTCTAGTTTTGGGTCCAGCTGGAAGATAATTTGATTATTGAAGAATAATCTACTTGCTGGTCAAGAAAGATTCATGGAAATTTACTTTTATGGCATGTGCAGTAAATGAGGTATTTGAAAAACAAAATCATACTAGCAAGTCTCTCAATATCCAAAGCAAGATTCTTAGATTTCTTATTCTTTCTTTAAACTAAGTAAAATTGGAATTCTTGTGAATATTGATTGATTTTTAACAAGAAATCTGACTACTAAATATCATAAATTGGTGTGGTTTAGGTAACCAAAAATAAAGCAAAGACATTTCCAATTATTTTTCTAGTTTTTCTCACTATTCACAGCAATTCCATTTATAATATGCAGCTGTCAATGACATAATCTATTTCATCCTCATGTCATATAATAAAGTCTTACTGAGAGCAGGGAAATCAATATTCTCTTTTGTATATAACAGGATTGAAAGACTGGTTAGTTTGAGTGGAGACTTGGCTAGAAAGCCTCAGCATGCTTTCTCAATATATGGAATTTTCATTATGCATAATGATTGAGATAGGGAAAGGCAGAAACATTGCGGGAAGTGCAGATTAAAACATCATATGCTATTAATAAAACATGAAATTGGTGGGGGAGACTCTTTACTTCTGCCCCAACACAGGCAAAAGATGTCAGGGTGCAGAAGTTGTAGTTTTAACAATAGTTTCATATTAGCAGCATTTAAACCACTTTTTAAAGTGTGGTGCTGTGTTTCTGAAGTGCTAAGTTGGACAGCATGCCAAGAACAGCATGCCATAATGATATCCTTTGTGTAAACAGAGGCTTTCTTCCATCACTCTGATCACAGAGTCATCTGCAGGTATGGAAAGAATCTCTTCAACTGGCTCAATACAGGCATGATTACCCACCTTTGAGGATTAGCATGGTGGAAAAAGACCTTGCA
Organism: Cisticola juncidis; assembly: GCA_013400215.1. Lineage (NCBI taxonomy): Eukaryota > Metazoa > Chordata > Aves > Passeriformes > Cisticolidae > Cisticola > Cisticola juncidis. The sequence goes on along the minus strand of VXBR01000635.1, from coordinate 186,485 downwards.
TTTAAGCTTCTGTTGTGGTTTAACCCCAGTATGTATCTCTGTCACACACAGCCCTTGTCACTGCAGGACTCCCTGCAGCTCCTGGGGAAGAGAGCAAGGAGGTAAAACAAGACAATCCATGGGATAAGGGCAATTCAGTAAGTAAAGCCAAAGCTACACAAGCAAGCAAAGCAAAAGGAGCTGATTCACTGCTTCCCACGGCTATGCAGCTGTTTGGACCCACCCCCAGGATAGCCAGGCTCCATCAAGCATAATGGTGACTTTGAAACAGATGCCATAACTCCAGACATCCTCATTTCTCTTTATGAAGTGAAATATCTCTTTGGTTAACTCTGGTCATCTGCTTGGTCATGTGCCCTCCTAACCTATGGCACATGCCTCAACATCCTCCCTGGCTGTACAGCATGAGAAAAAGACCTTGACTGACACTGATTCAGCACTGCTGAGCCGTGGCTAAAAGATCCCTGTCTTATCTACTGCTTTGGTCACACAATCTAAACATTGCACCATAGCAGACACTATGAAGAAAATTAGCTCAATCCCAGCCAAAACTGCCAAGATTCTCAGAGGGCAAGATTAGGTTGTACTAAGGTTTTTTGACACAACCTTGTAATAACAAAGTACTGGTTGCACAGCAGTGCATTTTGCATCATTGGCACTGTGTGTTATTGCTTTTGTCACTTCATGCCCTTCCTGCAATTTAAATGCTATATGTTTATATAAGAATATCTGCTAAATGTATTCAAAATAGGTGAAAAAATATGATATGTCATGCCTAAGGAGCTACAAATTATAATGCATACATATAACTGTAAGCCTGTCTAGGTACAGGTTCTTTATTCACAGAAGTAAATGCACACGTTATTTTCTCATCATTATTATTCACCCTTCAGTGGATTCACCTGGTCTAATATAAGTATACAATTGTAAATGCAGCTCAAAATACGGTATAAGTGACTATTTAAATGCAGTCATAAACATCTATACCAACAGAAAGACAAAGTTAAATGACACTAATTGTCACCTTTTCTGCTAGTCTTAGCAGAAACAGAAAGCAATAAATGGGTATGTGTCAGCTCCTCTATCAGCTACAGGCATCCTCCCCTATTAACAGATAGTAATTTTATTGGCAGGATGAAAATATTACACTGACTCTATAGCTGCATGTGCCATGGATGGGAAAACAGTTTGTCATGTCTGTCAGGTCAGTGTCTGTCTAAGGAGAATATTCTTTTAAAAATTCTAAATATTCATTTGAAAATTGTATCACAAGGAAAAACCCTAATTTGGTGTTTTCAATAGAAGCCAGTGATCTTCACTATTATCGTGATTAGATTTAAAATTCAAACTTGTTTTGATTGAAAATCAAAAATTCTTTTCATTGGAAATCTGCATTAAATGCTCACAAAGCATTAATAAACATCCACCCTAGTTTCCAGACAATTTCATTACTATTATCTTTACTTAATTTAAAAAAGCAACAACACAATATTCTCTTTCAGATAAGGCCCTTGAGTATACACAGACTTAGAAACAAACGTGTGATAAAGACAAGAAATTGAGAGCTTAATTAATTAAACCTGGGCTGACTTCTCATTGCAAATATTCAGGATTTGACACTGATACATTCTACACTTTGATGTCAAACATTTCTATTTTAAGCATTTGTCAGTGCTGAAGATTAAACATAGTTGCCATGCTGCCTTTCTGGTGATGAGTAAGAAACTCATCTCAGCACTAAAAGAAATTACAAATAGGCCTTTTAAGAAAAGGACATCATGAACAGAAGCTTTTTTTTTTTTTTTCGGTCCTGCCAGCAGATATTGCTGCTATAAAGACCAGCTCCTAACCCTGTGAAGTCAGAGAAATGCTCTACAGACTACTGGGGATATGTAGCACAATGATTCTATTAGAAACTATGAGGAATGTTAACACTACTAGAATAAATGGAAGCATAAAGATATGAAGAACAGACCAAGGTAGACCTTGTTCTAAAATTCTACAGGGAGGAAAGAAATTTTCCTGAAACTTAAGTGAGGTTAGGGATAAATGCAGTGATCAAGTTTGAAAATTTCTATTGATAAAAATTTTAGGCATTTCACAAAGAAGTTAGTCTTATCAGAGAGCTTGTATTTTTTTCTTACCCAGGATAATTTTATATGACACACTGTGTCTTTGCCCACATAATTAATAAAAAATATAAACGGAAAATATAAACTGAAAAAATTCACATGGGAAAAAAACATTTGATTTAATAGAGAAAAAGCTCTGAGTATTCTGGAAAGTCCCCCTTTTGACTATCCTTGAAAAAAACAATAAAGAATTCTTGATGTTTTCAACTAAAACTCTAAAGAAACTGAATATAATCTATAAACTATTTAAATTTCCTGTGGAATTCCTTAACTAAGTTGTGGTTATTTAAATATATTCTGCCCAGGGAATATGTGTATATGAAACCTAAACATAACCATAACATAAACCTCTGACAATTACTTTTTTCAGAAAATAATCTATAATTTCCAGTGTATAAGGTCTCATGAATAAAGCACTGAGAAAGCACTTTTTCTAACTTGGCCTGAGTCTCTAACCGTAACTTTCAATGAGTTTCAAGGTCATCTTTTATTTTTCTTTGGCATTTGCACAAAAGCTGAAACAGAAATTCATTTAAAATTATCTCTCGTACTATGAATTAATAGAATGATAAGGTGACACCGGTAAAGAATTATGCAATATGATTTGGTGCTTAATCTTCTGTGGCCACATTGCTGAGATGTAAAGCGATGCTGGAACCAGCTCAGTGACCTCATTTCTGTCTCTAACATTTTTCCTCTTGTTCTAGAATTGGTTTTATGTTGCTTCTGCACCTGAAGATGAGAAATTTGCTGCTTCCTTTGAAGAGGTCTCTTCAACAAGGGCTACAGCTTGTCAAATCACAGACACTGGGAATCCACAGGACACAACCTGTCTGAACCATGTCTATTACAAAATGAGAGAGTTTCATTCAAATTTCCATTCTTTTCCCCTGTTAGTCTAATTACAAGAGCTATATTCCTGTCAGGTTAAAGGCTGTTCCTCACATATTCTCAGGTCATCCATTTCAAAACATTAATTCATAGGAGAAGCAGAATCCTTGCAGATTTAAAGAGCTAAAAAAATTAAATCAAGCAAATGTGCTAATCACTGTACAGGAATAATGTTTATATTATTCCCAAAACATAATTTCTTTTTATTTTTAGATTTTATATGAGCTCAGCACATTAAAGAAGGCTGACCTCATCAGTAATTACAAATTCTATCAGCCTTGTTTAAGAAAATAGAGAGATGAAGTTACAACACTCCAAAATTCTAAAGCCATCAACACAAAGAATTAGTGCTCACAGATGACAATAATAAATCTACCCAAGCCTGAAGCAGATGTAACTACCTCAATATTGAATGCAGCTTACCAGTTAATAAATATATTTAGCTTTTATTTACATTTTATAGAAAATATGTATTATTCAAACCATCTCACAAATAATTTGCACAGTTATTAATAAGGATGACAAATATTGCCCCTGTAATCCAATGTGCAACCTGTAATTAAAATTACAAGGGGGTACTCCAAAAATGAAAAGCAACTTCAAAGAGATGCTGCTAATGTGACAAAATGTATTTCAGTCAGAAAACAATTGGCTGTTGAAGGTGTGAAGGAAACCATTTTTTCATGAGTTTACTTTTGGAGGTATGATTTGTATTATTCTAATTTAAATTTTATCAGCTTTACTTTACCATCACTCACTGTGTGAATTAACACTTTGCTCCCAAGGGATCTGTAAGCTGTGGTTCCAAAACACAAGGACTGTGGCCAAGGGCATCTTCATGGTCTGGTAGCTCCAAGTTCCCACAGAGTTCCCAGTGCAGCAGGAGATTTGAGTTCTCACATGGCAAAATTCTGTAAGAGGGGATTTCCTCTGTATTATGAATTTAATGACATCATGTCTGGTCACTCTGACCCTCAGATACTGACTGTTCTGAGGAGGGAAGATACAGCAAGGACTCTGCTGGGAAAAGAGATAATAAAGGACATTAGTGGCATAAGAAGAATGATCAGAAGTTTGTGTTTCTAAAGGAACCAGGACAAAGGGGTCAGTGTGGGAAATCCTGTACAAATGTAGTGACCTGTAAATTCTTGTAACCTAGTGCAATAAACTGCCTTGGCTTTGCTGGCATAAGCAGAGTCTGTCTTCAATCCCCACAGTGATATATCATCATTCCCATGATAGAAGTAGCATTCTTTATAGTGACATACAGAAAAGTGATTAATATCTAATAATTTCCAATGGATTTAGACAGTTGCCACCTTAGGTGCATACTGGTTTATACATAAACCCCTATTTGTTGAAGTGTCAGGTCAGATACATATAGATAGCTGTGTTGCCTCTGTTGACATTTGAGCCTTCGTTCCTGAGCTACACTGAGCTTCCTTCAGGCACAGAAGTTCTTCTATTACCAGTAAAGCTTTTTATTGTGGAGGTGATGGTAATGATAGAATTAATTAATTAGGAATAATAAGTGCACTAGGTAGGTAGGATCAAAGAGGGGGAAGAGTCAGTAAAGAAAGAAAGCAGATCTAAACTCTCTCAGGCTGAATCAACTACACCCACTCAACTCCCTGTCTCCATTCCTCTTTGTCTGTGTCTGTGATGACAGATCAGGAGCAGATGGGGAGATGTGGAACCTTTCATACCAGCCTGAAGAAGGAAGTTTTGCTGCATCTGGGAGGCTGTTGGCCAGAGGGAAGCCCCATTCAAAGCCCTGGTTACAGGGCAATCTGAGAAAGATCTATAGAAAATTATTAATTTTGCCAATAAGAAAGTTGAGAACAGTGAATGGAGTTCAGGTACATTTCTGTGCAACAGATATAGAAAATACTTACTGTAGAGAGGCATTTCCTGTCACTCACAGGAGACCTGAGACCAGCTGGGAAAACATGCCTACAATTGCTGAATAATTGTTGTGGTTCTGCTGTGCTCAAGGTAACAAAGATCTTCTGATCATGTTTTGTTCATAAATCAGATTTTTCCTTTGAGAGAGAGGATCCTGACCAAAGTCCCAAATATGATGTTTAAAAAAATAAAACAAATCACATGAATGTCATTCTTCACAGTTGTTTCTTTTCTTCATTAAGACCTTTTAAATTAGCTGGTCAAAATAACATAAATACACCCAAGACTCATAAACATTCAGCAGGAGTCCTGTCCAGCTTCCTGCTATTTATTATTTATCAATAGTGATTAATAGAAAATGACATCAATAGTAGAATAGAAGTGTAATTTCTCAAGATAAGAGATTAATTATGTGCCAGTGGAGACAGTAGGTTCACCCAGGTAAAGTAAATATATATATATATGATTACCATGTTTTCATCCTTGAGCAGAAGAATGGAAAGCTGACATGATTCAATCAATACATAATTAAATTAAGAGGAATATAAATGCAATCAATAATGCATGATGGAAGACAAGTCTTATCAAATAAAACTGATTTCATTTTTTTTATGAGATTACAAGTTGGACTGACAAAGGCAACTACAGAGGTATTATCCTACAAGTTGTAAAAGCATGATTTACAGTTGCACAGACTTAAATAATTACCACATAGTTTTCACAATCCCTTGAAAAAGGAGATTAAGAACTGACCAACTGGAAGACAGCAAAAAGTAGTTTCATGTAGGAATCAATACACTGGGTCTATCTAAGCAGCTTCTTTTAGTGTTGACTTTAATATTGACATGATTTTAAATTCTGAACTGAACTGATGCAAAAGTAAATTTTTAAAATTCCCTCAGATCTAACTCATAAAGGAAGAAATAATACTGATCTGCAAAGTGCATACTGGGCAGCAAGAACACAGACCTGTCAAGGATATATGGTATTCTGAAGTATGAACAGAACCATAATAAAGAAGGGAAATTTGTCTTTAATTAAAAAACAACCCCCAAAAAAGATGGTACATAAATGAAGAATGAAATTCAGTTATGAGAATGATATTTAAAACCTGATGGACAACAATAAGAAGAGAACCCCAAACTGAAGAGCTAGTAAAAAAATCTTATTTTAAGATAGATTTTAGAAACTCTATTCATTTTACTAGAAGGTCTTGCACAAAATAGATCAAGTCTTATTCATCATCTGATTTTTTTTTTCCAAAGAATTTTTTTATCTAGTAGAGAAAACCATGAAAAAAAATACTGGCTGAAAGACATATTCAAATCAGGGATTTTTTTTTTTTTTTTTAACGGAGTGTGATTAGCCATCAGAAATAACTAGAATGAAGAGAAAAACTCTCTGACTTGCAAGTCAAGACTATTATTCTTGACAAAAGGAAGGAAGATGCTGTTGTGGATCCCCATTAAAGTAAAGTTTTGCATGATAACTATGTAGACCTCATGACAACAAGTTTACAAATCACTCTTATGTAGAACTCAATTAAGTTCATATTTTATATCTGAAATCTGAAAATGTAGTTATAGGCTTTACACTTAGAGGATGCAGGATTTCATATAAGAATAATAAAAACATTCTACAGTCTGAATTATACATGATATCAGATTAGAATAACTTGAAGTTCAATTCTGGTACATAAGATAAACAAACATTTTGAAATTTAGGTAGGAACATGAGATATTTTGTTGCTGTTTGCCACGCTGAAATGACCACACAGACTCTTGGAACTTTGGAGAAATCCAGAGCAGGGGCAAAGAGCCCTGATTTGTTTATTTCATTTATTTATACTTTTAGAAAGTATATATATATGACTGTAGATTGGAGGGTGGAATTCCCACCTCTCAACCACATTGGTCAAACAGACTGTCAACCAACACTCTCATCAAGAAGAATGCAAAAAACAATGACAGTGTTTACAAAAAACAATCTCTTGTTTACATGAGCAGAGCGTGAGAAGTGAAAACTTCTACTTTATAATGAATGCTCAGAAAACTAGGAAAACTCATGGTGACAATATTTCACTGCTTTTCATTTGTGGAAACTTTCCACACTGGTTTTTCTTGAAGAAAAACTTGCTTGTCTCATCAGATATCTAAATAAATATTTATTTATTTCACTGGCATTTTGAAAAATCCAATGAGTTTCAATTCTGATATTACAACCTCACAGAGATTTTCCACTTGTCAGTATCCTTCAGAGAATGGACCAAAACTGCTGCCACTGTGGAAATTGAATTGTTCCCATTCCTGGAGTGTGAAAAATATACTGGCAAGGCAGAGTGCAGAACATGTGCTCAGCTTCTGCAGAGGGATCAAACCAAGAGGTCCACTTGCCACAGCAATCAGCTGACAGGCTTCATGAGCAATATGTTGTTTAGAGATTAAATCTTATGATAACTATAGTTCTCTCCTGTAATACATGGGCTAAAATGTAAACTAAATTCTTGTACTTACATAAATACCCTTTTTGCTTAGTGTTGCTCTTGCATTTCTTGCAGTTTGTCCATGTGAGTACGACACATTAACTTCAATATTCTAACTAGTAACTTAGAGAAGGCAAAAATTAATCTCTTTAAAATATTACAAAGCCTATGAAACTTTCATTGAACTACTTTTTAACATCTGCAGTGCAAAGTTTATCTTTAATAACAGTCTCACAGCTATTCTAAGGACTTTAGAGTTCTTTATAAAGAAAATTACAGAATTCTGCAAAACTAACACTTTTATATGTTGACATCATAACCTGTGACTATTTCTATAGCTTGTTTATTTCTGTGTAAGATGAGAAGAAAAAATAACCAATTACCCAAGAACTAAAATGCAAATAAGTGGTAATATTACTAAATTGCATATTTGCCATGTATGAGGATACAAGGCAAATATGCAATTTAGTAATATTACCTCTAATGCCAGAGATTATTTTGAATGGTTAGTCTTTCTAAATACTTCATTACATGTACTTGATTTGGCTGTTGCATGCATTTATAGTACCTGAATGTCATATCCAGCTAAATTGTCAAGCAAACAGATGCCTATAAGTGTAATTTAAGCTGGAGTCTATTTTGTCAGGTGGTGAAACATTTATTCATTTTACCAAGGTTAAGTCAAATTATTTTTTTTTATTTCCTATTAGTGCTCATGTAACTGAATCTCTCCTTGCCCACATTCTCAATGACAAAACATAATGGAAGTTTGGCCAGGTGATAATAGGTGGAGAGACTTCAATAAGATCTGGTAATGAGGTAGCTGATGAGGTTTCATGCAAGGGATGTTTCATTGAAACTGCATTAACAGATGATTAGCAAGCTTAAATTAAGAGGCAAAGAGAACAAACAGTATGAAGCCAAGCAGGTGGTAAAGAGGAAATACTAAGGAAGGAGCTAGAAATGTAATAAAGCCTAATGCTGAAACATTTCCTCTCTAATTAGAGATGGATGATACAAATCCTTTCTTAAGTACTTCAGGGGAAGTAAACATGAAAACCAATTAGCAGCAGAAACATCAACTCTTCAGGCTACAAAAGCAGTCCAGCTCCACCACTAAAGACCTTCGGCCACAGAATTCAGGTTCATACCAGAGTATAATGAGAACTAAAATTACATCAATATGTGCTAATATGAATAACACAATCAAACCATTTTGCCTTTACAAGGAGGAGAAAAGGAAGGCCAAGCAAAAGGACTAAAAACATCAACTCATGTAGCACACATTTTCTTCAAAAATCTTAGATTCTTTTATTTTCTATGGTTATCTCTATCTTTAAGTTTCTTTTCATAATCTCAGAAAGAACAATATCATCATCAAAATACAAAAATTACATGTTTTGCATGAGTTTTTGCACATTGGTTTGTTAAATTTATCTAATTAGGTCATCAGACTAGAATGTGGCTACAGTAATAAAAATATGCCAGTCATAAGGCTTTGAAATAGGAATTCTCAGAAATTGTGAATTTTTGGAGAAAAGTACAAGTGCCAAAAGGAACCACAGGCTTAAAAACTTGTTTGCATTAGTGGTGGTTCATAGTTACAAGAAATTAAAATCACTACAAAAATCTACTTGTGAATAGTAAGAACTTGAGATCAATATTCCTAAACTACAATAAAGTTGAATATAGCAAGTTACTTCGGAATTCCCAGTCTGAAGAACCTTATTTCTCTATTGCTTTATTTCTAATATGAATTAGAAATAAAACAAATAATAATTATTATTTTATATTACCAATTCTATTATTTTCTGCCTCAATATTTTCCAGAATTAAAAACATACAGAGAAAGCGAGTCATAAGTATTTGTATGATTTAGCAGTCCAGTTGTCCTTGTTCATTTCCTGAGTTATTTTGCAACTTTTCATGTTCTTGATGATCAGGATCCTCATCTGCTGATGGGACTTTCTGGCTTGTCCTCGGTATGGACTTGCTTGTCAATCACTGAACTCCTGACTGGCACTGGCTGCAATCTTTATCTTGCCCAGGTCCTGCAGGGTGGCAGTCCTTGCTGCTGTGCCTGTGATGTTGTCACCCTCTGCTCCCGGGTCCCCTCCCCACACAGAGCCCCTCAGGGCAGTAAGGCTTTTACAGAACTTGTCAATGTCCAGCTGCATTTAGAATCAAACTTGTGGAAAGAGCCTAAGGGACTTCAAATGGTAAATTTTAAGAAATTTTATGGAATTAATTGTACAGTATCTCTTCTGTGACTGAAGAAACAGTAAGCATTGGATTTATTATGTAATATGTATCAATTTTAAAATAGCAATCAAATAGCAGAACACAGACAAATTAGATATTCATTATTTTGCAGGGTTTTTACACACCCTGGATCAAAAAAAAAAAGCCACATACAGATTCTGATATTGATTAATAAATGGAACAGGGGTGAAAACAGGAATTTCCCTTTAATATAAATTCTTAAAGTATTGCTACTTCAGTATTTGAAGTATTTGAAAATATTTATTTTGAAGGTGTGAATTTCAGAAATTTCTGAGGAGTAATTCTGGTGCAATCTCCTTCAGCTCTTCTCCCAGAACAGCTCACTGAACCCTTTTTCAGTTTCTGCAGTGTATAACCAATTTTCTTGTGTAAAGATGCAAAGGACACATTTACCCGTGTAGAGAAGTTCAATAATGGAGATGGAGTGGGGACAGATATTGCTCCAGCCATGGCCTTTGCATTCCTTGATGGTGAGTTCTACTTAGTGCATGGCTGCTGACTCACCTGAAACTTCAACAGTACAGCAAGAAAAATATTTGTTTTGGTTACTGAAACCACTGCCTGGGACAAAGCTACTTGTGTTGTGTTGTTGTGTTGTTGCATAAAGTTCTTCCTCCACATTCTAGCACTGAGCTAAAGAGCCTGGCTCAGTTCATTTGGACACAAGTTCTATGCAGATTCTGAGACCTGGTTTGATTCTGTTCAACTAAGTGTAAATGACAATAATTCAGACAGCCAGTGCCAGAGCCTTTTTGCTTTTTAAGTAATATTTTACTGGACCAATAGCCCAAACATACAAATACACAAGTACAGAAGTTCACATATATGGAATTTAATTAAATATACTGATGCTTATAAGCTCTTTTCCAGTCAGCTTCTAATCTGCAAGTAACCTTACTTCTGCACTTCTGCAAATTAACCTGCATTGCTGTTTCTTCATCAAAACAATAATGAAAGGATTAACAATATAGGATTCTTCTTAATATGATAATTAACATTAAATACTGTCCTCTGTCTAATTTCCAGAATACATATATTGCATCAGTATTCCAAATCACTGTAAATAATACAAGAATATACTACCTGTCTCTGCTGTCAAGACCATTACCACCTATTTTTTAATGACTTTGAGTAATAATATCAAGTTTCTGACACTTCAAACCAAAATCCCCAAGTCAGACAAAGCAGGAAATTATTAGGTGACAGCACCTATGCACTTCTTTTAAAGTGATAGCAAGGCTTGCATTTCATCATGAAGTAACTTTGTGTCTTCTAGTAAATTTAATGATGTGCAAAGTTTTTTCACATGATCATCTTTTATTTCTCTGATGAGATCCTATCCCATGTGTACGGATGGAAAGAGGAAAAGGAAAGAGTAAAGAGAGAGCTGAACACGTTCAAAACCTGTTATTCATCAAACTGCATGCTAAAGTTTCAGCTTGATGATGAATTTAAAAACGGAAATGATGAAGAAATACTGCATTACGAGATCAAATGTAAAGAAGTTGCCATACATTATTTAGCATTTTAAATTGGTGTTTGCAATTACCATAATTAATTATGAAAGTATGCATTAAAATAATGAATATATGTAATATATTCATGCTCAATTTGACATTAATTTGTTTCCCTTTAGTCAGCTGCCACAGTAAAATAGAAGGGATAATATTATTAGTGGTTTGGATAAAGCAGAATGTAGCTAGGTAATGCAAATAAAGATGAGACCAGTTAAAGTTGTTCTGTGCTCAAACCAAAACTAGAGACACAACTCAAAAAAGCTTGAACTGGGTTCTCAAGAATGAGAGGCACTGTCCCTGTTTCCTGCAAATGGAGAGATAATTTTAAGGGGTAAATAGTCCCACAGTACCTATTTCATCTCCAGCTGCAAATGTTTCCACCTGGAAAATATTTCAAAATATACAATCTTGCCCTCTATCCTAATAATGAGTAGAAGAGAATTTCTTAAATTACCAGAGGGCAAAAAAAAAAAATCTACTTATATGTGTTGAGATCACTACACCGAATTTTTTAAGCTGAAAGGAAATACAAACTGGTCTAATACACTGAGTTAAAATTATAACTCAGTCATCAAGAAACAAAACATAGAAAAAATAAAACATCCATAATAGTTGTAATACTCTAGTATTAGATATAACTAATACTCACATATGCCTTAAAATGTTACAAATGCATTCTTTTCTGATGCTGGCTATGAGGCTTCTAGAAGCTCCTCATCCTATTGCTGGCTGCCATTGCCCCCTTCAATCAGCTGCCTCCACTACTTCTATAAATGACTATAAAATATATTTGTATGAATGTAGTTTTATAATATATTTCAGTTCAAGGAGCCAGATTAGTTTTAGACATTTTAATGAGTACTCTGCTAAACTGCCTCCTTTCATCTGCAATAAGGCTTAGGAGTGTTCATATCACTGCAAACAAACCTGAGAGCAAAGTTTTTTCCTTATAAGGGACAAATGGAAAGGTAAAAGTTATCTCTGTAACCTTGTCTAAGAGGAGAGGTGCCTCCTCCATGTACTCCTTCTGTTCTGGCACATCTATTGTAATTTCTCTCAAGCTCTCACAGCTCTTTTTGGTATTGACTCCCCCTGCTTCCAGATTTACTTCTTTAAATTAAACTGTTTCCACTTTTCTTTCACAGTAGTATTTCTTTTTTCCTGCTATGTCTGCTGTGCTTCTAATCTGTAACTTCCACCATCTCACAGGTGTCCCATTTATGACACATTTTGTTACTGTTCTACTCTTTATCACTAATCACAGTGACACTCAAAAGCTTTGACACTTGCAGTGTACTCTGCTCTATAACAAGGCTGTGCTTTAATGCCAAATTCAGTTTTCATTGTGTCCCAGTGTTTATGGCTGTGAATGGAGGCAGTAAGTTGGATTGAAACTACACTGTCCCTTGCAATAGATTCATTTCTCACATAGATATTAAACAGGTAAGATGTGAATTAGGGGTTTATTTCTAAAGTTCATCTGTGTATGGTATGTGCTTTTTCCCAGTAAATTCAAATTAATGTAATCTGCTCTTCAGGATACATTAAGTTTACAGATCAGATAAAAATACTTCTAGCCTAATTCAGAAGTGTGGATCACCTTAGCAATGAGCTAAAATCCATTAATGCTAATTTAGATTCCATTAGATCTGTTTGTGACAATCCAACCAATATCTAATGAAACCCCAGCAGTTATAACTTACATGTGAAGAATTTTGAACACAGTGGAATTTCCCAGAAAAAGTGGAAGGAATTATTTTCTGGGATATGCTTGCCACACAGAAAACATGTAAAAAGAGTGTGAATGTAAACCTTTGTGTCTCAGTCTTCCAAAAGCATTCATTTGCAAGTCTGCAAAACTGCAATATCGAAAACTGTTAATTTCAGTATATGAGTGCAGAAAGAGAGATGTATAAATATAAAGGCTTACATATACCTATGTACATACTGTAAAAGCAATAATTAACATCTTTAAATCCATATGTAAAATGTACCATACAATGAAACTGGATATAATGTGGATACAGAGGCAAATAAGAAAGAGGAAGATGTAAAAGCAAGTCAGCTTAACATAAATATAAACACATAAATACAACCACACATGGATCTCTAATGTGAAGATGAAGAAACCATCCCAATGATTATCAAATTCCTACTAGCAGAGAACTCCAGGTGCCAACAGTTCCCTGAAATGCCCTGCCACCACCATGAGTGTGAAACCACCAACATTAGGGCCCAGAGAATAAGGGGGAGGGTAAGTATTACACCAAGGGATAGAAATTAAGTGTATGTATAGCCATTTTAACTGTAACATAGAGATTTTTCCATATAGAAGGTTCTTTCTTTTTTACATAATATATATGCCTGGACTATTAGTGATTCTTCGATTAGATTGCTAAAGTATCAGTTTTATCAACAATAAATTATTTGCTTCCTATATAAAGTGTCTTTCCGCTTTGCCAAGAAACAAGATCTTGAACACAACACAGAAATATATGGAGACACACATTCAGCAAATATTCTAGCCTCTTTATTAATCTCTAGACTATCTCAAGGTATAACTGTGCTTAGCTCATCCCTACCACTGCAAGATCTGCTGATCTTTTCTGTTCCTTGCTGCAGTCTCATTTGACACACTTTCCTTCAATCCTCCCCCTGCAATAGTTTAAATCTGTCCATCAAAAGAAGCATTTAAATATGCAATGCACATGCCTTGGAACATGTAGACTCTGAACCTGAAACTGTCATTTTCACAGAGGTCACAGGCGTCCCTTTATTGTCATTAAATACACAAATGAATGGTGGCAGTAGGTATTCAAATCAGTTTATGATTTCAATTTGAAATTCCTCTCTGAGGCTGAGATGTATGAAGAGGCTCTCTGTCCCTGTAGCATGGCCATTTACAATTTCACTGTCAGCAGACTGAAATTACTCTCACAATGGTAAAAAATTATTGGAATTATAAAGTATGTAAAGAATGGGACTCAGGATGATGTTAGCAGATATACACTTTTAAATCTTGCACTGTGTCACTACACCTACAGTGATCATTTGTATGCACACAGCATATAAAAGGCAGGAAGTGAGAAATGGTGTCAGTAAAAGGCTGAGCTTAAGCTTGAATAGGTTATTCTGTCATCTACCATTATCCCTGTTAATTGAGGACTGCTCAAAACACTTTTTTTTCCCTTTTACTCATTTATATTTCCCTTCTTTAACAGTAATTTCCCTGATTTTTCCTATTTGTCAGTAAGTTGCAAGTACTTCTGTTTGGTGGTGATAAGCATGCTTTTGAGAAATGCTCACCTCTTCTCTCTGTTCCATTATAGCAGGCTTTCAAAAGCTTTTTTGTGCTGTTGGATCATGTATTTTCAGGTCCAGAGAAGCCAAATTACCTCTTCAATATCTTTTTAAAAATATATTTCCATGCTTTGTAGATAGATCTTACATATGCCTTCTGCATCATAAGTCTGTACACAGCATTTGGAACCTCTAGCTTGTGAGCAATGTGCCTGTGCAACAGGTGGGGATGGTACTTACAGAGAAATATCCTGTGAGATCTCTGAAGATTGTTTTAGTAATGTGGTGGCCACTTGTGGCAGAACAGGACAGAACAAGAAAGCCAGATGGGACATGATTCCTTTGCAACGCATTTACTGTAAATGCAGTTTTGTGACTCATCTAACTGTGCAGAACTGCTCTGCATGCCAGTCGACAATCAGCTATATACCTGTAAGGAGAGCTTTGTCTGCAGTATGAATAAGAAAAGAAAAAACATTACAGCAGTAACTGCAGTGAGTGCCTCTGCAGCAGAGCTGATGACAATCACCAGCTTAGTGCTGCAGGAAAACCCACAGCAGATTTAAAATTCGTTTTAATGATTAAGCAGAATGCCTTGCCATAGCTTCCAACCTCCATGTAAAGTTTAATTATAATGGAAAGCACATTTTCAGTCAACGCCTCTTCAAGGGTCTTCTACTGCTCATTCAGGCTGGGCAAGAGCATGGGCAGTGCAGCTCCTGCCTTTTGGCCCTGGGGTTCTTCTGGGGGATAGTCATGCAAGAGGGATTGGGTATTCATCCAGTTTAATAATTCCTAATCCCCCTGGGGGAACAAAGTGTACGAGGAAAGGGATCAGCTAATTATAGTTAATTGTATTAGCTGGGAAAGTCTGATTAACATAATTAAGATAGCCTTGTAACTAGTAGCTCTACAGCAGGAAAGTGTGCTTGGATATAGCAAACGATAAACTAATTAAAAGTATGAGCTAGACAACCTAGCTAAAGTCCTAGAAGGTTGATTGTTTGACACCTTTATGCCAGGGAAAGCACACAAGCTTGTGGCAAGCATGCAAGGACTGTGAGGCAGTTTTTACAGAGAGATGAAAGATTGCAGATTAATGCACTGGAAAGTTTGCAGTGTATGAATAATGGGAAAGAGGTAAGCATGCCTGAGTTGCCTGGAAACAGGTTCTGGTGTAGGGTGAATGTACTGATTGTGTTTGGTGTTCCTGTTGTTAGAAAGTGGATCCAAGCTTACCCCCCACGGCCCCTCCTCCCCCAGGCATGAATATACGTGTATGTTATGAAAGCCAAATATATTTTACGGTATAATTTATCTCTTTCGCAACATGTGCTGCTTCTTGTTCTCCACTTGTTTCCTGGGGTTTTCCATGATAGTAATATGGTGTAATTTTAAATTTGGGAGGCCTGATAAGGTGCATACATAGAGATGAAGAATCACAGCTTTTCAGTATTTTCAAGGCAGTACTCAGCTCCTAATTTCATGACACCCAAAAACTTAAGCTGTGTAAGGGGATTTGGAAAAAAATTGTAAAACTTGAGTCAAGATTTTTTTCCATTTCTTCATTTTCCCCAAAACAATGGAGGCTTCCACATTCAGAAATAATAAGAAGATGCCAAACTATTTGAGAAAGGTGTGTTTCAACTTCTCTCACAGCTATTAATTTTCCTGAGTTGAGCTTCAAGGGCTGTGATTATGTTTTTCTTTCATAAATGTCTTAGTCTAATATATTTTTAAATGAACTTTTGTCATAGATATAATACAAAGCAATCCAGATTCTTCACACAAGGAAATTATTATTTTGTTTTTAAAAAGAGGTAGCTCACATTGTGTAGTACAAAAATTCATTGTGATCTTTATTTTCATTTGATTTCTGCAAATTGAGAGCTTTGTCATATAAAAATTACTTTAATTTCATCTCACCCAATTCTTTTGTTGTATTTCTGGTTTTCTTCCCTGAAAGAAATTCTTAGTGTAGTTAGGAATCCTTATACTCCTCTGGTGGCTGGAAGGCAGTGCAACAGAGATGTCTGTTTAAACTTTTTAAAAAGTTTTAGTTTCTGTCCTGGGCTATTAGGGTTTTCCAAGTTCCAACAAAATAGTCCAGCCATGCTTTACTGCTCTTGGCCTGGCAGTATCAATGAAACAACCACCAAGTACAGTTTTACAAAGTGGAAAACATCCTTATTATGGCAAAAAAGCTATGGATAATGATAATTAGAAACCCTCAAGCAGTCTAACCCATGAACTTAAGCCTGTTTCTGAACCATTATTATAAAGGGTGCAAGCACTGGAGTAGAATGGTATTTCTTAGGGTTTCCATTCTAGACAGAGGATATTACATGCCTGCTGGAAAGAGACAGTGATTATGGCCAAAATATAAACCATTTGTCTGGACTCAAAGCTTTGACCTGTTGGTAGATTAAATCTATATTTGTATTTTCATTACCAAACCCATGAGTCTCTTGCTGCTTTAAATCCAGCATATCTATTCAAAATAAAAACCCAAATGGAAAACCTTGTCAGCTCTTTTCTACCTCAGTATAAATACAGTCCCACAGAGAACATGCCCTCTGCTCTGTGGGGCCACCACCTCATCCAAACAAACACTTTGCACAGCCTCAAAGCACAAATCTGCAACATTACTGATGGAGAATAAATGGAATTTGTGGCTGTCAGATATGCAGATCAAGCAGCATAGCAATGTATGAGGTTTACACAGGAATACTTAAGCTTGATGAAGATAAAAAGGCATATGGCTTACAATTCTCTTTTCATCTAGGTTTTGTGAGCAATTCATATATATATATATATATATATATACACACAGAAATATGTATTCTGTTTGGGATTTTGCTCTTTCAGTCAGATTATTGCAAATAAAAAAAATTGAAGATACTCTTACAATGGGGTACTTAATGAATTCTTACTTGGGCTAAGTTTGTATGAATGGTCAATATGTAAATAATGTGTAAAGCCAACCCAAAACAACAACAACCAACAAACAAACAAACAAAAACCAACAAAATAAAAAGCCTAAGTCAAAAATGCAACTTAGTATTTGTTGTGATCTCAGAAACTGGTACAAAAATTAAAGCTAGAATTCTAATGACAGAAGTCAATTGATAATAATATTTTTTTAAGTTGAAAAAGCTAAGTATATTATAATCATATATGTTATAATCATATATGTGTTAAGAAGCATACTATAATCCTTCTATATTAAAAATAAATAGTTTTTAGAAATTTAGAAATTTTCAATGTTTTCAGAAAAAAAATCTACTCTAAAACTATAACAACACACACAAAGATTTTTAAAAATCTTTGGTTGGCTTTTTGAGTTTGTTTTGTTTTATTTTTTGAAAAAGTCCTTCTGCTTTATTGCAAAGTAAGGTTCAGAAGAATCAGCAGGTTTTGGTGTAAGTGCTTTAGCATACATTAGGTTGTTTATATGTCTGTGTTAAGCATTTTCAATTATTAAACAAGCAACAGTGAATATTTATAATTTTTCCAAGTATAATGAATAATAGCCATGAATATAAATAAGTACTTACCAAGCAAAAAGTAGAAGTTAAAATACATAACTTAATGATTTAGCTGTCATTTCAATTTTTAAAACATATTAATAAAAATGTGTGTATTCCTTGTTCCAGACATGCACATCCAATTAGGCAATAATAATTAGACTTGGCAGTCAACAAGGTGGCTTTTTCTGAAGCCTGAACTCTTCTTGACATAGCTACCAGTTGTACCAAACTTCTTTTAAGATTGTGTTTTCCCTCAGGAAAAGCCTATGAGAAGAAGCAGACCTAGAGGGGTCACTTGAAGTCAACAGAACTGGTTGTCTGTAAACTGAATAGTGCTTAAAACTTTTGCTTTAGTTCCTCACAATAAGCATATTTTTCCTCTCACTCTGTCAGAGATTAAGAGAAGAAGAAAGTAAAAAAAGACAGCAGGCTTGCATTCTTGCAGATTGACTGACAGCACTTATTCTAAGCCATATTCTCTTTTTCCTCTTCAACCAGGCATTTTGGACTTTGAGTTGAACAACTTCCCAGTTTGAATTGTGGGAGTGACTTTGCAAAAATGTACATTCAGAAGGGCAGAAATGGTATTTGATAAGCAGTAAGGCTTGCTGTTTACCCCCTATTACTTTTAATTGAAGTTGTAGCACACAAAAAAAATCTTTCTGTCTTGTGCAAATGAATAATGATGTGTGGAGTCTTAGCAGTAAAATACATTTTTTAAAGAAACTGAGTTGGAAGTAGAAAGGTAGATCAGCTACTTCCCATTAACAAACCACTTCTTCACATGGACTGACTATATAGAAACTAACTAGCTTGGAAAACAGAATAAATAGTTAATCATTTTCTGGTTGTGGTGTCTCTGTTGAATCAACTGGTTTGGACTATTAAAGAGTAGTTTCATGTCTGAGTTTCACTGGTAGTTTATGGATGTTCAGAGCAGAACAGAAGTGGCTCTGGGTGACATCTGGTACCTTCTGAGTTTGGTCTTCCTGCAAGAACTATAGCCCCTTCTTTCATAAATCAGAAAATTATCATGAAATAACTTCTGACTGCTAAGAAAGCACTAACTTGAGAGAACCTAACAGTGCCTTAAGTAAGCACAAACACTTGAAGTAGTTCCCTGTTTAAAACTCTGCTTTATTTTTTAACTAAGGAAAAGAAGGTAAAAATGTCATGTTCGTTATGTAGAACAGTGAAGTTAATGGCTTCCTTATAAATAATACTCTGATAGAAAAAAAAATCTGAGAAATGTAAACATGAATTCTGCTTGCAGTCCTTTAGAAATACTAACTGTTCTTTTCTAAAAAAAATGAAAATTGCTCAGAGGGTTTTTTGTGGAATCAGAATAAATTTCCCCTTGAATTATAAAGAAAGCCAGTCATGTAAACTGAAATGAGAAAAGTCTTACAGTGTGAATTCTCCCAATTCACAGATAATATTGGTTGGCACCTTAATGCACCTGAAGGAAGTAATGACAAACAAATACTGAATGAGAAAATGTAGATGAGGAAGACATTTTTTGTCAGATACAGTACAGCAGAGCACAGACTGTAGCTGACAATAGCATGGGTAATGAACAAAAAATCAATATAATTTCACATAGAATCAGAAAAAAGGATAGGGTTAGAAGGGATCTTAAAGATCATTAGTTCCAACCCCTCTGCCATGGGCAGGGTCTACATTCAATAGATCAAGTTGCTAATTCTGTGTTTGTGAATAAAAAGACTAAGCTTTTTAGAAAAAAACAAATTTTTGATAGAGTCTCATGGACTTGAAAAGGAATGGAATAACTGCATGGATTTTGACAGGAAAAAACTGTCAAGAGAAAAGAGTAAAGACAAGGAAAGTCAAAAAATAAGAAAAAATACCCACGAACATTATGTTCAAACCAAAGTAAGTTTTGTGAGTTTATCTTTTTATAATAAGACAGACATATAGACATATAACCACAGGAAGGACAGGCTGGAAGACACTTATGTAAAAATAAGTAGCTGGTGTTTGATGTCATAGAAAATAATGTAAAGAGAAGGGCAGACAAGTTACAGAGTTGGAAAGATGCTAACTGCAAGAGAATTTTGAAGACTTTTAAAGCAAGATTGCAGCTTTTGAGGATGGAGAGAGACATTCTGCAATGACAAATGAAGGTCCAGTCCGTTCTCTTTCCCCTAAAAACAAATTTAAAAACAAAACAATCAACCCACAAAATCAGCCCTCCTAGTGAGAGTTTCAAGTTCCTTTCAAGATTCAAGTAACAAATCCATTTAGAGACTTTGCCACCATAAATACATATAGATATATTGGTGGAAACATTTTTATTTCGGTAATATTGACCCCTAACAACAGCTATGAAAACTTCTAGACACAAACTTTGCGTCTGCCACTGATATAGATGAAGAAACTGTTTAGTCCTTTCACTCTGCATGATTCTTTCATTAATCTGCCTGTGAGCTGAGACAATAAATTATGTCTCTCTTGCAGTTTAATTTCTTAATGCATTCATTTCCAGATTTTAGAAATAATATAAAATTATATTTATTCCTCATGCTGCATTTTTCAATCCTTAGATGCAAAAATCTCAAAATATTGCTTTTATTGTATGTCTTTGCTTTGCTGTCTTTAAACTTGACTTGGAGACCAGGGCACTTCAGGAAAGAGAGCATTTGTTGTATGTGTACATACACATATGTCCACACAAATGTGCATTTTTATACATAGAAAAAAGTATAATGTTTGAAAAATTATGCAGCTTGAGATTAAAGACAAGTTACTTTTTAAAAGTTTAAGTATTTTACCTGTAAAATGATGAGGAGTGTTGATTTTAGAAGTTGTTAACTGTGAATAATTGTATTTTGATATTTCTTGTGTTGCCAGAG
This sequence comes from Cisticola juncidis, assembly GCA_013400215.1. Classification (NCBI taxonomy): domain Eukaryota; kingdom Metazoa; phylum Chordata; class Aves; order Passeriformes; family Cisticolidae; genus Cisticola; species Cisticola juncidis. Next base: position 165,572 of record VXBR01000635.1, on the reverse strand, counting down.
AGAATTATGAAGATTTTTCAGGTTTGCTTTGAGCTATCAGAGACGTTTGTGTAATTGTGCCTGGCTGATGTGTGCGGGAGGACAAGGAGGGCTGGCTGGAAAGACACAGAGCACAAGACAGCTGAAAAATACACATATAACTACAGAGAATAAAAATTTTTGTTCCCCACACTTTAACAAAAATCAGTGAGGGGTTGTTAGAATAGATCTATTGCCATGACCTTTTAGTGGGCAGAGAAGTTTTTGTGTGGTGTTTGCCTCGCCAGTACAGAGGTTTAGCCATTTAGGCTGCATCTCCTTCCAGTTGTCAGGATAACCCTCCTCATCTCAGCACAGGAAGTGATTAGCATGGTATGGTCTCCATCAGTGAACTCTGGATTTCCTGGAACACTGAATTTGGGTCAGCAGAACTGTCTTTCACAGCAGATGCCAAACAGCCTAAGTGCTGCACCCATAGCAGGGATGAGGCAAGCAGTCCCCATCTCCTGTGAAGTCCCATGATTGCTCAGAAACAGATGATTGTCAGCTAGACCAGATGAATTTTTTTTCTCTTATAAATCAAGATGTTTCAGTGCAAAGACTCAACTTTAAAATGAGACATAACCAGAGACGTCTTTGTGCCCTTTTATGGCAAAGGAAAATACATAAACAGAAAGAATAGACTCTACCATATGCCTTAATTTCTGAGTAACTTCATTTTTTATTTGAAAGGACAGAGAATACAAATTTCTTAATTACTATGTCCTGACTTTTCTGAAACTCTGCTTTAGCAAAGTATTTTCTTTTTTGCTGCTCAAAAGACTGCTCTTTCCTCCTCTACATTAGTTGCACTTCAGTTATTTACAGAACAATTTGAACTTTGGATTGGTACTTAGCCCCGCAGCCTGTCTGAGACAGCACATAGTTCCTTCCCTTTCCCAGAAAGGAATAAATACACTTTCCCACAGTGAATAGAAGCTGTACAAAGCAAGCTACAATGATAACAAGTGATCAGGGGGGAAATGTTAGGAGAAATTCCTATGAGGATATGTTGTACAATCCAAGTTCTTCTGCTAGAGAAGCAACAATAGTCCCAGGCTACAGATAAAGACTCTGTAATTATCATTGTTATGTTACACACCTAAGCTGGATGCAGATCTTGTTTCCCTTTTCATCTGTTTCTATCTTACCTGCCATCAGTTAGGAAAGCTTGTCATGTGTGAAAATGAGGGAGGGTTGTTAATCTTCACACCAAATGATCTTAAACAGCAAATTGAGGAAAAAAGGAAGAAGCAGACAGAAAAGCTGCTAAATGCTGATTTATCTGAAGCACACCCTGGTCCTCACGCTGGTGCATCCTTGCAGTGAAGCATTGCCCCAGCATGCTCCCTGCTGTCCTGGTCCTCTCACCTCTCCCTGATAAGAGGGGTCTTGGGGAAGCTGCAGGGAGAGAGTTTAGGAATTCCAGGAAAGAGAGGAGCCCTGCATTGTCCTTCAGCTGCAGAAGGCACACTCAGGGAGCAGGATGCTTTACAAGGAAAACCCTGCAAACTAGCAATGTAGGGAATAGGAAAAAGCATGGACATGTCAAAACCTTTGATCACTGGATATCAGTTTCTACAGACAGATTAGCAGCAAAAGGAGGCTTAAGGAGAGCATCCTTGGCTGGATGTAGAAGGTAGCATACTGTCAGTGATGAGGAACAGCATGAAGTACTTTATGCCTTCTTTGCTTCAGTCTTTAGTAACAAAACAGGTTGTACTCGTACTCCTCAGAGATGGAAGTTAGTGATGAGGAGCTGAATGACTAATCCAGGAGGAATAGTTAGTGACCTGCTATGCCAAACAAACACCCACAAGTCTGGCACCCAAGGCTGGCAAATGAGCTTGTCAAGCTGTTTTCAATCATTTTTTTACCAGCACTTCTGGATAACTGAGGAAGCCCCTGTTGACTGGAAATTAGCAAATATAACACCCAGCTACAAGAAGGATTGGAAGGACAGCCCAAGGAATTACAGGTCTGTCAGCCTGATCTCAGTACCAAGAAAGATGATGGAGCAGATTAAAAGTGTATTGCCCAGCCTGACTACCAGACTTAACCATGGAAAATGTATCTCAGTAAACTGTCCATTGCCCACTTGAATTACAGAGTTAAATTTATTGATGCACACTATCCAGGAATTCCTATTAGCAGGTTGTCCTGAGAAGTGAAATCTTTGACTGTGTTTGGCCATCAAGCACTTTTGCTTTGGCTTCATGAAAGCTCTTGTCTTTTTTTCCCTGTGGATTGCATGAACACATTCCAGGCTTACTAGTTCTGTCACACTGGAACAATCCATCAGCATCACAAAGAATCCTTCTGGCTTTGGGTACGTATCTAATAATAAAATTCCTGTAAAATCTTCCAAATCTCACTGAAGACTGGTCAACCCACTGTAAATCTCCTCCAGCATTTTACCTCATGATCTGAAATTGCAACAGTCTCCTTGCAGAGAGTTAAACTGAAAAAGAAAGTGGGAGCAAGCTTTGAAATTCTCACATTGCCACAGAGAATGCTCATTACAAAATACAGTTGATACAGATATAAGCATATACTTTGCTCTGGTTCAAGATATTCTGTACAGCCATTATTCTAATGCAGTAAGGATTTAATTGATGCCACTGTAATTACTGTAATAGATTCCTTACCAGTTGCTTCCTTCAGGATTTTTAGAACCAGATTCCTCAGCTGGTTATTAATAGTCCTGAAAAGGCTTTTACTTTTGTGTTTGATCATGTGAATAAATTGCAGCCCACCTACTTGAAATGCACCTAACTGTGCATTTGTCCAAATTGATGCCTTCCCTGGCTTCCAATTTAAGATATCTGAACTAATTAAAATATACCTTATCTAACTACATTATTATAGCTGGGAAGTAATTTTATATCATCAGTAAATGAGTTGCATCTAATTAAAAATTAACTTTCGTATTGTAATTAGTTTTTAGAATGGAAATAAAAGTGCTGATAGTCTTCAGTGGTTCTGAAATATGGTTTTCTTTTACCTAGGCTTTAGCCATACATTTTCTTAAAAGAAACTCTAATAGGTAAATACATTCGAATAAGGAAGAACAAAGGGGGGTTTTGTGATTTTCAAACATGTGCATTTTTTTCCTAGGTGTATGTAAAACCCAGTGTCATATTTAACCTAGACCCCTGCCCTCAAACAATTTTTTCCTCCTAGATAAATGAAAAAAAAATAGAAAACATTTATTATAGCTGTGTGAAGAGTCCTAGTTTCAAAAGCACAATAAGCACAACTTGCTAAGGTAGGTTGTTTACCATTAAGTAATAATTATTTCATGTCAGATTTTCTACACTAGGTAAGGATATTTTGCTCCATCAAAAATGATAAGAAAGTAGCTAAAGAAAATAATCAGTGATATTAAAAAAAAACCAACCACAACAAACAAAAACTGATTTAAAGTTTCACTTCCTTGCAAGGCAATACCAATTAAGGACAGGTAACAACAATTCTCCCAGGCTATATAAAAGGACAAAACTGATCTTTTTAAAAATTGTTATTTAAAGTCAAAAATTCTTAAAACAACATCTTGTGTGAAAAACTGCAACAAAGTTTCAGCAATATTATTGCAAAGAAAAGGCATAAGGAAGAAATACATAGAAGAATTTTCAAGATATTAAAAAATTACTCAGATAATTCATAGGACTTCCAAAATTTTAAAGAATGTTGCTTCTAAAAGTTTTGCTCTTCCACTAAGGTAGAGAGCATTTTCTTCTCATCAATGGGAAAACTAAGTCAAAGGATAAGAACATGGTTAAAAATGAGAGTTCCAACAATATTATGGAGCTAAATCAAATGGAATCTATGGTGGAGATGTGTGATATTCCTGGTATATCCATGCTAATGAAGTACTTAAGTAGTTTAAATAGTTTTATATCTCATAAGTCAGTTTGTTACCAAATACTAGAAAAGTGCATCTGTTTCTGTTACATTTTGTGCTTAATTAGTACGTAAATAACATCATCCTTTGTATATGACACTTCCTTTTGGAGCAGGTTTTATTCTGGTCTGAGCCAGAGGAGGATGCTGGGATGTTTTTGAATCAAAGAATGTTAAACATTGAAACTCTTACCTGTAATTAAGCAATTTATGAGGCTTTGGGAGGTGGAAGGGAAACAGGAAGGGTAACGATCATTTTTATAAAGGGAGAGATAAAATATCTTGAATGTGTCCTTTTGAGATTTACAGCAAAAGTTTTCAAAAATATTGAGTTTTAGGGGTTTTATGCTAAAATCTCTTTTAGTTTCTGACAGCAAATATTTTAGATGTAAGACAGTATTTTTACTGAAAAAACAAGACATTGTAAGAATCGCAAATTCATAGAGTATAAATTAAATTGCTTGGTCAAAACCTTAACAGCTCTCATTCTTATTCAATTCTAGATGATTTATTTAAACAAAGAACACAGATCAGATTTATCTACATTATAGTCAAGTTAATTTTTGAAATAATAAATATTTTTAAACTTATTTTAAATTTAAAATTGTCTTAAAATTTTTAATCTTACACATTTCATGTCAAAAAAAAATACAATAACAGTTAATAAAAAATGGGGCAATTGTTGTGTTATATTCATGTTTCTTCAGAAAACAGCAGTCACACTTTCCACCCAAATTTTCTGGGTGCACTACCTGGCTGGCCCAATAAGGGAGCAGTTTCTGTTCATCTGTAGTCCAACAGATCAAGGGCCTCTTGTAACCATCAATTTGGATTATATTAAATTTGTAGTAAACTTATTAATCTCTCAGTGTCCAAATCATTTTTGTTCCTTTTAATCCAGAAACCTAAAATTCTTGTGGGAAGAGTTGTTTCAGCAATAAAGATAAAAGGATACTACCACAATTCATATGTAAATGATGTTTACTTGCCATAATTTTTTTTCCAATAAGCATGCAATGATGTGCTTTGAAAAACAGCTTCATCTGCAGGAATACCCTTATATGTTAATGGCATTAAATGACAATCTTGTGGAAACATGGTTTTCATATAACCACATTTCCAGGAAAAAATATGTTTAAATAAAAATATTAGCAGAATTGAAATATTTTTTTCTCTCCTAATATTTGTATGTTTATTAAAATCTAAATATTTTCTGTAGCAATCACACAGCCACACCATCTGCTCCCAGATTCATTACTGTTTAGCACCCTTTCCTCACTTTGATGCACTTGGAAGCTTTCCAACTTTAACTTTCTCCTTTAGCAAGACCGAAAAGCAATTGCAACATAACATTTGGACTAAGGATCAAGTCTTGATGAAAGGAACTTGTGATAAGCTACTTATTCTTAAGGTTTACAGAATCATAGCTAAGATGAATGAGTGAGTAGGAAAGTCACATCTGAAGTTAAAAAAATCGGTAGATTTTCTAATTATTAACCAGACAGACAAAAATATGAAGAACTCTAAAGGCTTTCAGGGAAACTTACAGAAGCATGACTGAAGGATGAAAGACTTTAGTTACTGCTTAATGAATGGCAAATGGACAATGGAAATACACTGACAGGATAGGACATGGACATGCACCAGGAAGCATGAACTACAGAAGGAAGCTGTGTAAGAGCAATGGAGGGCATGGGAACAGCAGCAGGAAGTCTTTCAGAAATAAAAGTAAAGCATCTAAAAGGCTTTGGATCTGTACCTTCATTCTTAGCTTATGAATCATAGACAAATACTGTACAAAACCTGGCAATTTAATTTGCCTTAATTATGTATATGTCTGGGAGGTGGTGGACTATGACTTCCTGTAGAAAGTGGCTTGATAGACAAGGGAAAAACACAAGACCATGAAAGGAATGAGAAGCAGAAATGAGAAGTATGGAAAAAACACAACTAAGATGGTGAGAAGGAAAAGACATGATATTTAAGGAACTGTCCATCTTGTATGGTGGTGGTTGGATTAAAGTAAATTAGAAGAGGAGCCTGCTGTTGAGAGCAACAGTAATGTTTATGAGGTTTGAGGTGAGAGTGAAGGGAAAAGGCAGAAAAGGCTCTTAACTTCGCTGGCACTGTGCCTATAGAAGTCTTTCTTTACATCCTTTGTCAGATGTAAACTCAAGTGGATTTTGGCTTTCATAATACAGTCCCCACATACTTGGATGGTATCCAAGTATACATCCCTCCACATGGATGATTCTGGTTCATCCATTAAAGCCTCCTGCTCTGTTTTCGTAATTGTGTGTTGGGATGAACCATTGCAGATGACTTGAAAGTCAACCAGATTTCCTGGAGTCTGCTTTTGTTGTTGTTGGAGGTTTTTTTTTGTGGTTTTTGTTTTGTTTTGTTTTGTTTGTTTGTTTTGTTGTTGTTGTTGTTGTTGTTGTTGTTTTTCCAGATTGTATTACATCAGATTCTTTAAAGCAAGCCCCTGAAAAAGCTAAAGTCTGCTTTTATGAAGACCAGGGATGTGACTGTGCTTTTAGCCTTGTTTTCTTGTCTGAGTATCCTGAACTTCTCCATCTCATGTTCCCTGCAGTCAAGGCTGTTGCAGACCCTCAGGTCCCAAATCAGTTCTTGGAGGAGTCAGACCTATCAGAGTGCCCTCTCCTTGTTGACTCCTTAATCATCTGTGTTAGGAAGTTGCTGTCACTACTGTACTCAAACCTGTGTTGCTCCTCCACCAGATGTTAGATATTAGAGTGGTTTAAGTTACCCATGAAGACCAGATCTGACAAAAAATAAGGATGCCCCCAGTTGCCTGAAAAAGGCTTCATCTACCATTATAACCTGATCAGGTGGTGTATAGCAGACACTTTCAACAAATCACCAATATTTATCAGCTTCCTCTTGACCCAGTTCACAACTGGCTCATTGTCCCTGTCTAGGCAGAGCTTTATGCATTCCTGTAGCTCACATAAAAGGCAACTCACTGTCCCTCCCTTCCCAGCCACACTTCCTGGAGTCTCCATCTGTCCATCACAGTGCTGCAGCTCTGTGAGCTGTCCCACCCTGCCCACGTCATCTGAGTGCTGTAACTTCACACATCCTTGTTGTTCAGGTGCTTCAGAGAAGCACCCAGAAAAGTTATGAGAGCTTTGCCCATGACCATGTCCTGCAGGCTGTCTCTTATTTACTCTCCAATGATCGAGGTGGGCCCCTTCAGCCCAGTATTGCTGATCACAAGGAGCCCCCAGTTCACACCAAACTTTTTTTCCATCCCATTCTACTTTTCCTGCTCTTTCCCAAATGGTGGAAGCACAACAGGGAGTAATAGCTGCAACTCTACCATTCAGAGTCTGCTCTGGCAAGAACACAAAAGGCAGCTGAACCTGAAAGGCCACAGGATGTATTAGAGGTAAAAAAGCCAGTGCTAACTGTAAGAGAAACATCATGGGAGCAAACTGCAAGTGGAAGTTCATGGATCAGCCAGAGTAAACTGATAGGACATGGTTTTCCACCTCAGGGAACCTCAAAACGGAGCTGCTGGAAAAACAGTGGGGCTGGCAGCAGACTGGAGATACTCCCGCTTAGATCTGCCTTCCAGCAGCCAGAGTGCCACCAGGGACAGAGCTGGGAGATGCGATTCATCTTCTCCTCGTAATTGGGGCTGACAGGAGTTGCATGTTTTCCTGACAGCGCTGGCAGAGCCCTGGCTCGCTCCCCGCCGCGCTCCCCGGGCGCTGAGGGAAGCGCGGGGCCGGGCGGGCTCGGTGCCCTCTCTCCTGCCTCCAGCACCCCTCACACACACAGGGATAACCACACCATCCACAAGGCTGCAGGGTAACCAGGCTATGTGCACGCTATAAATCCCCCCCAAACATGTTTGCTAAGAAGAGAAGCAGCTTTTCTAAATGGTTCCAGAGCCTCTCTAAAGGAGGTCTGGCATCCAGCAGCGTATTTATCACATCCGCAGTTAAAACAGTGTTACAGCACTTTATCAGTGATTTTTCCACTGGTTTTGTTTATAAGGTGGAAATCCAGTCAAAAAGGTGTCTTTATTTCATTATTTAAGAAAGGAGTTAAAGTTAATTATGTTGCCCTGCTAGTTAGACTAAATAACAGTGCCATCTGCTGAAAGGCAGTAGTGACTTTCAGGAAAAGTTTACAGTCCCTGTCCTTTATTAAGTCGAAGAATAAAGAGAGAACAAGGAAAATGCTGCTAAAAGGAAACAGAGAATAATAGCAGTGTGAGGAGGCAAAGATGTAGATGTACAGGAAGGATCTTCATTAAAGGGTATAAAAAAGACAAAAATAGCTGAAACCAAAAGGAGAAAAAATATCTAAAAGAAAAAAGGAGAAAAGGAGAAAAAAGTAGGCTGAGAGGAAAAAAGGTGTCTCTTTTTAACAGTATTGATTTGAAGTTTAATAAACCATGATACATTATATTCTTTGTAGTGACCTCTCTTTTCAAATACCTACATAATTCACCACCCCAATGGCACTGGTCTGCTCATGTCAATAATCTTCAGCTTCAGTCTTGCACAAAAATTGCATGGTAAAATCTTTTAATTGAATTAGAACAACACCAAATTATTAGGATATAGTTGTGCCCTGTATAAAAAAAAAAAATTGTTATATATTCAAGCAGTTTCTTGCTTCTGACACAAGGTATTTTTATTGCTATTAGCTTCTGGAAAGGATAGCTAATGAAAAAAATATCTTGGCATGGGAGAGACAGTAATGGGTGAAAGAACCAGGAATAAGATGGTGCATAAATTGCTAAAAACTGTGCCTGTTACATTAGCCTCATTTTCTGAAATATGTATGGGAAATGGATAAGTTACATCCTTTCCATTTTTCAGTGGGAGATGGGCCTGTGAAAGGAACCTAGTCATATATTTTCTTGGTTTTTGGTCATATTATCCAGGTGTGCATTAGGGGTTTCCTCCAGAATTTTATCTCACCACATGGTTGTTTTAAGGAGTTTAGCCACCCTTTGAAATCCCAAGAAGTAACTTGTAACATTTTAATTCTTTAAAAGAAAGAGGAACTTTGATTAAGACATCAAAGTGGAAAGTGATGACTTTATCATTAGCTTGGTGATAACACTTCCTCAAGATCTAAAAATATATACACTATTTTAGCAAGAATGAATAAATTTACCATGCAGAAGTTGAAGTGGGGTTTTTTATATTTTCTTTGTTCTTTCAGCATACATAAACATGTCAACTAAGAAATTTTCATTATCCTGAATAGTGTTTTGTGTTGGTTTAGATTTTGCCCAAGAGAATGGTACTCCTTTTTTTTTACTCTTTTTAAAGAAACTGAGTAATTGGTACTAAGCATCAATTTTTACACCCAACAACAAAAATTGTACTGAAAAGATGGTATACATCATGTTTATAACAGTGAAAACTCGTTTAGTTTATCTCAATATTTGTTCTTGCTTCTGACATTTTTAAAAGCTGTCAACTTTAAAAGCTTCAACTCTTTGACTACTGTGCTTCTAAAAGTCCCAGCATGCTACTTTTTGATTTTGGGATTAGTGCCCTATTCACTCTGCATGAAAAACTATAAAATTTGAAAATTTTTTTAAGGATGAAAAAGATTAAATCATGTAAGAAGTTTCCCAACCCTTTTATTCATTTAAATCTTTTTTCATTTTTTTTAGAACAGACTTAATACATAGCATCATTGTAATTTGAATCAGTTAAAAATAACCTGTTTATAAATCTGCCAAATGGAAGATTAAAAGAGATGCTTGGAATAGACTGCTTATGCTTATCAATAAAACCCATTAGATAGGCAAAATGTAACTTAGAAGGGAACCTGAATTAGCCAAAGAAATTATAGAGATCAATCAGTGTGGTCTAGAAGATGGAGTCTACAAAGTACTAAGAACAAGCCTTTGAAATAAGACTTTTTTCACTTGATGGGACAGAAGAGTAGAAACAGCTGATGTTGAGAGGAGACAGTGATGAAGAACCACATTTACTACGGTGAAGAACTCTATAATGTTTCAGAATTTTAAAACAGTTATTTTTCCTTTGGTGCTAAAACTCTTACAGGAGTTGTTTGGCCTGGGAATTTGTTGTCAAAAATTAAGATTTTCTTTTCTGTATCTAAACTGAAAGCACACAATTTACTTAAATCCATAAGATGAAAAAATATAGATATGTTGTTAAGCACATAAATGTTTGTTTTCTTGGGGTTTTGGGGGATGGTTATTTAATTTTTTAATTTTGGTTTCTCTCTGCTTCCAACAGAACATCCTGAAGATTTTTCCCACTTTTTCAGCATTTCAAATAATTGTCCTCACCTTCCTCCTGAGGGAGAGAAATTAGCTGGAGAAGAAGAAATATTATGTAGACAAGCTTAGTCATGCTCAAAGGTCATCATTAGTTTTCCTTTCGTATTTTGGTCCATTTTGAAAAGAATATTATAAGATAGCAGGCTAAGAGTAATTCTTACATTACCAGTTAATTATAAATTCACTGCATCACAAAATCACATTTCCAGGGGAAAGTTTTTTGGGGTTTTTTTGTTGTTGTTTTGTTTGCATTCATGATTAAAATACTGTGGTGTTTTAAGGTGGCAAAGTTATGAGATAACGTGAAACCCTCTCAAAGACCAAGAGTGCTACAGAAAAGCTCTCAAATATTCACAGAATGAAAGAATCACAGATTACTCTGGTTCTACATACTGAACATAAAATTAGGAACTAAAGGAACTTGAAAGGAAGTTTGAATATTTTATATATATTAATAGAAAAGTTCATTTATAATTTCCAGAAAAATTGAGCTTAGGGAATCAAGGTTTACTGAGCAGTAAGCATAATAAGGGTTCAGAGAGTCAAATGCGTCCAGAGCAATAAATTAGACCTGTGAGAAGGTCCAAAACTGAAAAAATTCCTCACCTTTGGTATTATTTTCATAGTAATAACAATATTTGTATCCACAGCAACCTAAAGATAAATGCAAGGTAGTTTTTGGCAGAAAGCAATACTATTTTTGTTACCCTTGTTTTATGAGAGCCACTGGCATGTACTTCAGACTGTGTTCCCAGAAGCTTTTCTGATAAAGCTGGAAGAAGGTGAACTCTAGTCAGTAAAATACTCCATCTCTTCCTGACAAACTTGGCCACTCCTCATCATGAAAACTCAAGCCATCATATGAGCTAGCAGCAGTCTTTCCAAAGAAAAGAGCTACTTAAAACATGATACTGAGGAAATGCTTCATCTCCCTCCCCTTCTTTCACTTTCCACACTCAGAAATGTGTTTTTCCTGTCGTGTGTTTGTACTCACACATAAACTCTTCTAGTTTCTCAGTTAACTCTGAGCATTTGCTTTAAGTTTCAGCTAGACATGCACTTCCCTGCCTCCTGCAGTTCAGAAATCCATCTTTAACTATTGAAGATAACCTGCAGTCTCTGCAGGAGAAATCATTTATCTGCACAGAAGTGGCAAACTCTTCCACAGAAAAAAAAATGCTTGCAAAATTTTGAGCATCTCTGTATATTAAGCTTCACTGTTACTTCAGCTATTTTGTTCTCAACACTCTTAACCAACAGCAGATTTTGTAATTGCATGTACTTCAGAAGTGAATATTTCTCTCAGTTGCATATCAATAGGGAAGGTAATATTTTCAGAGAGCTGGTTCCGAGTTGAATGTAGGGTTGTTGCAGAGGTTAATGGCTAATATTAAACTCCTATTGTTATCAGCAGTTTGACTGCACAGTTCATTACTATTGTCTTAGTCTGTTATTGCTGCTTTTCTTCTTTTCTGTGTATTTACAAGTTGTAGACAGAGCCCTGCAAAGCACTGGAAGGATTTCAGGTGTACTGTGGAAAAGGATTTTACACAGTACTACTTGTGGGGAAGTAAATAGAACTCTCTTTATCCAAACAGCAATTTTTCCTGTGTGTTGATTTTCATCCTTGTTCATGTTCTGAATAAATAAATACATATTTTGTTTTCTTGCTCTATTAGTGGAAAATTTTTATGAGAATCAGATATCCCCACCCACCCTTCCCCCATACTCACTTCATTGACTAAGCCCACTTAGAAAAAACAAATTCAATAAAAATTCATTGTTTGAGCTTTTTTCTTCCCAAAACTGAACTTAGATGAAATTGCTTTTTTCTGAGCCAAAATGAAGTATTACATTTCAGAGAAGATGTGAAAAGTGAAGAAAATGAAGGGCAATTTCACAATACTGACACGAGCAGCAGTGTTTATGGTCGAGTAAGAGCAAGGCTGGACATCCATGCACAATGGGAGAGGGACCATTCAAATTTTTTACTCTTCCTCAGTTAATTTGAACCCACCACCTCCTGACTTCTAGGGACTCACCAAGCTATAATCACTTAATTATAAGATAATTCATTGTATTCTCTTGATGCTTTTCCACTTCTACACAAAAATGTGTTCCAGAACAGATGTTATACTCAGGTGCTGCATTTCCCAGAAAACCACTATCAATGGTTAAATACAGTTTTTTATAGAAAGTAGAACAGTTCATGAAGAATATACAAAAATACATGATTTAAAATTAATAACTGCTAAATTAATATTCCCTGCTTTTCACCCCTCACCCTCAAGCAAAAGAAGAATCCAAGCACCCAAAACATAAATATGCTACTCTTCACTAACTGTAAAACTCAGGAGATGACAGAGACTCAGTCCCTCTCCTACTGAATATTCATTCAGAAGAGAAAATAACATTAATAGAGACTGAGAGAAGCCTGTGTGGACTACTACAATTACAGTGGTTTGAGCCCTATTCAAAAATTTGAAATACAGACTGAAAATCTGTTTTTTGGGGTTAGGGAATTCAGAATCATGGAATATTAACAGAACCATGGAATATTAAAGGTTTGGAATAGAGCTTAAAGATCACCTAGTCCCAAACCACCCTACCATGGGCAGGAAATGAATTTGGATATCCCAAGCCATGAATGTTTTCACTTAGTAAAATGGAGGAACTTCTACAGGTGTTACTTGCACGTGTGACTACAGCGTGTCAATGTGTATATGCTTTTCCAGTTTAAATTCTGTGCTCACCTAAGGAAACAAATAATTTCCAAACAGAAAAAAAAAAAAAAGTGGGTCTTGCAAACTTTAGTAAGTAAAATAATTTGAATGCTACAAGGTGTTATTAGGTGATCAAAATTATAGAATCAGAGAACATTTAGGCCTCTAAGATCATCAAGTCCAACTGTTAACCCAGCACAGCCAAGTCCACCACTAAACCATGTCTCTAGATGTCACAACAAGACATCTTTAAATACCTCCAGGGATCGTGACTTCACCACTCCCTGGGGAACACTTTCCAGTTCCTGGGAACCCTTTTGGTGAATTTTTTTTTTTCAAGATCCAGCCTAAACCTCCCTTGATGCAACTTGACATCGCTTCCTCTTGTCCCTCTTAAACAACCCATGTTCTCATCCCTTTGTGTTGGAATTCATTATTTCATTACTCTATGTTTGTCTAGATCTGGAGACCTCTAGACTGTTTTTAAGGTAATTGTGTATCTGAGGTTTACAACACATATGTGAACTGGAAGAGTTCACATCACAGGAATTGCATTGTTTGCCACGTGTGCAGAGCCTGGCAGTATCTACACACAGCCTGCAGCAGCAATGCACAGTGCTTCGGTGTTTCCTAGCAAAAGACAGCTGCAAAACATCAGAAGGGTTGTGTGGGCAGGCAGAATCAAAATTAATACACTAATATCAGTGCAGGCAAAAGAAGAGAGGGATTAAACCTCTTCACTCTAAGGATGTATTATGGGGACTTCAACTACATGATCATAAAGAACAGGGATTTTTTCTGTATCACTCAAAACCAGCCTTTGTCATTATTTCTTCTCTAGAGCTCATGCTGTAATGTGGCTTCACCACTGGTTCCAAGGGAAAAGGTACATGTATGGACTTAAAAACTGCATTTCCTCACCACCTTGATCCACACTGCTATTCCTTCACCTGGATATGAGCCAGGCTTCTCCTCTCTTATTTCTGAGTCATGCCAGCTCTGCTACCCAACACTTGGATTACTTCCCTCCACCTTCACAGGCCAGGAGCAATTCAGCATTTGTCCACCTGGCAATGCACCAAAATAGCTGTTCCTGGCAGGCAGACAAGTCATGCTGGTTCAGCACTTCCATTTGCTCATTTGCCACTGCTTTTTCATCAGGAGAGCAAGATTGCTTTTCTGTCCTGTCCACAAGCCATGACCTCTCTGTGCCTGTGTTTATCACAGCAGGACATTTCTCCAAAGAACCAGTTTCCATAGAACTAAGAATTATCTACCAATGAACATGCAGATTTATTAGTGATGTATAACAACTCCTTCCACCCCTCTACACTGTTAAATAAATATTCCCTGTCTTAAATCTGTCTCCCATATAACACCATCCTAAAGAAAACTGAGCCTAACCTATGAATATGGTGACATTCTGGAACAGTACAGAGAAGATGAAGAGATATTTCCATACATAAAACAGAAGGATTGAAAGAAATGTATGGAAAATTCCAAATATTTTTGTAAAATATGTTATAAACTATAAGTATCTGTATTTTTAAAGCATTAGCAATTAGGAAACTGGAGCAGATAGGCTTTGTTTCCTTTAAAAACAGAGATCGCTGCAGGCATATTTGAACTGATCGAGGTCCAGACAACACATCTTTTCTCAGAAGAGAAGTGGCCATCATAAGTTAATCAGAATTAGCCTGTACCTAAGGACTTATTTTGATTACTCAAACCTGATGAGTAGCTTGCATGGCAGTCTGCACTCTGAGCTCTGTTGCTAGGTAGTGTTTTGATTTCTGTGGCTGGGAATAAGAGGAGGAGAATGTTGACCATGGACTCTATTTTGATGGAGTGGTTAACAATACTTTAGGGAACAAAATTCCATCTGCTGCCTTCAACAGTGTGAATTACAAAGATGTATTAATATCCACTGCCATTAATTTGTGTGTTTAATCAATTGACCGTATTTGACAGGAGTCACACACACAAATATACCCATACATATACACAAACATGAAGATAACGATGTGATAATACTTCCATTTCAAAATCCATTTTTTAAAGTGTAGAAAACATTTGTATTGGAAAAACATAAACCTGTTAAAATAATCTTTAATTTTTCATAGATTATTTTCTAAAATCTTCTGCAAACAGACAGGGGAAAAAAAAATTCCAAATTATACTTAAACAATGAGTAATATAATTCAATTGACTAGACACACTGTGTAGGTTCATTTGAAAAAAAAAAAAAAAAAAAACAAAAACAAAAAAAAAAACAAAAAAAAAAAAAAAAAAAAAAAAAAAAAAAAAAAAAAAAAAAAAAAAAAAAAAAAAAAAAAAAAAACTAAATGAACAAACAAACAGAAAAACCAGCTAGGAATATTTCTTTTCCAGTTCCAGAGCAGAAGGGAAGAAAAATCTCTTTGTAGAATTAAGGAAAATAAACTGGAACCATAGCTACATAATTCAAGGAGAAGTGCAAACCTCACACATTTGGAAATGCACCTAAAAGAGTCGGCTCGGCTGTACAGAACAAGAAACAGAAAACATTGGTGACTACAATATGAGAAGTGCATGAGTACATAATGCTACACAGTTTCCAAGTACTGATTTCCAGTGTGCAGGTTTGCAAACAAAGCTAAAATACACTGCCTAGTGGTGTCACATTCACTAGGTCATTCTAGGCACTGCAGAATTGGGTGACTGAGATCTGAATAGTCTGTCAAGGGAAAAAATTAAGAAATAATTTAATTTTTTACTTGTTTAGATAAAAATTATATTCTTTTAGAATTTACTCCCTTACAAAAATACTGGCAACTCTAAAAGCCAAGAAAAGGCAAAATGATGGTCTCACAGACTCATTAATTATCCTTGGTAACCATTTCCTACTTACCTCCACAAAAAGGACTCTGGAGATTACTGATCATAGCTGCACTATAGCTTTGTAGCTGACACCATGGCATTACAAGCCACTGCTATTTAATTAAACAATAGCAAAAAATCATCATGATCATGCAGTCCAAAAATAAAGCTTTTTTACCTGAGAGGACATCTGCACTATTTGTCTCAGGAAGCATGTATTAAATGGCACAAGGAAGCCCTGTTCAATAGTATTTGAAGTATACATGAATTTTTAGAGCTAAAAATCACAACGATAAATCTGATTCCCTCCCCAGTGATTTTTGTGTCTCTTAATTATATCTCTATGGTAGCAATATGTCCTTTAAAACAGGTGTCCTCAGTAGTTTGGAACCTGGGTTTTTATTCTGTGAGCCAGCAGTGTTTAGTTACCAGATATAAGGTAAGGTACTTTGGGGAGGAACAACGTGTTGGAACAAATGTCAGTCTCATCTGTTTTATAAAAGTGTGTAGCTGATGCACTTTTCCCATCTGCAAAAGAAAGTACCACTTGATTTCTTACTCTGGTCTCTGCTTGATGAACGTATTTTTCCCTACCCTACTCACTCCTCTTTCATTGCTTCCCTCTATTGCCTTGATTCTCTCACTCCCACATAATTTAGCTGTGCCATTAAAAAAAAAAAAAAAAAGAATCTTCTTGTGAAAATGGACTTGCAGTTTCCACTTCATAGCCAAGTTAAATTCTTACTCATTTTACTGCTTCAACATAATTTATCAAAATATACACCCCCAGTTAATTCTCTTGATGAGACTAGTAGCTGGGTTTTGATGTCAGCTGGTATTGGGCTGTTTAAATCAGTTGGAAAAACTGCTGGATTGTGGAATCTGGTGGTTTTTACCATTGGAATGACAGATAAAATACACAGTGTAACAAAAAATTCAGCATATTCCTTCTCTTGTCCCCAGAGTAACATTTGAATCCTGATTTCAGAAAACAGGCAGAGATTCTTACCTGCTAGATAGTCTATGAGTCCCCAAGGATGAAAGTGAATCCAGAAGTGTTACTCTGTTTTATAACAATTACTCTAATTTATAACAGTTTTCATATTAGCATCCTTCCCTTCCCNTCCCCAGCCAGCCAGACTTGGCTGCCAGAGGGGCTGAAGTCATTCCTGGTGATGCTGTTGGCAGCTCTGCTTCCCTGGGATCTGTGGATCCAGCCCTGGAAAGGCTGGGGCAGCCTAATGGAAACCACGGGGGCTTCCCTTCCCTTCCCTTCCCTTCCCTTCCCTTCCCTTCCCCACATGTATCAGCAGGGAAAATACAGCAATTTAAATATACTCTCAAAGAAATTTCTGGGGTCAAGAATTCTTCAGCTGGATTTTTTTTTCTATGAAGAAAGCATTCCAAGACTTCCAAAGCTGTCATCCAAAACATCTGTTAAAAAAGAATGGTGGTGAATGAGCATCAACTTGTATTCTGAGTTCATTTTCCAGACTTGAACATGCATTGATCTAGAATGACTTAAACAATAACAATTTAGATGACATGGTACAGGGAGGACTTGCAATTCACATTTATTACATTTTCCTTAATAAATACACTTGATATTATTATTATAAAACGGCAAAATTCCTCAACTTTATACTTGCCTCAATGTTATTTGCCACAGATGCCCCGCCAAATGTGGAAGATATATTTCAAGGTTTTCATTCCATCCTTGGAATTTTTTAAAGGAGAATTAAGAGTTATTTTATATCTAGGTGCTTCAAACCTCATATACACATGGAAACAGGGCAATGTTTATTGAATTAAACCTGTGGTCATACACTGTGTACCATGGCTGGGAAGTTTCATGTGAGCAGAGACACAGCTGGAATGTCACAATCAGCTCACCTAAGTGTGCCTTTGGTAGGCAAAGTGAAAGTACTAATCAGTCCCAAACATTATCAACATATACATTTATCTGGCTTTTTAAATTTTATCCTGAATATTTTACAAAGAACAAGGATAAACATAGAAGAGCAAAATGCCTGATATCTTATTAGGTTTTTTTCAGATGTGTTCACCTCAGTTTTTCATTAATCTCTGGTATTTTATGTGGTGTGATTTCCTCATGCAGCAATGCTTACATGTCAGTTGCTTGGCTCTCGGCAGAAGAGCTGCTCAGGCTGTAACACAAAACCCAGCACCTACCTGAGCTGGCTCCAAGAGCTCAGGGGAATGCAGTGATGTGATGCTTTCTCACCAATACCCTGGGCAAATTAAGGAAAACTCTGAAATGGGTTTGAGTATGCACCTGCCAAAAAATGGCAGTCTTAAGGCTCATCTTTACAACATACATGTAGTTCTACAGATAAATAATTTATGCAGATTAGGAATTTTGGGGCATTGAAGCTTTGGAATTTTGGAATTTTGGAATTCTGCCATGTCCTTTCTACATGGAAAAAAACTATAGTAATCATCTCTGACTTTCTGAGACTAGGAGGACACAAGAGCAACATATTTCCTGTTCTAAAACAATTTCCAACAAGTTGGGTTTTCAAAATATTATGTTTCTTGTTCCATTAAGCATTCCCTTTATAAATTCAGACTGGATCAAGGACAGCACACTTAAATAAATAAATTATTGTTAAAATATGTTGAAAGACACTATCTCCTGCATATCAAAAATTCCTTTTGATACTTTAGATAAAGGAACTACTATAAGTCTACACACAAGTAGGTATAAGAATTCTCAAGTGGATTTAAGGGACAAACTTTAAACATGAAAGTTATGCCAGTAAGCACAGCTATTAACATTTTTCACAAATAATTTATTCAACTAGTTCACAGTACAGTAGTTATTTGGTTTGGTGGGGAGGGGTTTGTTTTGTTTTGTTTTTTGTGGAAGCAGGCACTGACTCAATGTTCTTGGTGGACAATCACAGGCACATATACAGTGGACAGGATGTATACTTCTGTTTTAAGGCTGAAAATATCTGAGAGTAATTTCAGCTATTTATTTCAGTATTTTGAACAATGCAATGAAGGAAAAACAACTGGATTTAGATTAGACCTTAACTTAGATCAAGCTTATCAAAATATGACATCTATGATAATGAAAAAAAACCTCAATAAAATAACAATAATTTTAAAAGTCCAAACCCAAAGCAATACAGCAACTCTAGAGAATGATTAGGAATTAATGAGGTGCAAAGTACTTTCTATCTTAATTATTTCAGCTTGGCAAAGAAAACAAAAGACTAATACAGATATGGTATGGATTTGACATTCTTTCCTCTGTTCATAGGAGGTATGATGCAAACTCACATTCATAATTACACTCCTGGGTGCCTGGTTTGTAATGCTCAGAGTATCACGGCAGCACTCATAAACAGATCTGAGCTAAAAAACTGCCCTTTTTCACAAAAACAATTTTCACATTTCTTTCAAGTTCCTTCATGATTAAATAATCTACTTTTGCTTTTCCAGCAGCTATCTAGATGTACAAAATTATTAATACCTACAAGGAAATTGCTTTGTCTGTGACCTAAGAGTGGCAGCTTTACTAATGTAGTTGACGAACTGCTGCTTCCTTAAACCATGGTGCTCCCAGCACTATCCTAGGGACCCCGCTGTGCTAGGGGGTGACTCCAGCACTTCACAGAGAATCCTCATTCTGGGCTGAGCTGTGCCAGAGCCCTTCAGCTCGCTCAGCCACCACAGCACCGTGAGCAGGACACGGCTCCCGAGTGGGCGAGGAGAGACGCGGCTCAGAGCTCCCTGCTCTACAGCACAGAGGGTTTAGATTGGCACAGGATGGGAAAAGGAATGAGAGGGAGGGCCTCTGTTTGTGATCCACAAGTGTTCATTGTCCTGAACAGTCAGCGACAGAAAAAACTCACACTACAACCTGCAACAGCTTATAAACAGGGGAGGTCCTGGGGTGGGTAACAAATTCTAACCAAGGGGAGAGGATGTGGGAGGAGAACAAGGAGGAGTTTCACACCTCAGGAACCAGTGGGAAAACAGTGGGGAGAGAACAGGTCACATGGACCAATGGGACATCCTGGATTAGGGGAATCCCCAGGATGAGTTTCAACAGGGGTTGGCCCAAGGGAAGGATTGACTTAGAACATTCAGGAAAAATGGGTTGGGTTAGGTACAACTGACAGCTCAGGGGGTGGAAACAACCGTAGGGACAAAACATTAACACAGAGAAGCAGGGGGATACAGAACAGTCATTAACAGTGGAACTCAAAGAAACCACAGGACTGGGTGAGTGCAGAAGGAAGGAAATATGGGAAAAAATGAGTGCTATGGCTCTTGGCAAAAAATTTGTGGCTCAGTTTCTTTAAATGATTGGATCTCTTTTAAGGATAAAATTTATAGTAACACTCCCAAATTCAGAATACATTTTTAAAACACTTCTTGAGCACTTCCTGTAAAATATGTGGTTGGATAAATATCTCATCATTTTTTTTAAAACCAATAATTCCCCCATCTTCTTTGAATATACTGGCATTTTTGTGTTTTTTGTTTTTTTTTTTTATTTTTTTTTAAAAATGTATAAATTTATATGAGCTTTGATTACCATTTGCTTAAATAAATAAACTTTTTGGTTTTACTCTTGTCAAAAGCACTAGAGAAATACAATGCACATCAAATACTCTTTCTGTTTGGATTTCACCTGAGCTAAACCATCATTCCATTCTGGGGATTTTAATTGTACCGCTCCAAATGTAGCAGAGAGGAAAAAAAATACTTGACTGAATGTTTACAGTCAGCCTGCAGGGAGTAATTTTTTTAGTAAGCGAAATTTAGAACTAGGCCATAATTAACTGCTTTTCACTGTCTCTTCACATGTCACTTGATACGGAAAACAGTAGCATATCTCTTAGAATATGTTGTAAGGACTACATTGAAAATAAAGCTTATGGATACCATACAGCATATGTGGATTTAATAAGGTTTCTGTCTAAGCACAGAAGACTTTTAGAGCTGCTAGAATGCATTCCACGGGTTTTAGAGGAAATCAATGCTTATCAATTGGTTGCCAAAGTAATGCTATAATACCATAAGTGAAGAAATTATAGAAAGAACATTTTTGATTCTCGAGTGCTGATTTTTTTTATTATGAATGTCATGTCTTTACAGATGAAAAGATAGCTTAGATTGCAGAGATAAGCAAGAGGCTTAAGAGTTAAAAAATCATAAATCAGACTTGAGTCCGCATTGATTTCCCCATCTTTGGTGGCAGAAGCATTCTACTACTGATGAGAATACAAACTGATAGCAAGACAGCAGCCTTTAGATCAAGGAATTCATGTAAATTTATTTCTATTAACTGAAACTCTAGTCTACTTTTGTTCTCTTCTTATTTTATATATTTATCTATTTATAAACTTATGGTACTTTTGTAAAAATGTATGTCTGAACAAGTGTACTCCCAGTGTCTGTGTCCCTTTCTCCAGTTTTTATTCTATCCATCTATTTGACTAATAATATTCAAAAAAAAAGCTCTGTGATTGCATATGTTCAGCAGAAGTGATTGGTGATTTTGTTGTTAGCACAGTATTACTTACTGATATTTTCAAAGAGAGGTTTCTTTTTAACCCCTCACAGTTCAAAGAGACTTGCTAGTTCTTTATTCATCTGCAGAGTATCCTGTCATTGCATAAGCAGGAAATAAGAAATAAGATGTCTGAATTTTGGTGGAGAAGTAATGGTTTGTAATACTATGTGATCCAAAGCACCTACATATGTTTCAAAGAAGTGTTATTGTAACTTTGTCTTTTCCTGAAAGATTCTCCCTTCTGTAACCTGAGGGATTTGCTAAATATATTACTGTTAGTAATTTTGCCCATTTATCTTGTATTGCTTCTCCTGTTCCACTCAAAAAATCCAGTTGAGGTCCATGGAAGTATTTGAAACTGAGGAGCAGAGTATGCAGTCTCTAAGATAGACTCATCCCACCAGTGTTCCATGAACTATAAATATTAGTAATGCTTGTGTTTAAAGAAGCCCTAAATTTATTCTCATGCGTTTTGTTATATCTTAAATTGAATGCTTCATGGGTTAATTTCTGCATGTGCCCTCTGAATCTGGACAGCATTTTGCCAGGGATAAAGCTGAGGACAGCAGAGGGAGAAGTTAGATATAGTATTATTAAAGAGGAGATACGTATAGTATCATTAAAGAAGAGATACTTAGTGTTTCACAAATGAGATTTTCTTTGTATGAACTATAGGTTATTTCATATTCAGATCTGGTTATAGCTTTGAAATTGCTTCCAAAGCAATTTTAACATGACACTTGGTGTCTTCCCAAGTACTTATAAAGAAAAAACAGCAAAAGAAAAAAACATAATAAATTTTCTGTTCTGCCATTAAGCTTTGCACTGCCATTTATCCCAAAACACACATCTAGGATTTAACCAAACATGGTAATCAAACCAGAGGAATATATTTTGTTGTCCATCAGTTTGTAATCATGCTGTGTAATGCCCAATTAACACTTTCTGTTTCTATAAGATTTTACTTCAGCCAACAATATTTAAGCTATTGTAGCAACAGAGTTATTAAGAGGCATTTTCTATAGCCTGAAAAAACAATGGACCCAAGACTTGTGTATCTGTTATGACTTTGGTATTATTATTTATGTCATTGCCTCTCTCTTTGCTCACCTTAGCAAAACATGGTGAACAAAGAACTTAAAAGGCACAATAGGGAGAACAGACACAAAGAATCATTCCTCGGGTAGGTTCCTTATAAATCAGGCTATTTATTTATCAATTTATGTATGATCTGTACTAATTTTTGACCTTTTTCTTCTTTCCATTAGTAAGCAAGAGAATCACTTTCAAATATCAAACCAACATTCTTAGTGTAAAAAAAATCTCACCCTCAGAAATCTCAAAAATTAAGGTATCTTCCTTACTCTCCCAACTCATCTGAATATACCAAATTAGCATATCACATACTTTAGTGCTATCTTACAGCTGAAGAACAAACATGTTCCTTTTCTGTCCAAGACAAAATTTCAATATTCTGTTTAGATCAATTTATTGTTTTTAACATAGATCCTTTCCAAATACTTTTAGTAGCTGCCCTTTGTTTTCTAGCTGATCTTCTGTACTTCTGTGGTTGAAACTTTTGCTCTTTTTTTTGGTCTTTTGCCTTTCATAAGGGCTTCCTATCAGAGATATATGACATCTGATTTTTTTCCTTCTCTGAACTCAGACATATATTTGACCTCAGTGACATCCATTTACACCCTTGACCACTAACATCTCTTTGCCACAATGATTCTACTTCCCAGGAGTGAAGAGAAGCACTGCTAACCCATTTGCCCCCACAGCATCCTTGGTCAAGGGCTAATTCCTCTCAGGGAAATTTAAAGAATCACCAGGTAGAGCTGCATCTTGATTTTCAAGGACTGATCATAAAAAAACTACCCAGAAGTGTATTCTCTATTTAAACAATCAGACAAACAGCCCAGTTTACTCATCTGTCCAATATCACAGAATAAAATATGCAGAGTTGGAAAGGATCAGGATCATCAAGTCCAATGTCAGGTCCTGCACAGGACACCTCAAGAATGTCAAAAGGTACCAAACACCAACCTGTCTTTTAAGTGTCTTAAAAGTGTCTTAGCTCTCTAGCCATTTTTAGGAAATCAGTGCATTCTTTTCACAAGAAACCAAAGTTAGTTTCCTATTTATAAAATGCAGAGGAGAATAGGAACCATGGACTTTATACTAGATCAGTTCCTGAAGTGTGTGATTTAAAAGATTAATTGAACATATTTACTACAAACATACTTCCTTTAAAAAATCCAAAGATGCAGCTCTGTGTGTCTAGATATGAGAATTCATGCTGATTCTTCAAAGAAAAGTTCAAGCTTTTCAATTTTTTTCCCCAAATTCCTGGAGCATTAAAAAATGAGATTAGGATTCAGCTTACTTCCACTTTAATAAAAAATGCAAATAGATTTAATCAATATTGAAAAACAAAATTTGAAGTGCAGACTGTCATGCATTTCTCCCAAGAGGCATTTTCATTTGTTTTAAATACCAGTCTTTCTGCTTATGTGTCTGTAGTCCACTAGCATAGTAGCAACTCCTTGGTGCAATAAATGGATTTGATAAAACTTTAGGAAAGGCAGAACTGATAAGAAACAGTGATACTTCTCAGGTTACATTCTGAAGCTTTTCATTTGACTTTCATTTAGATAAGATCCCCCACACTAATTACCTCTTTCAGTCTTTAATGTGACTTTCTGTGCCATACCCTGACAGTTTGTCTGCCCGTCTTCTACAGATCCTGTTATACCTAAAATGCCTGTATTTTTCTGATATCATTCCTCCAAATCTCTTAGTCGTACACCTGGTAGGTAAACTCTGTTTGGTGAAGACCATTTAAGTCACAGAGAATATGACTCAATGTGAATAATATTACATTTCTTTTCCCTATTTATAGTTTGATGATATCAGTTGTTTTATTGCTGTTATCCTCATTGTTTTCACTTGCAGAACCCTCATATCCAAACCCTGAAGCTTCTCCACTGTCTACATCCCCAGCTGTGCTCTCTGTTGTCATCCTCACTACTAATATTCAACTTAATTTCCTGTTTTCCATAATACAGTCTCACTCTCAATGCTTCCAGCTCAACTGCACTTGAATCTCAGCTCTCTATGGCTCCTCTCTCAGTGTATCTCCTCAAATCTCACTTATCCATGCTTCTTCTCTCTTTCAAAGCTTTTTTTCAAAGCAACATCTCTACTTTCATCTCCTCCTACACTCCTTAACTCTGGCAAATCCATTCTCTTCACCCCCTTTCATGTATATTTCTTACTTTGTGCCACTGAATTTTTTGGAACAAACTCAATTATTTATCAAGTTCTCTCCTTCCCCTTCATCTGTGGTATAAAAAAAAATCACCATTACAAGACATACAAGCCCTTCAGGTTAGCATGAGTGGATAAAATATTTGGTCTCTCTCAGCTTACTTATAATATGCAGTTGATATTTGTGGTGGTTGGAGGTCGTTTGGGGCACAGGGATCATGAAATGATTGAAGTTCTTGATATTTGGTGAAATGAGGAAGAACATTAATAGGACTTTTATATTGGACTGCTGGAGGGCAGACTTTGCCTATTTGGGAGACTTATTCAGAAAGTTCCTTGGGAAGCAGCCCTTTAAAAAAAAAAGGAGTCTAGGAAAGGTGGGTGTGCTCCAAAACAGATCTTGAGGGCACAGGAACAGACTGTCCCTGTGTGCCTAAAGATGAGTCAATGAGACGAATGTCCAGCCTGGATGGACAATGAGGTTTGCAAGGAACTTAGGAATAGAAAGAGGATATATCATTTTTGGAAGGAGGGTCAGGTCACTCAGGAAGTATTTAAGGGGATTGCTAGAGCACGTAGGAAAAAAATTAGAGAGGCTAAAGCTCAGTTCAAACTTAGTTCAGTAACTTTTGTAAAGGATAAGAAAAGATCTTTTGACAAATATAATAACAGCAAAAGGAAGGGTAAGAGCAACCTTTGTTCTTCACTGGATGAGGGAGGGAACTCAGTAACTGCAGATGAGGAGAAGGCAGAAGTGCTTAACGCCTTCTTTGCCTCAGTCTTTAGTAGGACAAGGCTTGTCCTCAGGACATCTGTCCTCCTGGGCTGGGAGATGGTGCCAGGGAGCAGAATGGTCCCCCTGTTATCCAGGAGGAGGCAGACAGAGAACTGCTGAGCTGCCTGGATATTCATAAATCTGTGGGCCCAGATGAGATCCATCCCAGGGGGAGGAGGGAGCTCACAGATGAGCTTGCAAAGCTGCTCTCCATCATTTACCAACAGTCCTGGATCACTGGTGAGGTTCCAGATGACTGGAAGCTGGATGGGACACCCATCCACAAAAAGGGTGGGAAGGAGGATCCTGGTAATAATTATGGGCCAGTTAGACCTCAGTACCCAGTAAGGTAATGGAGCAGTTTAAATTGGGTGCCATCCTGCACCACTTACAGGAGGACCAGGGTATCAGACCCAGCCAGCACAGCTTCAGGAGGGGTAGGCCGAGTTTGACCAGCCTGGTCTCCTTTTATGACCAGGTAACCCTCATGGTGGATGCAGGGAAGGCTGTGGATGTTGTCTGTTTGGACTTCAGCCCTTTGGCACGGTCTCCCACAGCACACTCCTGGAAAAGCTGGCAGCCCACGGCTTGGACAGGAGCACTCTGTGCTGGGTCAGGAACTGGCTGCATGGCCGGGCCCAGAGAGTGGTGGTGAAGGTTCTGCATCCAGCTGGGGGCCAGACACCAGTGGTGTCCCTCAGGGGTCTGTGCTGGGGCCAG
>VXBR01000635.1:107479-139194 GCA_013400215.1 Cisticola juncidis | reverse complement strand
CCCTCAGTTTAGGAAGGACATTGAGACACTTGAGTGCATCCAGAGGGGGCAACGAGGCTGGTGAGGGGCTTGGAACACAAACCCTGTGAGGAATGACTCAGGGAGCTGGGATTGTTCAGCTTGGAGAAATGGAGTCTCAGAAATGCCCTTATCACTCTCTACAACTCTCTGAAAGGTGGCTGTAGTCAGGTGGGTTTGGTCTCTTTCTCCAGGCAGCAACTGACAGAACGAGAGGATGCAGACTCAAGTTGTGCCAAGGGAAGTACAGGTTGGATATCAGGAAAAAGGTTTTTACAGAAAGGGTGATAAAGTACTGAAACTGTCTGCCTTGGGAGATGGTGGGTTCACCATCTCTGGATGTGTTTAAGAAAAGACCAGATGTGGCACATGGTTTATTTGAGGTTAGGATTGAGTTGGACTTGATGATCTTGAAAGCCTCTTCCAATGCAGTAATTCTGTGATTCTGTGTGAAGATGTTTGTGGCTGATGTGATGTTAAAGAAGGTAAATCACAAAATCTTGTTTCAATAAACCTTGGTCTTTAGAATAAAACCATATCTAAAAAAAGTCAATCCTACTTGTAAGCCTAAGGGACATGTATGAAGGCCCCCATATTCCATGCCACATTTAAAACCAGATACATTTAAAATCTACTTTCATGTATAATCCTTTAACAGAATTGAAAATTGTACCCACTCTTATTTGTAAAAATTAACTAATCTAAAAAAATATATAATTCTCCCCAGCAATTTACTTTTAGAGACCAAAAAAGGCTTTAGATTTACCAAACCCATTGAACAGGTGATACTTGCTAGATTTCTTTCTTTCTGCAAGCATCATGCTATGTGGTAATACCAAAAGTTGTCCTAAGGTCTTAGTTCATATCTCAGAGTGTTGATTGCCATTCAAACTCAAAGAAAACTGTAAATATTTACCTAGTATCCCCCATGTTTGAAGTATTCTTGAGTAATAAGGAAATGTCTTTCTGTTCCCAAATTTGGTAATATTTAATTTTTAACTAAGGTTAATGGAATGTTAAAGAATAATTAGGTGCCCAAACCTAATAAGATTCATGAGGGCAGGTGGGAATTATGCGAGAAAAAGAGTTTACTTAAAGTAAAATTCCTCTGATTTAAGTCAGTCTTACAAAGAATCTGGGGAAAACTTCAGTAGCCTCTTCAAGTAAAGATTTAATTGAGCTTTCTAGATCTATTAGATATAACAAGACATTACTGGTGTAGTATGAATATTTAACTTAAGTCATCCACTGGGAAACCTTTTGATTTCATCATTAATCCTAATTGCACCAGCCCCTAACTGTAACAGTAAAATAAACAGAAGAGGAGAAAAGGACACATTTTGGGGTCCATTAGGGATAGAAGGTTGCACTATAAAAGTGAAATAGGAGCATTAATAAATGTCTTTGAAGAGAGAAAGTGAAAGTGTTTTCTAAGTCTTGAGTGATGTCCCAAACACTGTGAGTGAAAGCAAATAAATGTCATTCCAAATGACAGTTCATTTTTTTCACCTTCCAAGGAATTTATTTCAGCTTTAATTGTGTATTATCAGTGAAAGACATTGTAACATTTACTCTTTAGTATTTGGAGGCAATGGGTCTAGTTCTAATTCCTTACCAGTTCTGCAGCAGAACAATTTCTGTCTCTGTCTATCCAAATAACAATGGTGCAACTACTGAATGACACTTTACAGTATTTGAAAGTAAGTAACATTCAGAAAAGTGAGCTTAAAGTGAAAAAGGAGGAGGAGTAGAAAAATAGCCACGTCTGTACCAAACTGATGATATTTTTGAGAATGCACAGTAATAGTTTCAGTATTGTCTTTTTCATTTGTATAGTACATTGTCAGTGGAGAAGACACAGAATATTTATTCAAACACCAGAGAAAAACTGTTACATTTTCTGTAAAATTTGTTAGTTGATGTCACTGAGAATAAATATACCCCGCCCATTTCCCACTCAAAATTATAATTAATTTTCTGTAATTATTATCATGTACTTGGGGAAAAAATACTGCAGTTTATTATACTGGTTTTGGCTGTGATAGAGTTAACCTTCTTCAGAGCAGCTTGCAAGCTTGCATGTTGATAGGTTTCAGACCTGTGATGAAAACAGCCTTGGTTATAGAGAGGAATTTTAGCTGTTGCTGAGCAGTGCTTACACAGAAGCACAGAAGCAAGGACTTTCTGTCTGTTATGCTGCCCAGACAGAGAATTTGGGAAAGGGCACAGCTGAGACTGCTGACCTCACCTGACCAGAGGGATATTCCAGATCATATGGCCTCGTGACCAGCATATAGAGCTGGGGAAGGAGAAGACACACATTTGGAGGGATGACATTTGTCTTCCCAAGTCACCGTTATGCATGACGGAATCTTACTTTCCTGGGTTTGGCAGAGCATTTGCCTGCCCATGGGGAGAAATTAATTAATTCCTATTTTCCTTTACTTGCATTGGCGATTTTTGCTCTACCTACACTATCTCTATCTCAACCCTTGGGACTTCTCACTTTTGCCCTTCCAAATCTGTCCCCCATGCCACCAGGGGGAAGTGAGTAAGTGGCTGTGTGATGCTGAGTTACCTACTGAGGCTAAACCTTAATAAATTGTGATTTGTGACAGTGAAACTTGGCTCTGCAAGAATTTTCCTTTCTAAATGAGATTTTCTTTGTTCTTCCAAATGTGAAATTTGGAATCAGACATTATTAAAATACTTGGTTTTAAAAGTAAAATTTAAAATATCAATCTCAACCTTTAGCATAATTATTGACAGATTATTGGCTAACATAGAAATCAAACACGGAAGCTCAAAGAAACTATGTGGCAGCCTCAGAGACTGGTTGGATGGTGGGTGGTCAGTGCTCTAAGAAATGAATACTCACTGACCATCTCAAGGTTTTTTAGGTGTGGTTATTTTGATGTCAAGTCCAAGATTTTTCTTTACTCCAGTGTATGAAAATTCATTGTTTGAAGACAGTCCATGTAGAATCATTGGCACTGTGTCTCAATCTGACAAAAGCTGAATCTTCCTGAGTCACTTCTAAACCCTTTCAACAAGAAAAGAAAAGAGGCACAAGTACACAAAAGAAGCTGTTTACAGCAGAGCCTGTCTGGGAGCTTCACCTTGTTTGTGCCATCTCAGACATCAACTCCTGGGTAGAATCCATATGCATGAGGCATGCTTGAAACTCAAGACACAAGTTAATGGGTGAAAGTCACTATTCTATGAAATTATATGGGAGGAGGAGAGGTGTACTTTTCTTATTTGGGTCATAAGTGTAACACCTGTTTATTTGAAATTAACTACCCCATCTTTTGTGTGAACTGTTGGAGATTCTGAGACCGATGTGGAATTAAGAATGACCTCTATTATGAAAGAGGAAAATGAGAAAACTTTACAGTAATGGTGAAAGACGAATCTCATACACCTTGGGTATGCCAGTGTTCACACTGGATAAAGAAATAGGCAGTTTGCTCATGATTTCAGTTAATTCACATTCAGCTTATCATCTACTCATCTTAAAAGCATTAAGAATTGAAAGTCTCTGGCAACAGGGTGGAAAATTGCAGTAACCCCAGAGAACGAGTTTTGCAACTCTGAGGAAGATAAGGAAATTGAGATAGCTCCAACTCTACTTCAGTGGGAACCCATATTCATACAAGTAGAGTATATTCACTATGATTTAGGTGTCAGTCCTCGGCTCTTAATCTGTGACTGCTCAGAATTATCTACTTTAAGGCAAAGATGGTGAATTAACACCTTTCTATGGCTGATCATAATGCTCTTTACTTCCTGTATGTTCAGCATTTTGTAGGTAAACTTGTATTGAAATTCATGTTCTGTGACACCTATTAACTCTTCAGTTGTTGCCATAATAATAATAATAATAATAATTTTTTAAAAAAACACCTCTTTCCTCAAAAGACTTTTAGTTTAGAAGAGTTTAGCTTTTCACTAGCATGTATAAAAGCATAACCTCACACAAGTGCTACAAGAGTAAGATAAGCTCAGGGTACAAAAAGTAGGTTAATTAAAATACACTAATTTATGCCTGCACTGCTCACTTCATTCACTGAAAGCTTATTTACCCAACAGATGGATAAATGTCTGCGGGTCATAAACCTAATGGCATTCTAGTAAAATTCAACATAAGGTTCTTGTTTCTTGAACCATAAAGCAATCTGATACAAACAAAAATACACAGCAAAAATCCCTTAGTTATTTCACAGTTTCATATTCTGTACCTAAAAGTACAACTCAGTACCTTAAGATTTGCTATCTTAAATGATCAAATCACTATTTTATGAAATACTTCTGTCTGACTTCTTGTCTCCACTCTTCCTTTCTTTCCTTCATTTGATTTCTTACACACTTATTTAATAAAATGGAGGCTAATTCAGAATTTGAAGGAAAGGTTGGCTTTCCAGCTGAAAACAACGAATTGACACTAAGCAAATTCAGGCTGGATCTATTATAGATACAAGAAATCTTGTAAGGTTCCAGAAATGAAGTCTCAAGAACAAACATATGTGTAACTAAAAATTTTCTGGACACTTATGCTCACTTTTTAATTTTATTTTGTCATGATTCAAATCCCAGGCAGTACATTTTCCAGGTCCAAAGAAAGAGTCTTACTTCTGCTGTGGGCAATCAACCTTTCAGGAAACAATCTGTTTTCTCATAGCAAACCTAATCTATTTCTGTCAGCATTTTCCAAATTAAATATGTTCGATATGAGAGTCTGGAAAAGGTTGAAAAATTCACATATGTAGCCCTGTACACATTTAATTTATTTTCTTCCTTTTTTTCCCCTCAAAAGCAGTAGAGGATATTTTTGTCTGCATGATTTGAAAAAAATATTATAGAAATTGTATATTTGGAGAATATTACCATTTTATTTGGAGGATATTATATAAAAGAGAGTTTGGGGAATATTTAGATTTAAAAAAATTCTTTGTGGTCTTACAATAAAGAAGCTAAAGAAAACATTTCTTTTCATTATCACCCTAAGGTCTCTTTTAGAGTGTAAAATATATTTTGTGCCTCTGTATTTCTCTGCTTAGGTTGAATTCTTTCTTTTCCCCCTCAGAAACCTGTGAATTTGTCAAGTGCAGCTTTCCTGGAGTTGTAGCAAAGATCATAGGTTTTGGAAATGAAAGATTCCTTCATCTCCACTTGAAAAAACAAATAGTCTCTCTGGGACAGTACCAGGACAAACTGGAAAAAATAACAAGTGCTAGCCTGAACATGGCTGGGGAACAGAGAAAAGAGGACCTTTTTCATGAGAAAAAGCTGGCTGAGATGAGCTGCATTACAGAAGCCAGAAAAATGCTTCCAGTGAGCGCCAGACCTCTTTCTGGTGTGTCACACTGAGAGCCTTTGTGAGATGTTTGCTAGAATGGAGTGACACACTGACAGACTGAGAACACGGCTGTGCAGGCTGGATGCTGTCCTGTCTATTGTATAGCTCCATATGGGGGTACTTGAGATCTGAAAGCTTCCCAGTCCCTTTCTGCATCAGCTTTCTGCCTGGCAATAAAATCATGCTCTGATGGCATCAGAGATTATTATATTGGTTAATGTTATGTGGGGTTTGAGGAGCTTTGTCTCTAGGGAAGTGAGACATATGAGTTCATGTATTTCTGACACATGTAAGGATCTCCTGTTTTCCTGCAGACACAGATCTATTCCAGTGCTTGCAGTTACACCAGGGAGATCAAAGGGAGTGCTGCCCAGTTATGGTCTTCCTGTATCGACTGCGCTTGTCAAACCTATGCTTTAAAGTGGAGGGTAATAAGGCTGATTTTATCAAAGCTGTGGTAAAGTAATATAATTGAGAGCAAAATCTGGCCTCAGAAGTGCAGTTTATATTTGTACATTCACAGAATCACGGAATGATTAAAGTAGGAAGGGACTGCTGGCAAGGTTACCTGGCCCAACCTCCATGCTCAGAGCACACGACATGGGATTGTGTCCACATGTTTCTTGAATATCTTCCATGAGGGAGAATCTGCAACCTCTCTGGGCAACCTGTGCCAGTGCTCCATCCCCTGCACTGCAAAGAGATTCGTCCTCATGTTCAGGCAGAGCTTCCTCTTTTCCAGTTTCTGCCTCGTGTCCTATTGCCCAGCACCACCCAGAACAGCCTGGCTCTATCCCCTTGGAACCCTCCCTTCACATAATGACAGATATTGATGAGGTCCCCCCTCAGTTTTGTCTTCTTGAGACTGAGCAGACCCAGCTCCCTCAGCCATTCCTTGTAAGAGAGGTGCTCCAGCCCCTTCATCATTCCTATTGCCCTCCACTGGACCTGCTCCAGGAATTGTCTGTGTGTCTTGTCCTGAGGAGCCCAGCCCTGGCCACAGCACTCCAGATCCCCTCATCTCAGCAGGGCTGATGGAGGGGCAGGATCCCCTCCCTGCCCTGCTGCCAATGCTCTCCCTGATGCACCCCAGGGTCCCATTGCCCCTCTTGGCCCCAGGGCTCTGCTGCCTCAGGGACAGCTCCTTGTCCCCCAGGAGCCCCAGGCCTTCTCTGCAGAGCTGCTGCAGCCTGTGCTGCTGCCTGGGGTTGTCCTTCCCCAGAGCAGGGCCCTGCATTTCCTTTGCTGAGTTTCAGCCCATCCCTCTGCCCATCCCTGCAGCCTGTCCAGGCCCTTCTGAGGGGCTGCAGAGCTCTGGGGGTATCGGCCACTCCTGCCAGCTCTGTGCCAGCAGTGACCTCGCTGAGGAGGCCTCTGCCCCTTCCTGCAGGGCACTGATGGATGAGTTAAACAAAATTGCCCAGTATTGAACCCTGGGGGGCACCATCTAGGGGTGCCCCATCACACAGGCTTCCCTCTAGACCTTGAGCTAGATCATGATCCTCTGGGATGTGTCATTCAGCCAGTTCTCAATTCATCTCACTGTCCACCCCTCCAATCTGCAGTTTCTGAACTTGTCTTTTGAAAGATATCACAGCAGACAGTGTCAGAAACTTTGCTGAAGTCCAGATAGACAATATCTACTGGTCTCCCCTCATCTGTCCACCCAATAAACCTCATTGGACACCGCAGAGGTAGATAAACCTTCCAGACCTCTACACCAGCTCACTGGGTACTCCTTTGACCCCAGTTACCTGACATAGCCTTAGAGCATTTTTGAAAATCAAGTCTCACCCACAAATTAATATCTGCAAAAGTTCCAGTTACTGGAAACTCCAGAGTCATCATGAAGCCTAACACACATTCTCCTGAGAGGGACTGCAAACATGTTAGGTGTGAAGACTGTGTCTTTGGGGTACCTTACACTAACATACTTTTATTCATTCTTACAATTTCAATTCCAAAAATGGACAAAATGTATGTGAATTCTGCCTGTTCCTTGTTATTTTTTTTCCTTCAAAACAACAGCTGGTCTCAATGTATTAAGTATTTTATTAAAATTAAAATTAGAAGTTAAAATTGCGCCTTCAGGAAACTTGTTATCCAAGAAAATGATGCCAGTGTAATAATGAGAATGTAATTATGATTTCATTTATAAGAAGTGGTGTTCAATTATTGCTTCTATTAAGAACAAATTGTTAACAGCAGTCTGTGCTGAGATTCTGAATATAGATTACATTTTTCAGTTGTTGAAAAATAAGCAAGGGGTGGTCTCTGTACTGAACATACTCATCTCATTCAGACAGGAAGATATATCTTCCACAGATCCAGCCATTTCTTTTTTTCTTTATGAACTGTTAGTTAACAGCTGTGCTTAATTAATCAAGTTTTGTTTACTTGACTTGTTCCAGATTTTCACACATGCAGAGCCTGTAGGATTGCAGGTAGAGGAATAGAGACTAGTAGCAGAGAAACTGAAAAATAGACAGATGAATAACATGGGAAAAAGCTTAAATACTGTAATGCAGGTAAAAAGCTGGAAAACACCCTCTGATAAAGACAAAGGATGCATCAAAACTGAATGCAAGTTTTTACTTTCTTAAAAGCAAAAGATCTTAGGTCTAAGGTCTTAATGTTATCTTCTTCAAACTCCTTTGGTTTCATTTGAAAACCAGATGGATTTGATGGTTTTTAACTTAAGTCAGGGGCTATTTATTAATATGTTGATTGTTTGGATTCCTCGAGGCCAGCTGAAGAGGTAGAAAGGCTGGTCAGTAAGGAAGAGATATACATAGCTCTGAGCTTGAAATACTATAGCTGGGGCTTTTTTCTTTTATTTTATCCTTTTTCTCTTTTTTTTTTTTTTTTCAGAAACATTTCTCAGGTTGAAAGGACTGAGTCTGCACAATCCACACACATAACTAGTCTTGTGAAATATTTAGCACAAATGTAAGGCTGACATATGATTATAAAATTGGGAATATCATAGAAACTGGCTGCATTAGGGTACTTTTTTCTTTTTTCTCAGATAGGTGAGAAAAGTTATGAAAGGTATATCTTGCACAGTCATGTATCAGCAAGTCATCAAGTGTTAGAAAGAAAAGGTTCCCTTGAAGAGAAACAAAAAATCTCATATATAAATTCATCATTTGGAAAAATTGAAAAAGACTAACAGTTAAGCTAAAGTATCAGGTAACAAATGATTCTCATAGGCAACGTGGAAGCTTTTCCTAACAAGAGGGTACTGAACATTGATGCATCTCTTAAATAATTTCATAAGGTGTATAAACTAAACTGAAGAGTAAGAATGACACTGAATCAAAATGATTCTCGTGCTCTCATGAGATGAATTCATCATGGAGAGGAACACATATTACTCCAACATATAAACTGGAGCAACATCAGTCAAAGAGAGACTCTCTCAGCTGAGGAGAACCATTAAAGGTTCTGGACTGCCTCTACTGCAGAATTCTCACCACTTTAGGCAGAACACACTGTTTATTAGTGTCACTACCACTGTGGAAAAAACATGGTGTGATTTATGGGGGTTGCTCTGTATAGTGTCAGGATTTGGACTTGATGATCCTTGAGGGTTCCTTCCAACTCAGGATATTGTATGATTCTATAGCTAAAATGTTTACAAGAGTGTAGAACCAGCCATTAAAAGGTAAAACCAAAGTCAATCAAGTAGAATATCAACTCCAGGTAATATAAATCAGTGTGCAATTCCTAATGTTTAAAATAATGGGCTTGTAAAAAGACATAAATAGAATGATACTGACAGAGATATTATAAATAATAAGCATCTAACAGATGCTGTCAAACAAAAGAAATTGCCCTAGAGATGACAAAGTCTTGAATGAAACCTTGTACACCATCTTTAATGGACTACTCTAGTCCTTGCTGCAAGTATTCATCAAGCAAACTATACCAAAAATTCACAACCCTTTCTGTGTAAATGAATTTTTACCATTTTCCAAAGGCTTAGACTCCCAACAGCCTTTTGCCATGGAGGAACATCAAAGACTTTAAATTCTTCAGAGCTGATCCTCTACTGAAACTAATGGTAAGGCTGATGTTACACTTCCTTTAAAGCTGATGTGTGTTTTACAGTTGATTTTAAAGACCAAATTCTAGCTAGGTAGTGATTGAGTAGTGTTTTCTCCCTTATAAACACCTTAAAGCCAGCTAATTCCTGCCTACACCACTGCTTATTTGGCTAGGCATTTGAGGAGAGTCCAAGAAGGAAAGGCTCATATCTGACCTTAAAGAAAAGGGGGTTTTTTCCTTTCTTAAAGAAAAAAATATTTACTTGTGCTGACCTATTGTTGATAATTCCAGACAATTTCTACTACTGTGCATTATATTGCCTGTGTGTAGTTCTCTAATAAAATTATGCTCTTCTTTTGAATGTATTAGCAAACTTGAATTTCCTTCAGCCAAAAAAGACATAATAAAGCAACGATAGAAAATCAAAGGCACTCTCTCTCCCTCCTCTCCCTCCCTCCCTTGGCTTCCCTGAAGGTTTCAATAAAATAAAACAAAACTCATTCATTAACATACTTCATTGATTTTTACTCATTTCTACTTTCAGTTACTTTTGACTTCATTGTTGAGAGTAACAGGACCTTTCCTGCACATGAGGGGAAATGTCTCATAGCTCCTAACCTGTATATCTCAGCCTGGCTTGATCAGACACCACAGTAATATCTGGTATTATAAAATTCTCAGGCTGATGAGGTAAACAAGTGTCAGTCTGACTTTTGAGCAAAATTTGATCAGTTTCTTTTATAGCAGGTATCCTTTCTACTAATTTTTCCATCAGGTTTGACTCCTGCTGCCCTTGCTGTCCCTCCATGGCTGAGTGCATCGACTCCTGGTAAACAGATTATGAATAATTTTTCAAGGTGCTGCTCTGTCTAATCCTCTTTGCTCTGCCTTGTATCTAATTCCTTTGCAGCCATCAGCACCTAAGCTCAGCCAGCACAGAATTCCCTGCATGTCCTTACCTGCAGGCCTGTCTGTTCCATGTAGAGAGGGACAAGCTTGTCCAAGGGACAGGGATTTGTTGAGGCCCTTTCATTCTAAGCAGAGAATTTCTGCAGGTTTCCCACGGCAGAGGGAAGGATACTACTGCAGAAAACATCCATCAACTGAGGGATTCCTGTGAGTATGTACATGCAAGGTTGTGATCTCCTCTTTTGGACTGATCAATAGGCGGACTTGATCATCAGTGTCTTTCACTGTTTTCTGAGGACTGAATCTAGAGGAAATACAGATCTGCATTTAAGTTTTACCTGTTTCATGGCCCAAAAGAAGGACAGCAACCGGCCCTAAGCCCTTATTTCCAGTTTCTCTACATCCATAAATGTTAAGGAATTTTAGACTAAATATCTTACCACTTGTTGGAAAATAAAGCTTTCCTAAGATAATTTAAACAAAAATTAAGAGGAACAAGGCAGAAGAAGACATTAACAGCAAATTTCAAGACAAATTGTTGTCATTAAGCAAATCAGTCATTGTCATCTCTTTACTGACTGGTGCATATGTAGCAAATTATACTGTTCAGGTCTGCTTGCAGCTAAAAGTTTGAAGCCCACTTGGAAAATGCTCAGACAATGTGCAGGAGTAGACAGGTGGAAAAACATATCAATGTTTTCAAAAAAAAAGATTTTTAGTCCTGTAGACAAAGTGTGCATTCCTGACATGCAACTGGATTAATTTCAAGCACTGAATTCTCCTCTTCGTTGATTTTATGGTTTAGATGTTATTTTAATTTAAAACAAGGCTCACACATTTGTACATTTGAGTATTTTCAAGCCTTAATTAACTATTTATCTATATAAATAGTTCATATTTTATATAGAGATATTTTTATATAAATAAAATATTTATATATAAATATAAAGGTGTTTATATATAGGGAGACATATAATCTATAGATATTTATATTATTGTGTGTAAGGTTTTAATTCTTTGTGGGCCTTCAAAACAGTAACTCCAGCAATGGAGTTTTCTGAAGTAACTGAAGTTAAATCATGGGCCAGTTCATTTAAGCTGATTTTACTTAATAAAACTGTCAGAAATGAGCAAAGAGATCTGTGCCAGTACATAAAGTGAGGGTCAAGTTTCTATGAGCTGCTGAGTACTCACTGCCAAAAGCTGCATGCCCTTGAGCTGGAGAAAATCCAGAGTAATTCCACTGACTTAAGCGTGTTACTCCAGATTCACGGCTTGGCAGCCCCGTGTCTGTGGACACAGCAGAGAGGCAACATTAGACATTCTGGGGTAAAGAGCTCTCTTTTCTCGTGCCAGACAGTTTCCTATACAGTCTTGATCAGTGCACAGACACTTGCTTGTGTAAATTAGCTTTTCTAAGACACATATTGTCTATGGCTAAATGCATTAAAGCTGCATTGCTAAAACATTTGGCTCTATGACCTAAAGGCAATGTTTGATTTGGTTGATAGCACAGGTATAATGAACTGATTTTAATACCAGTAACTTACTGACAAAGATATTTTGAAATATTCCACATAAATTCAATGTTACTTGAAATAAAATAATATTTTTGCTATTTTGCCTTAGTTAATAGGGCCTCATGTTGATAGTGAGTTTGTTAAGAGGAGTAGGAAGTATCTTAAAATGCTGAGACAATATCTCTGAGTAGCAAATAAATGCAGTTGTACTGTCATAACTTGATGATTTGTATTTTCTGATTCCCACTCCCTTGTTTCTAGTTGAAAGTCTCCCCACAAGAATGGGAGTGACAGTCTTGTGGGGAAATTGAGTAACAGTACTCAACTGTTGTTGAGTAAAGAAAACTCTCATATTCAAAAAGACAAGTGATCTGTCAAAAGAAGTAGCATAGTATTTGTTTTGTTCTGTGAATTAACTTTTCCACCATCCCATCTTCCTTTTATGTCTCTGGACCAGTAAATTTCTCAAAAGAAGTATTATACTTCCAGTCTTTTTCTTCTATTCCATCAGTGATTTCTCAACCTTACAGATAAAACCTCTGGGGTTTTACACGACTGCAAAAAAATTTAGGTGAATGTTAGGTTCCCAGGTTCTTCACAAAATGGTTCAAAGTTGAGGAAGTCATTAATAAGAGTAAGGCAAATATGTCTGGAAGAGAGTAACATAATAGCATTTTACCTTAGCTTTTCTGTCATTGTTAGTCAAAACACAAAGATGTTTTGTCCATGTTAAAGGCACTAATAGGTAGGGTACTAATGTGTACATAAATGTGCTACCTCATCGAGTCCATCTGATTACTCTTTCTTCAGCAACAAGAATGCCAGGTCTGCACTCTTTATGCTGTTTTTCCCCAGATATTTGAGTTGATCTGCAGGCTTAAAGGACAAGTTTTCAAATTTATTTAGTCATTGAATAGCAAGCAGAGGTTCACAGTAGGATTTTCTCAGCAGTGCCAGAGTTGATTCAAGGTTTATTTCACAATTTCAATGAGTTACAGAAATAACCTGACCACTGCCCAACAAAATTTTCCAAATACTTATCTGTATCTCCTTCTGATTATACAACTTAGAGAGATTTTGGTCCAAGGTGTTGGTCTTTGGGTTGTTTGGCAGTATATGAAAACTTTCCAAAAGATCTAGGTTGAAAATCATGACCTGAAGGATAAACCTGTAGGCACAATGAAACTCCCTACAATGAGATCAAAGCTTTCCTGCAAGACGGAGAACAAGATTGCTTAAGGTCCATCATAAGATGAGGTCTAGAATTATTCCAGACAACAAGGTCTTTTCAGTTATTTAACATAGGGGCTGGTGGTATTTTTAATAGGTATTTATATACATATTTGTTAAAACAGAGGACAGTACATTCTATATGTTGCAATTCTTATTTAAATGAAAGGTTATAATTCTTACTTAAAAGTAATAAATATTCTGATACCTTGGAAATATTAATATAGAAAAATATAAAGGAAAGGACTACACTACAAAAACTATTTCTTTGTGCTATAGGTAAAGAATGAAATTAAATTACAACCAAGCAGAATATGAACCAGTCCTTGACAACTTAATTAAGAAATTAATCATTCCAGGATTTTCAGAAACAAATATTTCTAGTGTGTGAAGATTAAAAAAAAGGATTCTTGACTTTGAGATGCCAGGTTTCAGTTACAGTATAAAAGGAGTATCTTAGATTGTCTGCCTGAAGTATCACATGCACTGGACCAAAATCTCTGCAGACACATGAGCACTTCAAAGTGTCTGGTTCTTCTTGCAGCTGTAGCCTGGAGCCTGTCCACACTTAGAGACACACACACTCCCTGTCCTGCATGAACAACAACCCCTCCTCACCCCTGCTGACAAACCTCTCCCCTCCACAGGCTGTGCTCACCTAGGGTTGTGTGAATGGCCCTGGTACCAGAGAAATGCAGCTGAAGACAGGAAAGTGAAGGAAGAAGAAATGCAGTAAGGAGGAGTAGAATACAGCAGAAAAAAAAACAAAAACAAAAACTTCCATCATGATATGATGGATAAGCTGTGCTAAAACTAAAACCCAGATGTCATCTTGACTAAAACTTGAAAGTTTGCGAGGAGCTCAAATCCTTAATTTTTTAAAGGGTTAGTAAAGCTTGAGAGATTTATTTTTCTTTATTTAAAATACTTCTCCAATTATTTAGAAAACAAACAGACAAACAGAAAATAATTCTCAATATTTTCTTTTCCACTATTTTTATAGCTTGGTTTTTCATCTGGTCACAGTAAAAAATGTTGTCACAGTAAAAAATCTTATCACAGTAGTTAATTTTTCTAAATTCAATTGCACAAATGAAGAAATGTCTTAGTAAGCTGCATTAAGATTAATGACTTCTACATTTCAGCAATTGTGAAAGCCTTTAAAAGTTGCAAGGAGACCCAGATTAGTATGCATGCATTTTAAAAACCTACTTAATTGCAGAAAATTTTGTGCATCAAACCCTCATCTTTTCAACATAATGTCTACCGTTGTGGTATTATTTCTATTTCTATATATACCAAAGGATTAGCTTTATGCAGAATAAACTGATGCCCTTAAGCCCAAAATCACCCCTGTCCTCCAGGTTGCCCAGATGCTCATGCAGAACTGCTGGTCATCCTGTGGGACTTGTCTCTGAAAGGAGCTGTGCTTAGCCTGGAAGCCTCCTCAGACTTTTTTTCTGCTCACCAGCATTCAGCCAGCTAAGGCTGTCATATATAGCCTGCTGACCCTGATTTGAGCTCTCTGATCCTATATTTAGGCTTCTGCCTGTATGTGAGGCAGCTGGCTGACAGCAAAGCTGCATTTAGCACCTCCCAATCAATAATGCTGCTTATCCTGCAGCTCTAAGTGTGGATGATCACTCTGTCACCCTTTCAGGCTGCATCATGCTTGATGTTATAAGGTTCTGAGCTCAGTCAGTTTAATTTTGCCAGCATTTTCACAGCAATCTCCTAAAGAAAAGTAAATTATGATTTATTGAAAAGGTGCAAAGACTTTTATGAAAAAGGATTAATTTTTGAACTGGCTGAAAAACTTCAAAATTTGTTAAAAGGCATGGCTTCCATTCTTCTTAGAGCAAAATAAACCTCCTTCACAGAGTTCCTTCTTTGGAAAAGACCAGGGTAAAGAGGAAGAGGGTAAAACTACCCAGAAATCATCAATTCCTACTCTGCAGTAAAGATCAACAATGTTTCTGAGGGAGCTGAGGTAAGAAGCAAATTAGAGTGAATCAAGACTGTATGAAAAAGAAGGAAAGCCTACCATCGACCAATAGGAGCAGGAATAGCAGGAAAAAAATAGTTCAAAAGATTATCCATCCTAGCCCCAGGTAGTCTTAACAACTCCAAGTGTCATCCCTGATAAATCATTGCTTTGCAGATCCAAACATCTGTGAGCTTTTTTTAGTTAGTAAATTTTGTGAAAACAGGCTTATTAAATATATGGCTCACTCTTTTCCAATACAGATTGTTAGTATTTTGTCAGCTTTTCAGAGGTCAGAGATTTGGAATTGGTCCTAATGACATTATGATGCCAAACTGCACTTCCTGCTGCTGTAATAGATGGATACCCAGAGGTGAGCTGGCTCCCTGAAAAATAATCTGTGTGCATTCACTCTGTGTTATAG
Organism: Cisticola juncidis; assembly: GCA_013400215.1. Lineage (NCBI taxonomy): Eukaryota > Metazoa > Chordata > Aves > Passeriformes > Cisticolidae > Cisticola > Cisticola juncidis. The sequence continues at coordinate 123,700 of VXBR01000635.1, read as the reverse complement.
TCACCCCAGACCAGAAATCCATCACTCAAAGTAGCCAGCGTTGTTTGACCTTTCTGGTCTGAAGATCCAATCTGAAAGCTGTAAAGCTACTTCCTAAAAGCCAGGCACTCGTGATACAGCCAAGCTTGAACACACTGAACAGGTTTGCTGCTCAGGCTTTGAAACTACCCTAACCTAAGCCTCCAAACTGGAGCCATTTGTAACAGCACAGAGTTGGCTCCACCTAGCACACGTTATCGGCAAGAATGAGCTCTGGCCAACCTAACAAACATTCTGCACAGATAAAGGGATTGTTTCTAAGGGACCCAAGATTTTCATTGTGAACAATTCTGAACAAAGAACAGATGTTGAAAGAATTTCACACATAAGTGAAATGCAGGCATGCAAAGCAAAAATTAAAAAGCAGATGAAGGTGTTCCATTATTGCTACAAAAGACGAGTTCCACACAGCCTGCCCAGTGAATGACTGAGGTGCCTCAGAGAAAGTGTAGTAGGCATCTGGTTGTGGAACTGAAGACTGAATTGTCAAGCTTCATGACTTAGAAATTACTTTGGCTTCTGAGTACTGACAAACTAAAATATTAAAACTGTTGGAAAGTTTAGTTGAGCTGGCTTTTCTACCTATTTAAAAAAAATGTGAAAGAGAAATGAAGACAAAGAGATTTCAGAGATATCCTAAGGCTCAGTAGAAAAGCAAGGAAAAAGAAAATAAAAGAAAGGCACCCTGACCAAGGATGTGCTGCAAGGTCTCAAAGACTGGAAACACACTTTTGAAAGGTCATAAAATAAATCTTGTGCCAGCTACAGTAAAAGCACGAGACAAAGTGGAAGACACAGGTTGGCTTTGAGTAGCAGAAGTTTGATTGAATTACCAGGGTGAAATTGTGTTTTCTGAGTGAGACTGAAGAAAAGTACAATAATTAACTTATTAGAAACTTGCTATTACAATTTTCAGGAAGGAGAATTATGGGGTAGATGCCCTTCTTCCATTTACAAAAAGAACAGCAAGACATCCTGGGAACTTTCTGATAATGTTCAAATATGGAAACAGAGAATTTACTGAAAAAGTAGTTGAGGCATATTTTATGTTTCACGAAAGATGTCTTAGAAAACAGAAATATTAAGAACTTCAAATGCTTCAAGTTTGCAGAATGCTTTGTTTTTTATAAATCTCCACAGAATCTCCAGTATAACATTGCATTTTACCTAGATTAACCTTAAACTAATGAACTACTCCTGTTTTAAATAAGAAATTTAATTATCAGTCTTACTGAGAATAATATAAAAGCATTTTGTAGCTGCTTCAAATTTAAGCATTAGGTCAAAAAGACACAGCATTGCACCTGGCACATGGGGTGTTACATAGTCTGCATTTTAATGTTTGTGGTGTCTCTATTAATTATGCTGTCAAGTCATTCCTATTCTTACAATTGGCCAAGAAAAACCTAAAGAGCTATATAGCTTTAAATCCATTTCCAGCTGGATCTATAACTGGGACAAGATTACCTTTTGGTGGAGGATGAGATGATTAAGACTGTAGCAGTAATTCAGTGCTGGATCTTGTAATTATTTTACTCTAATACACTAGAGGAAATTAATTATTTTGTGTAATATTTCAATATACTCAGATGGTGAATCCACACTGCATTATTTTATAGATTTGTTGCTATGGGATGGGGTGTTTATAGATTTTCAGCAAACAAGTGTATTTTATATCATACTCCATTCTTTGAGTCTTCATGGTTAAAATAAAAAGTAAAAATCCATCTTGGGAAGAGAAGACAACAAAAGGAAACGGTATAACAAGGAAAAAGCATCTAAAGAGTATCTATAACTCCAGATTTATTTCAGAACAAGGAAAGGAATTTTAGAGAAGTATGAAGAATGAGATGCATTCTGGAGCATACAGTCCAGCTTCTATTAAAAATAATTAGAGTGAAAAATACCTAAGAATTGCCTAACTCAATCTTAATTTTTGGAAGACAATACATTTTGTAATGCAGATGAACCATGATACTGATGTCATCAGCAAATGGATCTTTTCTGTATCAGTGCCACTTCTGCAATTCTATTATCTCAGATTTGCCTGTATAATAAAATAGCAAAGGATACTTAATTTATTAATTTTAACAATGTCTTTATAACATGTCCAAATTACTATAAAGCTCAAAAATATTAATGTCAGTTGTTTTTCCTAGATTTATTTTGGGTTTATAATTTTTCCTACTGTGGGGAAAAAAAGAACTTGACCAGTAAGGGTAACATAAAATGATAAAAAGATATTCTGCTTCTGCAATTTGGAAGGCACAACAGCTGCATAAGACCTTGGGTGGTTTCTTACTTCAGTGTCAAACATATAAGGGCAAATGAGGATGACCACAAAAAAAAATAAAAATAGAGAGAACTGACAGAATAAATGTGATTGGCCAGACTATATTGGTAAATTAGGTATTACCAGATGCTTTATACCTTTTTCTGGTCAGTTGCATGTACATGGTACATGTGTGTAACATGTACATATACAGTGAAGAGGAGGTTCAAACAAGACTCAGAATATATATTTTGTTTACCTTTGAAAATTTAATAACTAAAAAACATTAGTTATAAGGAATGAATAAAAGCATTTCTAAATTACTTTGTAAAGTACAGGGCATTTCAGCTTGCTGTGGTGCATGCAATTCACCAAATATGCTTGCTACTTTCCTTTCAGATTTCTCTTTCTTTTTTTTTTATTTCTCCATCTTAAGCATAATAAAGGTTTGAGCTACCAGGCTGAATCAAAGCAAAAACTATGTATGAAATATAAAATGAAGAATAGATCTGAACATCTGTGTTACGAATGCTTCAGCTGCTCAAAGATAAAACTAGTTTTGTTGTTTTGTTGGTTTTTTTTACCTGCTTAAACCTAGTAGTAAAACATTGCTATGCTTTTCTATATTGTTGCCCTAGAACTGAACTCCGGTGATTTAGTCTCTCTGGAAAAAATCCACAAATCCACAGGAAGGTGTTTTGTCATTAGTAATCACTGTAATCCACTGGAATTACTGTGGCACAGCTTTGCTGGAGAGCTCCTGCTGCCAGAATGCAATTACTCCATCCCAGTGAGTCCTGCCATAGCAAATTCCCAACCTTGTAACATCTGTTTGTGTGTAGTTCAGCCACTCTGTACCTCATGGCATCAGTCTGAGGCCAGACTCAGGGTTCAACTAAGACTGCTTTTTGGTTTAAGGTGTGCTGAAATAAAATAAGACAGATATAAGCCAAGAGAATTGAGACAAATACAGCCACAAAAGAGAAACTGCAGTGTATAACCTAATCAATATTCAGTTTAGGTACTCAGCTCTTACTAATCCATAATAAAGATGCAGCAACAATTATTTATAAAGTGGTTTATGAACCAGTTCTCCATAGCTGGCTCAAATGCACTGTCCATTTTCTGTTGTAAAGCAAGACATTTCAGGAACACAGCAAACCTCAGTATGTCCTGGCAGGTTTTACTTGTAGAAATACATCAGCCTGGATCAGCTGGCAATGATAACTTTTCAGAAACTTATTGCAGATGAAATATTGTTACGCTTTTGAATGCTTAGCTGAAATAACATGGTGCTTCATTTACATTAAGAGAATGGCATGGGAAGTTATTTGATCTTTTTATCTCTCAATTCTGCTCTTGAAAATTGGTATTAGCTTAGAAAAATGAAAGGAGAGAAGCGTAAAATCCTACCTCACAGATATACAGTTTTAGCTGACCAATTCACAACAAATAAAGGAATAATGCATTAGGAAGACTGAGAAAATACATACAGAAGTTATTGCTTGCCACTGCCCTTTGTTTTAATTTATAACTGGTTGATGAACATGCATTAACTAACAGCTGAGGGGGCATTTTGGGACAAACATTTTGATGCATCTATTTTTATATGAAGTGGCTATGGTAAGAAAATTGCAGTACATGCTACACTGTAGTCCTCTGCACTGATAATGAATTTGTTTAAACCCAAGGAGTTCTTATTTACATAGATAGCTATACCTGTCCCAAAGAAACAGACTGCATTTTTGATAAAGTGAATCCTTTGGTCATTTCCACAGAAATAGTGGGTAACAAAGTCACCTTGTTCTCAATCTTCTGGTACTATGTCAAGGTCAGGATTTATAATTTATGTTTTTATCTTTAACTCAGGTAGTAAATACATTTCTGGAAATGACTTCAGTCTGTGTGTAAAGTCTGCCACACTTCTGGTTGAAGGAAAAAGATATTGAAAGGTAGATAGGATTTTAGAAACAGCAACCAATACTTTATGCTTTAGCTATTTTCAAGTAGAAATTTCACAATCAGCACTACCAAAATGCTTGCTTTCCAGTCACTGTTTTATAAAGCTCAACCTGATTATTCTCAGCTATTACTCAGTCCTGTTTCTGCCTGCTTAAAAATTAGTGTATGCTCTTTTTTGAAGTCCAAGTGCCAGCAGACTCCATCCCACCTGCTCTGTCTCTGGCAGTGGTCTGGAACCCCTTGTTTTCTTTACCCTTTTCCTGTCACAGCCAGGCTACATTTCAGCTTGTGAATCACTTCCACTGATTTGATTCACAAAAAAAAACCCTTTATTTTCCTTTCTCCAGGGCATGAGACAAGACAGCAGCTCAGCTTCTGCAGGAGGCCCTAAACCACCCTCTACCACATCTGTAGCACAGCAGTACCTCAGGTCTCTGCTCCACTCTGCTTGTCCAGCTCTGGCTCCCCTGGTTTCTCTCCCTTCCTCTTTAGGTTCTGCTGCTGCTGGTTTCTCCCCATTTCTGCTGCAGGAGGTCACAGCCCTCCCTGTCTGGCACATATGGCAATTCTGGCTTATACCACTTCTCTCTTCTCTGCCTCTGCTCACTTCATGCTTGTCTACCCATGGTGATACAATACCTTCCTGCTTTGGCAGAACAGGGGGCTTCAGAGGTTCAGCATCTTTTTTGTTTTTTCCTTTTTTTTTTAAATATAATTTCGAAGTTCTTTCTCCTGGGAATGAGGAAATCTGGAGACCATTTCTGCCAAGAGGAAGCAGAAGAGGCTCAGGCTGTGTAGCACTGCGAGCAGCAGCATCACAATGAGAGATTTGTGCATGTGAGAAAACAATGGAACATTAATGTAACCAGGCCACCAGTCCCTCCATAGACTGAATAACAAGAGCAGCAGTGTGGAGATCCTACACAGACAATGGCTCTCATTTCCCCTCCTTCACACAAAATAGTGCTTATCCTCAGCTTACTGAATTGTAAGAATCATTTATAAAGTCTTAGCAAGTAAAGACAAATGGACTGGGAAAGATGACAGAAATAAGCATGCAATCACTTCAAGAAAAATATCTCTAAGATGCATCTTTATAGCCAAAGCTGTTAACTCAGCCCTTTAAAGTAATTTTACTTCAGCAGTCTTAAATAACCCTTAGCGTTTAAATGACACTCTTTACTCTTAATGTTGTTTTCTTGTCTGCAGGCTATAACCATGAATCCTCCTCTAAGTACCTCTCTTCATTAGCAGCAGAATATCTTTTGCTATTCTGCATAACACTGTGGAGAATGATGCAGAGTATGGAGCAGTTTGCTTAAACTGGGTATTCTCATACACACACTGCAGAGGTGCAGTTGGATTCGGGCACAGTTATTGTATATTAATGGAAATAAATGCATCTTGCATTATCAGCAAAGCTCTTTATCTTGAGTGCCAGGTCAGATAAGAGCCCTCCTTTCATAGTGCAGCAGAGATAGCAGTGTAGTACTGTATTGATCTTACATTCTGACCCAGCTTTCAAGTTGCTTTCCTCAGGTGTTTTGCTGGGAAAGAGCAGAGCCTCAGGATGCAGCTTCAATTTGACTTCAGATATGTGCACTCCAGTCTGACAGCCAAACTTAAATAGTTGGGATTATCAAAACATATGTGTTGCATTTCTGTTGACACATGACCACTCTTTTAACTTTTAACTCCTGAAACTGGTTGTCAACAGATTTTACTGAAATATGGACCTTTAGAGTTGCAGAAGCATTATGTCAAGTAGATATGCCTGTAGGTAGAGATGCATTCACAGAAAAAAAGCTGCAGGATGCTCTTTCAGTTTGCTACGCTGAGACCACCTACAGACAAAGAGGAGGAGACCACTTCCAAGCAAGTAGAAAATGCCAATCAATCTTAAACAAACCAAGCTGAGAGGCTGAATGGGACTTGCTGTCTCATTTTAAACAGAAACACATCTCCTGTATTTTGCACAATATATGGGAGCACTCCTGTATTACTGTATGTATTACTATGTGTTCATTGGATGCAACAGTTTTACCTGGGGGAGAAGATTCAGAGCTTTTATTCTGTAAGCAAATCTGATAGAGGATGTTTCATTATAGTTTTAGGAAAAACTGTGACTTGAGATAATAATATGATAAATAGAGCAAAATGAGAATAAAACAGGAACAATAATGTTCCACTATTCTAACAGAGTTTGTAAGCAAGTTTTTGTTCTCAAATATCTATGCCTAAACTTTGAAACTAAAGGTATACTTATCTTGCTTTATAGATGTCCTTTTAACTTGAATTAGGCTTTCCTAGCCTGAATTGTTCAATAACTTTCTGATTTTCTTAATCTGAGTAACAGAAGATGCTTAAAGAATATTGTCAAGTGTGAATGATGACTTTTAAAATGTGCACAGAACTTTAACTCGATCGATTCTTTGTGTTGTTAGCATAATCTCACATTTTGTTCATACTACTGCATTCCAAAACAAACGTTTAGAGCAAGTATTTAAAAAAAGGCATGAAAATACAATTAACACATGAAATAGATACTATTGTTGACTCATTTATCATTGAAACAAGATAAATATATGCACAATAGATCCTGCATTTTAAACTGCAATATCTTCATTAATAACTATACCAGTTAAAGCTTCCATATACTAAAATGGGAAGTATATCCCATTTCCATGTTCAATTGGCCTATAAAATTGGACATAAAAATGCATTAGTTGCCTTTCTCATGAACCACCTTTGGTGTCTGCCTATCTTGTCAGCTCTTCAGATAAGGTGTGCATGAATATGCTGCATAGACAATGATGTAAACATTCAACAAGTTTATGCAATAAGTCTGAGCAGCAGGAAGTAATTATTTTCTATTCTCCATTGTTAAGATCTGCAGCTGGTTGGCTTGGACAACCAACAGCAACACCACAATTTTCTTTCATCATTGCATGTTCTCCAGTTCTCAAACTAAGGGTGACTAAAGAGAGAAAGATGTTCATTCTAGGAGGAGCAAAACTGGGCTCTATGACAATTTCATTTAAATGTCTGCAGCAAAAAACAGCTAATTGATAGCTAATGCAACATGGGATTCCTGTAAAATACCTCATTTGTTTAAAGAAATGTATGTTTCCAGGAACAATCCGTGGGCAGCTGGGTGGCAAAATGGTTCACAAAATATCAAACACCATTCACCATAGCCAGATAGCAGAAGAGACTCATGTCTGCTTCATGAAACAGGTGATTACAAACTAATAAAATGGGCAAGGAAAGGGTGATATGCTGTATTCATCTCTTCTGTCCAGTCCTAAGAACAGATTTATCTTTTCTATGGGAAGGAAAGTTTTTTTCTTTCTCACAGAGGCATTTGGAAAAACTTAATAGCCACTGGATTCTTCAGTCAGTGCTGGAGAGAGACAGGTAAAAATAATTATGGTGAAACTTAGCATATCTATTTCAATGCAGCTTTCAGATAATGTCTGGGATAGCTGTATTTATTTTTCATCACAGCCAGTCCCCAGAGTCTTGTCACACTTTGCAACAGCCATACTTTCCTAGGTTAGAGGTAAAAATATCCTTCAGTAACCAGTGGTTAATGGGTAAAGGGTTTTCATGTCACTCTACAATCCAAGACACACCTATAATTGAACCAAAATATAAAGATTTTACCATTAAAAGTAAAAAATTAAACCAAATATTAGTAGAAAATCAATGTATAGGTTTAAAAGAGGGAAATTGAGTGACTTAAATCTTGACAGTGGATGGAACTATGAATAAATGAATGAACACCAGGAGTTTGGAAAGGTGGTGGGAGCACTCATTTAACAGACAGAATAGCTATATGTTTAAACACAGTGAAAACCTCCACCTCTTCCAGCTAGGCAATGCAGTATGGACATGATGCCATAACTGTGGAAAACTGCTTCAGGGATTTGGACAGCAGAAGACAATGGCCAGGGAAGTGAAAGAAACAGGAACATTTCCTAGATACCACATTGAGGAAAAAGTGAGTAAGCCCATATTAGTAGGAGTTCACTGAATTACATAATAAAAAGTTAATTTTATGTTCTTAGTTTCTAAAAGGTAATGTTGAAACAACACAGGAGTTGTTGAGAAGGAATATGTGGAAAGTGTAACTGTCCAAAGAGTGTCTGGACTGTTTCTAGCTATGTAACTCTGTGGACCAGCAGTATATTTATTGTTCATAAAATAATTAGAAACCAGGAAGAACAGTAAAACAAAAAAATGTCAAAGATGTCACTGGCCAGAAAGTTGAGAAAACAGTAAAAGTATGCTCTCAACAGCCTAAGGTTTAAAGTAGAGATAAAAGATCACTAAGAAATGAGAACATGGCTCAGATTCAATAGCATCTCCATTGTTATTGAAGAAAATCTCAGGAGTGAAAAATGATTGTTGAATCTAGGATTAGAAAAAAGCAATAATAATATGGAAACAGAAATTGTCACAAAAGAGATAGTAGGAAACTCAAAGACTATAGCCCTCTTGGGTGAGGGAAGGGACCAGGCAATCTTCATTTCAGAAATCTGAAACAATTGGTGCATGAAATTGCAATCTCAGGAACATTTATGCTTTAAAAAGACAGTGAAGTGATCTGGGTTCTTTCAGGCTCATTATTCTGACATCTGTAATATACAGCTCTGTGCAGGGGCAAGCACAGCCCTGACCTGAGTGAAGGGCTGAGCATCTGTGCAACCACGAGGCATGAGATGTCCAGGAGCACTTTCCATGCCAGCCAGTGCTAATGGAGTGAGGAAATGAAAGAAATAAAAGGAAAGAGAAAGGGATGCTAGCACCTAGATTTAATATCTTTATTTTTATAACCCTTTTGTGTATGTGGTAAATCTCATTATTTGAACAGTAGAATTTGATAAAATCTCAGATTAGGAAACTTGTTAACTAAGATGGAAAAGATGAGAATCAATAAAAGAATTATGACACAGGAAAGGGCCTGATAAAAGGTCAATACTCAAGAGTCCTGGAAGAATAAATATTAGGTTGAAATGAAGTTATTAACAATGTTTGTTAAACACTGCTCTCCAATTCAGCAAATATTTGTTGATATTTTTAAAAATTATCCTGGCAGAGGAATCAGCAAAGTCCTAGAGAAGCTGGATGGCTCTGTTTGGTGCAGTGCAGACATGCATTTATTAGCCTCATTTAGATATACCCACACTTTCAGATACCTGGAAGGAAATACATTAACAACTGAGCCTGACCCATATAATCAGCAAAGAAGAACAGCAGAAAACACTGATCTGTTCTGCAGACATACACATATGTCAGAAAAGCTGGGAACATGGTGGCACAGAGAATTTCAGTGCAGAGTTCAGGTCATGCTTGCACACATTGACACCTCAAATTACCTTGCAGTCTCTCAAAATAAGATTGCTCTCAGACATTGCCAAATCTACAGGACATGAAACTTCCCGTGGTGTCATGTATATTTGCTTCACTTTTTAAGCAAGGACAGAGAAAGTAGCTTGTTTTCTGGATTGTGTCTTGTTGGGCACAATGTTTGAAGATGGTTATAATTTTAAAAAATCTTTAGAAAACAAACAGCATTTAATGTTTTCTATAATATTTTTTCAATAAAGGTCATCGTATTACAGTTTTTCCAGAGCATTTTAACATTGGCCTTTAAGAACACTCCTGGATTACATCACCATCAGTAATCACAGATTTCCAGTGTTGATTTTCCTGAAAATCTTATTACATGGAAGGCTCAATCTAAACTGTAGAATTATTTTCTGCTTGGACAAAATAAGTTTCTCAATAATATCTTGCTTTAGCAAACATCCATCTTTAATTTGCAATTCCAGAAAAATCTGTCAATTATTAAGACATCAAATTCCAAAGCATATCTCAATGTTATTTTCTGATACATGGAAACCATGTAATTTAGTCTCTACAGTCTCTAGAGAAAGCTTGAGAAACGTGGGATTTATCTTAACACTGTATCGAGACATTTGAATCCCAGGTTTCTTCAAAATAATAAAAAGGATCGACACTACGTATCTTAATTAGCTTTTCCTCAGAAACCAAAATGCATTAATTTCAAAATACAAGTTCAAAGTACTACTCAAGCAACCAACAGGGAGTGGGAGCCAGCACGTCAGGGTCTCCAAATTCATGGAGCAAAGGACACAGCTGGAGGGGACACAGCCCCAGGTGTGCCTGAGGTCATGGATCAGAACCAGGTGAGGGGCACAGCATCTCTGTGGTAAAAGAGATCAAATCCTGTGTTAAGAATGTAATATCTGATCAAGGTGAGTGAGGGCTGACCTGAGGAAATGGATTCTTACTGGGAACAGGGAGACTGCTACATGCAACTCTCTGAGACAGGGAGTAGCAAGAGTTGCTGTTTCAGAAAATCAAAGGGAAATGAAAACAAGGACATTGGTTCTGCATTCATTGAAAGACACAACTTTCAGTTTTCAGCTCCCATCTAGTTCTGTGAGGAACAGAAATTGAGGTTCTGCTCATTTAAAGTCCTAGTGGTTGTGTTCTCTCCTCCTTAGGTATTTATCTCCACATTTCCATATTTGAAGTTGTTACTCTTAACTTTCCTCTTTCAGAATCTAGTTACTTGCTTAAAGTCACATCATACCAATCAGAAATCATTAGTTATTTATCCCATTCCTACTTGGATGAGACAATGGCGTATATATATTCCCCTATGTGGTGGAATATAAGTGGATATACAAGAAAATAGATTCACTCACTACTTACTCTCTCAGTATTAATTAAAGCTAATCATATTCATTATTTTTTTACAATAATCTCTCACTCCTTTCTAGCCTTTTATCTATATTTTGTTTTTCTTAAATGCCTCGAGGTTTTGTTGACAATGTCCTGAAACTGAAGAGCTTTCGTAATACATACTCCATCCAAAAGAGGAATTTCAAATGTGCCTGGGGCATGTGGTAGCCATGGAATTCTAGGAGCATTTGGACACAAACTCCCGTGAAAATCCTAATTTAGGACTTTAGGGAAATGACTCGTAATTCCATTGAAAGAATCTCTTTGACATATGGATGTCTCAGTGAGTGCAACTCTGATTGATTGCACTGTATTTCTTTTCCTCTAAATGGCACTAAAAACGTAATTTCCAATTTGACTGGTTGGTTAGTTTGTTCATTTCCTGATATTTTCTTCCTGAAAGAATGAGGTCGCAGTTATCCAAGTTGAAAATCACGTTATTACTTCTAGTACATATATTTAACTCTTTGCTTTTTCTATATATTCTTTCACAGTCCAAAACACCCCTTCATAAAACAGCTTCAATGAATCTATTACTATAACTTTTACTGATTTCTCACTTTTACTTCAAAACTAAACACTGGAGACCCATTTATCAAGTAAGACCAAAGTTTGGCTTTATGTTCAGTGTAAGATTATTGCCAGCCATAGAGACTGTGGTACAGATTCAGACTACAGCTAGTGGGCACAATATGTTGATACTAATCCTCTAAGCAGTTTAGTGCTTAGCAGCATATAATTTAAAATTGGTTGGTTGGTGAGCCAAATCCTGAAATCCTTTCTCAGCTGCCATTACATTTTCTCAAGGCAAAATGTTACAATCTTCTGATTTTAGATTGTGGCCAAAACTGACATCTTGTATGAGCAGGATTTTCATGCGTAGCTGCTCCTATCCCTGTGCAAACCACTGTTGGAGAGCCTTAGTGTAAAAACTAATTGTTCCAGCACAGCTTGCAATCTTTCTAAGCCCATAAGTGGTATTTAACCCAAACATTATGCTACTTTGGGCACAGTGCTACTTAAAATGGTTTATCTTTTGTGTTTGGCACCTTGATCACTTTTATTCCTGGGAATAGCTACAGAAAGGTCTGGAAATGCCTTTTTCCAGGACAGTAACAGCCCAGGTATGGAGTGTTTGGGTGCTTGGGCAGGTCTCAGCAGTCATGCTTAAAGCCTCTGTGGAAAGGAGGAGATTTGGGAGGGCCACACTCTCCTGTGCCCAGCCAGCACAGCCACTCACCTGCCTGTTCGAATCCCTCTGGAGAATGAAGGCACTCTCCCAACAATTTAAGTCACTGCTAACATTTACAATATTATGGGATGAGTGTAAAGGATAAGAAAGTAATAAATATGCTGCTTTTTTGTTTTTTACATGGTACCTAGGCATGTAGATTGAAAGCCAATCTTTCCAGATGTTATCTAAAAGAGACAACTCACAAACCCTTGAAATAGAGGTTTGTAATACAAATGTTGACGGCTTCTTAACTAGAGCAGAACACCAGTTCATTCGGTGTGTATACACTGTCATTTTCAATGCTGCCATGCCATCTGTTCACTCTGTGAATTGTAAATGGTTTTTCATCTATTGGTTTTAAAATCTGTTGGATAAATTAGATTGTAAAAGGTGAAGACATAAATGGATGACACCCTCTCTTTCTCTTCCCCTTAATTATACTATCTTTCCTGCCAGTGTCCAAATGCTGAAAATGGAAAGGTTATTGAAAGTTGTGAGGTGATCTTGCAGCAAATCATTGTTATAGCTGTCACTAAGCAGGAAATGCTATCACTAGGTTTGCAAAATGTATTTTATAATCACACCCAGTTTTCTGACAGTGACTTCTTGATAGTTTTCTTCTGGACTGAAAATTTCCATATTGATTCCTGGCCAAAGATGAGTTCTTCAAAGTACCTGAAGTTAAGTGCCTTCAGTAATTGTGGAGTTTTCCTATTGTAGGAAAACTGCTTGTCTCTGTATATGTACTTTTAAAAAGCTATAAGGTAAGCAATAAAATCAGATTGACTCCAAATGCAGAGCAACATGGAATGTAAACATCTCTTCTAAGAATGGTTTTATGTTAACAAAATAAACACCAAATGAAAATTTTATATATACATATATACATGCATAGACATACACACATATATAGGGAAATCTGCTAGGACTTTGTGCTGGACTGCTACCCTTAAACTGCCTGCTTGGATCTACTCAGTTTCACATCATTGAGCTCCTATATCTGAGTAACTGAAGGATTCTAGTGAAGGGAGAGAAGCCCAATCTTATAAGAATTTCTATTTTTTCTTTCCTGCCGTTGTTCTTATGCAGACTCTGATGTCTGGAGTGTGGTTAGAAAAAACTGGAATTTGGGAAACTAGAATGTGAGCCCACATGTTCAGCACAGCCATTCAGACGGACAAACCTTGGGCATGGATGAGGAATGCCTTAGGAAGGCCAAGGTAAAAAGATAGCTGAACACCTGATTTGTAATAGAACTTGTGAAGCCTTGTCCTAAAAGTTTTCATAGGTGTAACTGGTAGTGAAACAAATATACTCCAATTAATATCTTTGGGAGAGGCTGGGGGTGGAATGAAGTGCAATAATTTGTGCTGTGTAGTTTGCCTGGAAAACTTTTGAATTTTACCCACATTTTTAGGTCATTAAAAAGCTAAACAAGCAGCGATTGTTTAGCATTCATAATGATGACATCTAGAGCAAGTTAAGTTCATATCTCTCTTTTGTGACATGCATCACTCGGTTTTGTCAATTAATTAATATCTCTCCAAACCACACAGGGATAAGCTCTTTTAGTAGGGAAACTTACTAACAACATTAGTTGAGTCCTTCTTGTAATACTACAATACGGTGGATTTAATCTTTTTTTAGTTGGAATAAAACCAGTGAGCTACAACAACCATCAGATTTGTCTTTTCTGCATTCTAAACTCAAGAGCCTAAAACAAAACACATATAAAGAAAACAAGAATCTGCTGTTCTTTTGCTAAGGGAGTATTCTGACTTTTTTTTTCTGCACATTTTGTTCATCCTGAGACTGGGTGGTTTTTTGTACATCTATTATTGCAGCACAAAATTTATTTTTTAGCAAAATCTGAGTTAGCAAAATGATTATAAGCCTTGTCACCCAGGCATAATCAATTGCAAAAAAAGAAGAGTTACAAAACTAGACCTCCTGCAGTAATTGTTATATGGTAGCCACCTGTGAAAATGCATAGTTTGACATTAACATTTATTTTCTTGTACTATTTTTATTGACTCAGCTGTGACATCAGACTAGACCCTTTGAATTTAAAGCGAATCTAAATATAACCCTCCCTACGCAAGGCTGATGGGATGTTTATCTTGTTGTTAAGTATCTATTTGTTCATATTACATCTCAAAACATGTTATGATGGGGTAACTGAGAGTAATGACATTAAATTAGGAAAAGGAAAATTGAGGTTAAATAGCATACTGATAATCTTCCTGACAGTAAGATCTCTGAAATCACTGAATAATCTCTCATGGGAATAGAATGCAGCTACACTGCTTGATGCTTTGAAAAGGGCTAATGAGTACTAGGTGTGCACCTTAGGGAACAGCTTTCACTGGCAAGGAATGAATTAGGTGGCTTTTTTCCATCCTTCTATAATTTTGCAAGTGGTTTTTGTTCTGTTTACACAGATGCCACTGCTTTCAATACTATCTTTTCAAGACTACTTTTAATAGCATTTTGTAATATGTGACATAAATTCTTTGCATATTGAAAAAAAAATGATAGTGGGTGTTTTTGAAGGGGAGAGTCTTAGGTAAAGCAGAAATGTTACTTTTCTCAAGAAGTTAGCAAACAATGTTGGCTTAGTTCTTCAAACTACCTTCTTATTATTCTGTATGAAATGTACTTTTGCTCAAGAAGAACCTGAATAGAGAGCTCCAAACTATAAATTGTTATTTATGGTTTTAACAGTAATAGGAAAGTGCTAGAACTCCTCCTGGCTGAAAGAAGGGTTAAGGAATTTGGGGTTTTTTTCATGGTACCTACTCGTAAGGTGAACATCTTAGCTTGCACAGCAATTACTACAATGATCCATGTGGATCATTCCTTACTAAAAAATACAGTTTAGTACATTTTATTTTTATGAATGGTTTCTGGCTGCGCTTTTGGTTGGGTGGCTTGGTGTTTTTTCTATTACAGAAGGAAATAAAATTCAGCATGGAAAACTTGGGGATCTTTTGGGGTTGGGATTTTGGTTGTTTGTTTGTGAGTGAGTTGTTTGGTTCTGTTTCTGATTTGTGTGTGTTTGTTTGTTTGTTTGTTTGTGGAAGGTTGTTCATTTTCTTTTTATCTACCGAGCTTAAAGTCTTCTGTACGCTTTCTTGAAAAAAAACACCACGTAACAATTTAAATCCAAAATTAAATGTCTATTTCCAGGAACTCCATTTTACACTGCTGCAGACTGCTATGAGTGTGGAAATTCCCCCCCCAATGCTAAGATCAACATTAGCTCCTAAAGGTGTCCACTGTTGTCCTCTGTTGGATGCTTCTCTTCAGTCTTCAAGGGTCTGATGAGGTTTAGCAGTAAGATGACCAAGCCCTTGATGTTCCTTTTCAGATGAGTATGATAAAAAATGAGTAATATACATGTCAACAGTGTTTGCCCTTGTTTCTAAGATCCTGACAGTATGAAAGGACCTGACAATAGAGAAAGAGAGTCAGGATAATTGTTCTGTATTTGCCCTGCTCTGTGAGCAGATGAGAAAAGCAAACCTAAAATATTCCTTGCAAGACAGAAGGGTCATTGTCCTGGCAGGAAATCAGGCAAGATTCTTTAAGGTAATTACAAAAAATAAACTTTTCATCATAAATTATTTCCATTTTGTCTGAAGGGCAAATCCTTACTCCTCCAGGAACACCCTCGGAACTCTGTTAAGCCATTCCTGAGAGGGGGTCCTTAAAGCTTTTAACCTAAGAATGAAGTGCAGGATGAAGTCATGAGGGAAAACCCAAAAGCAAATATCACATATTTACAGATAGAAGTGGAGCCTTCAATTTTACTGTCTTGGTAAAGTAGCAGAAAAACTGTGAGGGTTCGCTGGAGTTAAGAATCAATATATTAATCTATTTAGAGACAATAGTAACTGTGATGTGTGAGATCAAGGCACCAAGATTTGGTTTCTAA
>VXBR01000635.1:85128-107392 GCA_013400215.1 Cisticola juncidis | reverse complement strand
AAAAAAAAAAAAAAAAAAACAAAAACACACCAAAACAAAAGTATACACATTTTGTGTCTATTTTTCTCTCTGGTTTTTGGCTATTTTAATTCCAAGAACTGAGATGGATATGTTTTCTTTAGCAGCATAGTGAACATGACCTTTATCACTAGAAGAGGGCCATAAGTCTTTTATTGACCTGATAATGCAGGGTCTCAGCTCTGTTCTGAGCTTGCCTACATGAGAGCTATTTCTAATTTGTTTCCACAGTGTGTTTCCCTAATCTCCACACACACCATATCTGTATGAGGTCTGAAAACTCAGGCTTATCACTGCATAACAAACAAGAGCACTTTCTGTTAGTAATGATCGTAAAGTGCTATTGCAGAATTTTCAAACTTTACCTGGGAACCAGGGAAATGGAAGCAGACCTTGCTAAACACAAAAACAGGTCAAAGAGTGAGGAAAAATTACTCTTGCCACCAGCATATTGATCCTTGGACCAAAGAACTGGAAATGTCACTGATGCCTTTTCCCTGATACCTTTTCCTCAGGAAAACTGTTGCTATCAGCCTAAAGATCCACGGGGATTTTTGCAGAATGATCAAAATTAAAAAAGCAATGAGTAAACATTAGTAGGTTTTCTTGTATAACAGTTTTAGATGTATTATTGGTACTGCAGCTATTGTCTATTAATTAGCTCTATCAGTCTCAGAATTATTTTAACTGAACAAATAACTTTTTTGTTGCACTTTTGATTGATACTGTTAAGTTTTAATTAGGCTATCATTAAGTTCTTGGCTTCACATGTACAGCATATTGCTTCCTATTATAGTAATATTCTGAGTGCAAATTTACACATTAGGTAATCATTACTAAATCATTTCTAAACATTTGCCCAGTTTTCCTTCAAGCCCCAAATTTAGCAGCCACAACAGTCTGACAGAAGAAGTGCCACAGTTCTTCTATCAGCAAAATCAGATCCCTTGGCCTTAAAACTGGCTACCAGAGGCATTTTCAGGCTCTTCATTAATTCTTGTTCTGGAAGAGAATGTGAACAATAATTTGTTCACCATGCTACTAATTATTTTGTAGACCTCACTTAAAGCATATTTTTACCATGCTGACAATTGCTAGTTGAACTGTTTATTCCCCATACACAGGCTCTTCCACGTATTTGATCAATTTTCTCTTTGAAACTTAATAAGATCAAACATGTATTTCTTGAGATGAATGTACCAGAGCACCACTTCACACAGCACATGCAAATTAGTCATGGCATTGTGCAGTGTCCTAATGTAGGGACTTCAAGAGCACAGTTTCCTGTCTCAAACACTCACATAACAATAAGGTTCTCCATTTATATTCCCTACCTATCAGTTTCAAGACATCAGCCGAAGGCTGAGCAGCAGCAAATTAAAAAAAAAGCATCACTGGAACCATCCAACATAAAACCCAAGCCATACCTGAGTGATAATATCAGCTCAAAGGTATTCTGTGAGCACATTATTTATCTGTAGAATGAGTTTTGTTTGTCATTGGCAAATGCATTGCTCCATGCTGAGTTCCTTTTGACATCTTAATGAGTCAGGGAGTACCATAGGATCCTTTTCCAGCTATCTAGAATTGTCCTTGTCCTTAAAACAAGAAATTATTGCCATCAGCAAATTTTTTTATTCCATTATATATTCTTTTCTGAGATAGTTCATGAATACAACATAAGTCCCAACAAACTGTTGGGACTGTAGAATTCCAGTGTTCCAAATATTGTAAAAACTCTTCCTTTACTGCCTGAGCCATGATCATTTCATTTCCTTAAAAGCCTTTGGTCTTGCAACATCAAAAGCCTTCCAGGAATCCAAGACTGTAGAAACCAAATCACCCTGTTCAACTGCTCAAGAACCATAAATACCACTACTCTCATAAAACAGGACTTTTGTAAAAATCATTTTGAACCTTTCATACTGATTATTTTAAAACCAGTATCTACTAATTCTTTTCTCTCCTTAGAGTTTCTAATTTCCACTTAGAACAACAGGATTTGAGGGCTGCAGTTCCAGGAGAAATCCATAAATTCTTTAAACGAGAGAATCATATTTCCAACATTTAGTCAGAAGTATCAAATCTGCTTAAAAGAGAGGTTGTGTGCTTTATTGCTTCACTATCCACCTCTCAGGTCCTGCAGACCTTTTGGATTAATGACATCTGACCTAAGCAGTTTTTTAGTGTCAGCTTTGTTTAACATATTCTACAGCTGTTTCAGTTTCAGAGAGACCCTGTGCTGGTGTGGGCATCTCCTGAAGTGAACAGTGATCAAAAGAATTTATTAACACTGTATGCACTGATAAAAGATTCTCTGGCAGATTTTCTACTCTGGGTGTGTTTGAAAAGAGATTTATTATTAGTTTTTAATTCATTTTGCTATTTAATTCTCAGACTCTCTTTTAGATAGTCTCATTGCTTTTGCTGTCTCTATTCAGAAATTTACAGTTGTCTATCTTGCCCGTATTCAGATAGATTTATTTTATCTAGATAATCTCTTCTTGCTTCTAACATTTTTGCCCTTGTTTTTTTTCAGGCTGGCTGCAGTTCACCTCTTCTCTAGCCTTTTTAATAGGTGATGTGCCCAGGTAGTAGTATTATTTATAGCCTGATAGTTAAATAATGAATATTCCTCAAGGAACTCTATTAGGCTCTAAGTAAGTAATACTTGTGCCCAAGTAAGAACATTGAGAATGGCCTCACTCTGTTCCTTAGAATTACTTATGTTCACATTTTATTCATGTTTAACCAGTATTTTTGAACTGCAGCAAGAATGAAGATTGTTTAAATGTTTATTAATAACAAGAAGTAGTAATCAGATTTTTTAAAATTTTTTATAATATGGTAAAAAAAGTCATTGTTGTAACTTCCTCATGTTGTTTGTAAGTTTATTCTAGACATTTTTGCTCATAAGTAAATATATGTTAATTAGATTGGATCTTTGCCATGATAGAGGCAACTTTGCAAAGGAAGTTGAACTTCATTAGATTGCTTATTTAATAGAAAATGTAGCAAAATTCATTTCAAGAAAAAGATAACTTCTGCTCAACAGCTGATTCTGTGGATTTTTTTTCTATGATGGAAAAGCACCAAATAATAATAGAACTTTTAGAAATTTTACCTTTAATAATATTGAAGAAATTATGAAAATTTATACAAGATGTTAACTGAAATGAAAATGAAGAGTGGAGATTATGTGCCTGGCTTCTCATTCTGTGCTTATAGAGGAGTAGCAGTAATGTTAGTTAAAGTGTTAAAAGACAGATGTCCTTGAAACAGCAAATCCAGTAAACTATCCACACGTCATCCTTAGAGAAACATTTTTCATTTCTGTTCTATATTATAATAAAGAAATAACTGTATGTCTCTTTTTATGCTTCAGTATGAAGGATAAGAGAAGAGGTGGAAATATACCCAGAACTGTATATAAACCTCATAACATTTTTCTGAGAATTTATTTTATAATCCCCTAACACTGTGGAGATTGATTGGCTTGTGTAGATATAAATGAAATTTTATAGATTAATGTACTGCACTCCCAGCATGATATATGCCACACAGTTTCTTACTCTTAGGCTGTACAGCTACAAATTAATTCAGGTTAAAGAAAACTTTGCATTACTCTTTACTAATTATAATAAAAATGCCAGTTTATGGGGGCCTCTGTTGCCAACAATCAGATTTGGAGTCATTTCTTAGTGCATCACAACCTATTTTTTGGTAAAACACTCCTTTAAAAAAAGCATGTAGACATACCCCAGTGCTCTTTTTTAACTGATAAGGTCTTGGAGCCCTCTTTAAACAAGTCTCTATATGTGGATACAAGATAAAAGTATGAAAAACAACTTCAGGAAAAAAAGAAGTTCACTTAGAACACTTAGATAATTTTTCTCATCATAAAGAATCCAGGTAGATCTAGTAGACTGGATCTTGAAAACTGATCTGTGACAGGGTCTTTCAAAATTATTGACACTTCTGAATTTGTGACTGGGCTGGTTTTTGTAATTTTGGAGGCTTTTTGAGCTCTCAAACAGTTCTCTTGTCCTGCTTAGCATTCAAGATTACAAATAACCTAAATGAGCTTAGTCAGGGTAGGCACAGATGTGTGATTGGGTCAACTAAAACAGGCTTATAATCATTTGTTGAGAAAACAACAAACTGTCATCTTAGATGACAGTAATATTCTTAACATATTTGGATTGCACAGGTTAATTATCCAGAAACCTTTTTTCTGATAATGCTTGCTTATCTTGTTCAAGGAGTCTGCTTCCATGCCTTGTTTCTTAAAAGATATTTATCAAAGTTCTGAATAATTGAAAATGTCTGCCTGAGCTGTAAAATTCAACTCTGGAAAGCAGCCTAGGTACTTCCTGTTTAAAAGCTGGATTATGTAAGTTTGGCCACCTGAAGTATTTAAACACTGCCAATATAATATATATTTTGGTTACTAATTGTTTCATTCTTGGTTTTGGGGCGTTTTTGTTTGGTTTTTTTTCTGTGTAGATTCACATGAATGTCTCTGTCATTTCAGCTGACAAACTTGTAAGATTCCATGGTAGCTATGATACTGCTGTCTGTTTATTTTGGAAAATCTGGTTTTTCAAGACTACAGTGATTTGCCTATATTCCTGTATTCACAATAAAATACTCTGAGGAATTTTCTCTTGAGGTTTGAAAAATTATATTCCAAAAAGAACAGAAGAATAGACCACAGATTCCCATTTTTTCCATTTGTGCATGGATGTACACAGAAGTGTGCATGTGCATGTGCCCTGTGCTCAGCACTGGTGAGGCCACACCTCAAATCCTGTGTCCAACTTTGGGCCCCTCACTACAAGAAAGGTATTGAGGGGTGGAGTGAGTCCAGAGAAGGGGAATGGAGCTGGGGAAGGGTCTGGAGACTCCTATGAGGAACAGCAGAGGGAGTTGGGGATGTAAAACCTGAAGAAAAGGAGGCTGAGAGGAGATTTTATCACTCCCTACAACTCCCTGAATACAGGGTGTAGCCAGGTGGGGGTTGGTCCCTTCTCACAAGCAATCAGTGACAGGATGAGAGGACATGGCCCCAAGTTGTGTCAGGGGGCTTCAGGCTGGACATCAGGAAGAATTTTGTCACTGAAGGGGTGGGTAAATACTGGAACAGGCTGTCCAGGGAGGTGGTGGAGTCACCGTCCCTGGAAGTGTTCAAGAAACAAATGGATGTGGAACTCAGTGCCGTGGCATAGCTGACATGGTGATGTTTGGTCAAAGGTTGGACCTGGTTAACTCGGAGGTCTTTCCAACCTTAAAGATTCCATGTGAAAGTACATACTTTTTTGGCATTTTATTAGAATTTCTTTTGTCTTTAGCAGTGCCTTCCTATATATTACTGTTGCTATTCCATTTTCCAGTATGGACTAGAAAAAAAGTGGTTTAGTATTCTCTAATGTGTAACAAATATGTAACAGTTGGGCTATCAACCATGATTTCTTCATATATTTCTTCTTGTTCCTATAAAGAAATGTTAGGCAATCAAAAATATCACATAGAAATAACAACTGTGTCAGAAATATTTCGAAGTATGAAGAAAAATTTTATCGCTATGAAAACTCTTTGCTATAGGACCGACTGTCATTCACATTTAGTAACTGGAATTATTCACTCTTAGTCTTCCTGGGAGTGTGTTCTTGCCAAAATGCTGATATTGGCCATAGATTTAGAGGATACAAAAACATACCACAGTCATTTGAACACACCCTTAGGATGTGGGAAGCTGTTTCATTTCTCTGGTCAACACAAAAATAGTGGTTTTTTTGTAGTCCATTTCAAGTCCAATTGTCCCATAAAGTAATGATTCCATATAGACTTTGAGTCCCCCAAGGAACTGATCCCTTTTTAGACCATCACTAGTTATTGACTTCTCTTCATCCTCTGCAGTACTTCATCTGTTTTGAGGAATGGCAAAAGGACAAATGAGAGAAGAAAGTAGTTTTAAAAAACGTCTAAATGTACCTCTCTCCATATTTTCTCTTGAAATGGGCCAATTGGTCTCTGATGAGCTTTAGATTTAAGAGTCAGTAGTCAAAAGGGTTCACCAAAAGTGATTTTCTTTCTTGTAATACCAAGAGTTTCTTCAGTGAAAGAACACCTTGGCTTGACCTTTTGTTTCATATGGTATAATTATTAGAAGCTTTGCTATAATAACAGTATTTTCCCCTTTCAAATGTGATCTCAGGTAGTAATATCTCTGCAAATTTTTGGCTCTCTGTCAAGTCATTTGACAGCTAATCTCCTAATATATTCAGGCTAGAAAATAGGAAGTATACGCCTTCTGCATTTTAATATGAGAATAACATTAATTATTCAAGTTATATCAGCACAAATTAAATTTTAATGCCAACAAGTAATTATCATGTTATCTTAACCAAAGAGAATATTGAGTCTTTACAGTACTCTTCATTTCAGTTTACTCTTTATTTCAGTTCTTTTTTCCCATCTGACTGAGAAAGGTAAACTTGATCTCACCTTTTTCAGAAATCATGTATTTCTCAATCTCAAAAGTACTTGAAAGAAAAGAAAAATGGAAAACTTTTAAATCTCCATTTTTGCACATATTAATATTTGAGTGATCACAGGTCTGAGCAATCTGCTGTAGCTGGTGCTGCCCTGAGCAAGGGGTTGGAGTGGGTGATCTCCAAGGGTGCCACAGTCACTCTGTGTGCCTGTGGTATAGGTAAATTCTAAAAAATCCACTATATGGCTAGGATGGGTTGCATAGGCGAAATGTGTGTGTATGTGTGTATGTATGTATGTATATACATATAAAAATACATATATATTTGTGTAAGTTTACATTAATTAAAGTCTAACTACTAAAGCCAAGAATTCTATGACTAAGATTCAGCTGTAAATCTGAACACTTTTTGGTAGATTATTCTGAACTGCAGTTCTGTTAATTCTGTTAATTCTTTTAATTCTGTTACTTCTTTTAATTCTGTTAAAAAAAAACACCCTAAACTAGGAAAGGAAAATAAGATAAAATTTTTCAATCGATTTTTTAGACAAATCTTCAAATTCAGCTGTTGTGAATGCCAGTGAGTCACCACACAAGAGAATTAAAGAATAGAATAAAAATTAGTAAAGACATCCTTTTAAAATACTAAGTTACCAACCTTGGAATTTTTTTTTTCTTCCCAGACTTTAGCTCCTTCCAGCAACTATGCACACTTCAGAATAGAGATGCAGATTGCCAGTGCTCTTCAAGAACTGACCACAGGTAAATGGTGGTCATTCCCCAGACTGTTGGAACAGATCCTGCTCTGCACACCTTGATATCTGCATTTTTATACGTGGAATTTTATCATAAATCCTCAATGCTGTTCAAGTTTTACAAGTGGGCAGGTTATTTTTAAGGAAATCACTGGTAGAGGTTGTACAGTGCACACTGCAAGTGTTTCCAGGTCTACTGGCAAGACAGCGAGATTGTTTCTCATGATGGGATGGGGCTGAGGAGACAGAGGGGTGAATAATTTTTTTCCAATACAGTTTAGAGTCCCATGTTTTAGAGGCATGAACCAGTCCCAGGGTTTCCTATCTCAGCTGCACTTGTCCCAAACCTGGATGAATGTTGAACCATGTTCTCACTCTCTGGGAGAAACTAGAGAGAAACAAATTCTACAGAGAGGGAAAGGTTTGTCCTGTGCTGAACAGTCTATGTTTTTGTGTAAACAGAGCTAGGTTACTGCAGAATCTTCAATTAGAATTAAAGAACATGTACACTCAAAAGCAGTTTCCTAAGGTCTGTTATTGTAGTCACTCGTACACTCACTTCTGTAACTGCAGACCTGAGTGTCTCAGTAAGGCTGTGAACATTTCTTCACAAGTTAAATCTCTGGTCGTTGTTTCTGTGCCTAAATTTTTAGAGGTTCTGATCACTGGTGTTTTCCTTCTGGTTTTCCCTTATTTATAGATATTGATGGAGGGAAATACAGAGTGTAATTAATAGAGCTTTACCAAATTAACAGAGATACATCACTTTTAGATGGGGTTTAGGTTTTGTTTCTTTCTTCAAAACACTTATATTCTTCAGCTTTAATATCCAGTACCTCTTATCTCTATAAGCTTTTATACTCTCTTTAAACAATGAATGTGTCAAATAGACACTGTGGGGGATTTTCAGAATTATGCCATTCAAAAGATTTCAATAGCAAAGCATCCTTTCTTCGAGGAACATTAAATTTTAAGTGAATTATTTGTTTCTGGATGGCTCTTTCAACCAATATTTTTAAAAACATTGTAAGATTCAGATGGCTGCTGAATTTATGGTGCTGGTAAGCCACATAACAAGTCTTCAGAATATGGACATTGTTCTGCGGTACAAACATGCAGGGTTAATCACTAAAGCAGTTTCTGAGCCCCTGAATGAAATACTGCTAAGGGATGGGACACACACAGATTATTGATACTTTTAGCAAGCTCTGATTTATAAGTTTCATCTCCCTTCCCAGACTCGATCACTCTATCTTTTTTCCCGGACTTCCATCCAGATTTTACAGAAATTTCACAATCCCTGTGTCTTCCTGATCCTCTTAAGTTTAGTGAGCAATCAATGCAATCATTCCCCACAATTCAAGAGATTTTTCCTTGTATTTGAGGTGATTCTGCATTCCCAAAACTTTTCCCATTTATAAGGTAATGCTGCAGTCTAAAATATACAGGTCTGCAAGGAATTCTGTCAGGTGCAGGAAGAGCCTGCAGGGAGCCTTGCTGTGAAGCCACAGGGTCTCCATCTCAGACAGAGGTGTTTGGAGAACCATGTGTGCAGGGGTCTGCTGGTTCTTACTCTAATCAAATTACCAATCAAATTTAATACTTTAATAAATTTATGCTCAAATAATTTTAATAATAGCTCTTAATTTTAAAACTATTATAAGTGAAATATAAATAAATAATCCACAACTGTAATGTTTTCATGCCTTTTTAAAATAACATTTCTTTATACATCACATCAAATAAAAAGCCATAACCTCAAAATTTGTGAAATGTCCTGGAAAAGACTGCAAGATAATCATGTTGACTAAGGTTTTTTATTAATAAATATTGAAAGAGTTCTAATGTGGATTTTTAGAACAGCATACCTAGGAATTAAAAGTGTTGCATATATATGGGATGTGTAATTTCAAGCTTAAAGAAGTTACATATTGTAAGACTGTATTTTTAAGGTGCCATTCCAATTTGTTCAGCAAGTTGTAATTTTCACTCCTTTTAAGGAAAGATGGTCTAATTTTCAACAAGAAGGAAATACTGAGATGCTGACCAGTGCCAAATTGCATTGACATACATTATTTTAATCAATGATGAAAGAGAGAAATAGAACAATTAAATGCCTTTCATATTCAGTGCCATTAAGTAATAATATTGTCATACTTTTGTCATACTGTGCCTTCAAATATTTAATTAACCATCTGGAGAAAGGATAAAATGTGCAGCCTATTGTACATTTTGCATTAATTCACATTTTGCTAATGACCCATAGCTCACTAATTTATCATGGTAGACCTTGGAACTTTAGTTGTATGACTGAAAAATCATTGAGAGTCATGAGGAGTACTGTAGATGGTTTTTCTTTATAAAAATAAAAACTAAAAGTGTCATAAAAATCAAGGTCTGTAATGATTTTTATTAAATGGTTGTAACACTAACAGGTTTTGTGCGTATTAGTAATATTTAGACTGATGAATACTTTATTGAGAAAATAAAGTAAATGAAATACCTCATTTATAACAACACTACAGAGACAAAAATAGAAACAGCTTGGAAACTAAGTGAAATAGAGTAAAGAGAAAATATATGGTCTCAAAATAGGAAAAAAAAAACCCCTCTTGCTTTTCTCTGAAATTCAGGATTTTGGAAAACACCTTTTCATATTTAAGGGCAAGAGTTTGTAAGTAAGAAGATTTGTCAACATCTTTTATTTCTGATATCTAATAAGAATACTTTGCTGGCTCGTGTTCATCTTGGTGTCCACCAGGACCCCCATGGCTCCCTTTCTGCAGAGCATCACTGGGTGCTCTCCAGCACTCTCTGGTCCATTGGGTTGATCCTCTCCAGCATAACCTTGAACTTCCCTCAGTGGAACTGAAGAGGTTCCTGCCAGCTGACTTTTCCAGCCTGCCAAGATCCCTCTGGATGGCAGCATGACCCCCTGACATACCAAGGAGGTAATTTCCACTGCTCTTTCCTCATCCACGCAGCCAGTCACTTTGCTTTAGAGAGTGGCTGGCTTCATTGAGCATGACTTTCCCTTTTTGAATCCATGCTGAGTACTCAAAATCACCTTCTTGTCCTTCATGTCTCTGAAAATGGTCTACAGGGTTAGCTGATCAGCCTGCATCCTTTTTGTTGCCTTACTTGGAGACAAAAGTGACTTTTTTCCCCTCCGGCTCTTAGAATTGTTTCCCAGCCACCAGATCATTTGAAGAAAATTAAGAATAGCTTCACAGTGACATCTGCCAGCTCCTCCAGCTCTCATGGCATGTGGACTTCTGTATGACCTTGCTTAAGTATTGTTATCTGATATTCTTCCATCAGTGGTAGTTTTAACTTGCTCCAGACATTCCACCCTGGTCTCCATGGCCTGGAATTCCTGAACGTTGGTCTTACTAGTAAAGACTAAAGTGAAGAAGGCCCTCAGCACTGTTTTTGTGTGTCCTGTCCCACTGGGGCATCTTCTTAATTTACCAGTGGGGACACATTTCCTGAGTCTTCTTTTTTCTGCTTATGGCCTTGAGGAAGCTCTTCCTGGTGTCCTGACATGCCCCTCCAGGTTCCATTCCATGTAGGCTTTGACATTTCTAACCACATCTTTGCATGCTCAGGCAATGTCTCTACATCCTTCCTATCCCTGCTTCCACCTTTTGCATACTCCCTTTTTTGGTTGTTTCAGATTTGCTGGGATCTCCTGGTTCATCCAATTTTGCCTGACTTCCTGCTTGTTGGGATGAACTATCCCTGAGACTGTGGTAAGCTGTCCCTGAAAAACAACTGGTTTTTCTTGGATCCCTCTTCCCTCTAGGGACCAAATGTTCCTGGGTCCTCAATTATCTCTGCTGTTAACTTGAGAAAATGCTCCCTTGTCATTGTCTTGTCTCTCACAGATACTCCTACCCAGGGGCATTGTGTCAGGGAGCATTCCCAGTACACAGAATGGAAATGACTGTCACATTTTGGAAGTTCACAGCTTACAGATATGTGCACTTCCATAGAAGATGACTTCCATGTCAGGGTTTTGTCTGCAGTGTATTTCTTAGTCGAGGCATAGCAAATCAGAACTGCAAGTCAGGAGTTAGCCTTCATCCTCATTAGATTCATAGAATCATAGAATGGCTTGGGTGGAAGGGACACCAAAGATCATCCAATCCCCCTGCCTTTGGCAGAGACACTTTTCACTAGACAAGGTCACTCAGAGCCCCATAGAACCCAGCCTTCAACAACATAGCCAGAAGTGAACTAATGAGCCACAGAGAAAAGAATTAGAGAGGTATGGGAGAATTATCTGTAGCTGTGGTGACAAAGTGTTAGTGTCTTTCAGTCTGCACCAGATGTCATGTTTTCTAAAAGCCTCTGAGAAGAACAATTTACCTTATAGCAAAAAGCTAACTTCAACCTCAGCCTCAGTGTGCATCGTCTCAAATACTTATTAGCACTGTGGTTTTGATCTTCTGTTCAATCCACAGGTGAAGTTCAGGGAATTTATATTGGGAGTGACTGCAGGTCCTGTATCTGAGTTCTCCCAGCTGCCTGGGTTCTGCAGCTGGACACCTGATGCTCCATATTTCTGTGCTCCCCTCTCTCTGACAGACTATCAGGGCCCTAAATGTGGGTAGATAACAGCTCTCCACTGAGCTCCTAAATGGAAAGGATGTGAGCTAACATTTATTAATCTATGTTAGAATTCATTTCTGTATACTTTTTATAAAACTGTAATTACTTTTCAAAAATAAAATTTCCTTTTTTTTCCTTCATCCAAACATTTATTATTTAATAATATGCCACTACCTATCATTCAGTGAAAATTTAAGGAAGCTTAGCCTTAGGTAGCATGCTCTATATTGATCTGTTTCTGCACTAAAAAACAATTCTGTCATCCAGAAAATAGGGAAAGACTTATGGATATTCATGAGTGGATTGTGGCTTGCTTTACACCCCTGTAAGAGAAAATATTGGTACAATAGTATCTAGTATGTTAACATGTCATGTGTTTATAAATTTTATATCTGGAAATGCAAATGCAGTTTCCACTCACCACTGTATCAAGTAACTTAAGCAACAGTTTCCACTCACTGTCTCATAACACTCAAAGACATGGTACTTAATTAAAGATTGCTTTGTTTTTACCATAAGTTCTAGTCAAATAACAGAGCACAGCAATTACTGAAAACTGCATGTGATTTATAAGGTGATAAGAGATGAGATTTAGGAGTGCTCATATCTAGAACAAGATTTCTGTGCTCTACAAGCCAATTTTTTAAATCAAAATTTTATTCCTGATTATTATCAGACTACACGGCCTAATTAATCTTTTATTACTCCAGCAACTTACTTTTAGCATCAATATCTTCCCAGTCGTACTGGAATATTAAAAATCAGACACTCATAAGGCATAATATAAAACAAATGTTAGTGTTCAACCTTGAAATTAGTCTCATCAATACATAAAAATATTTTTTTAAAAAATAGCATGTACTTATATTTGTACAGTGTGACAGACTAAAAATTGTGATAAACAGCAAATATTGTTCCAAGAAAAGAGCCTTAAAATTATCATTTCTACCTTAGCTTTTTTTGTCATTTCCAAGCATTTTCTAAAAACTAGTCAATTAATAAAGTCAGGTATTTAATTCTCCCTGACTGCAAAATCACTCATTTGCATTTGCAGAACCAAATACACAAAATAGTCACTATGTATCTCCTTTACAGGTTCCTATTTGACAGGTATCTCTTTGATCTGCTCACCAGTTAAAATTCACAGATCCTCAAGTAAAAACAGACAATATCATAACTCATCTACTTAAATCAAGCAGTAATTTTTTTTAATCAGGTGCTGTATTTTTCTTCCTTGTTCTTGAGCAAAATGAGTGAAGGTTTTCAGTGTGTTGTGGAACACCACTGAGTTCAAAGTAGAAGAATTCTTTTAAGCCAACAATCAGTTTGGTGCAAAAACATTTATTGAAAGTCCTCAAGTGATACTAAGAACTTGCAGTTCCCATTAATTTCAGTTTATTAAAATGCCCCAGGACTGGGTTTGTCTAACTCTCCCTTCAACATCTGTTAGCACAGATGTGTTTGTTAAAGCTCTACCTGGCTTGCACAGAAGCCCACCCACATGTTTTCCATAGACACAGAACCCTCCAAACCAACATTAATCAAGGCAGCAGATTACAAATACACAATCTGTGAGCAGAAAAAATTCTGACATGTCTGGGCTACAGGGGCAGAACTTTCATCCTAAATTGTTCTCTCTGTCCAGCTCTCATTAGCACATTATTGCATTGGAGCAGTTTCAGGGACTTCTGCCCATTGTTAGGAGAGTGTTATAACATTTCAACATTCTTTGATTGTATTGCAGGACTGTAATGTGCTAGACATGTAGTCTTTCATTTTTTCTCCCACTAGAGGCTTAATTGGTGAGAATGCTGACATGTGAATTCTGCCCCAATCAGCTGAGACCAGAATAAATATCCCCACTGTCACATTTCCATTGCCTTATTAGCATTGCCAGGCATAAATCTAGATTAATTTTAATGAGACCCATAAAATATCAGACATTTTCTCATAATCCTGCATCTTTCAGATCAACCTATTAGTTTCAAAATTATCTGAGATTATTTTAATAAAATCAGTTGAGATCATCTCCTTTTGTGACTTTTAAGATCAACCACCATTGCTCAAGCCTTCAAGACTTATCACTGCACAGTTTAATTAAGCACTAAAGGATTTCTTTGCCATATATTCAAATATTTGCATCTGCTATAACTGAACCCCGTCTACCATACAAGAATTCTGCTATTTCTTTTTTTATTTTCTTCTTTTTAATTTTAAAAGTTCCACTTCATTTTTACAGTGCTAATGATACACTGAAAACAGAGCTATCAGTTTTCATTTCAAGTACTGATCATCATTGATGGAAAAACTTACATTGACTTCAAACTAGGGAAATCTCCAAATATGGAACAGGTTAAACACAAACAGTGGGTGTATCCCACAGTGTTTCACTAGGTTTGCACATTTAAATTTCCTTCATGTTTTCAAATTGATGCTGCCTTCAAATCTTTTTTTCCCTCTTCTCATTTTTTAATAGAGAAAACAGACAGTCTTCATATTGATTCCAATGAATCTCATGATTCCTGATCCCATGAAATATGAATTCCCAGTTATTAAAGTCCTGCAACAAACATCCAATAACTTTTCCTTCACTCTTCTCTCTTAATATGTAAATCTGATCATTCAGAGATCTGTCTGTGGGCTGAATGTCCTTACATAAGAAACTCTACCCATCTCCTCTATTTTCATGCATCTATTGGCTGTATTTCCTGATATACAACTTCTATTAGAGACCAAACACACAATTTGAGGAAAAAACTTAGTTCAAACCACCAAGGAAAGCTGCATGGTATTTTGTATGAATTTTGTGTCTTTCCATCCTGTAAAACTGAGGTTTTTCTGAAAAGCTGAGGAAGTCAGAATTTCTAAATAAAACAAAAATGAGCTAAAAATAGGACAGGAGAGAAGGAAACAAGAAGAAAATTAATTAACATATCTGTTCTTTAGTGAAGCAATTCAGAAGTAAAGAGAAGTTTCCAACAACAGTTGTTCCTCCCATGCTGCCAATCAACACAAAAATAGGGTATAAGTCACAAAGTAAAGAATTCAAGGCAAATTGCTTTGAATGCTCATTTAGTGTCATTTAGTCATTGATAGGAATGATAGAATGGAATTAACAGAGTCACTGAAATGGAAGATGAAGTGCAAATTATATTCCAGTCAACCGTGGGTTTTTATAGCCAGGAAAAATTACACAGTGTATTCTTAAGAACCAATAACCTAAACCAATTAAGACACCATAAACCTCTGCTGTATTATTAGACATAGTAAGCAGATGATAAAACCAACTTCTATAAAAATCAGGCACAGAACCCAGGTTCAGATGTATGCATTTTCAGTTTTTATCTTGTGTCATTACACACACTAGTAAATTAAATATGTCTCTATACATGATTTACTTTCAGACTCAGACATGGTCACTGTAAAGTTCTTCATTGCTTATAGAATCTTTTGTTTGTTCCAACTGCTACCTTTATTTTTGGCATAATTCCTTCACACTTTCAATAGGAAGAGGAGACATGGGATGAATATATTTTTTAAAAGTTGAATTTACACTGGTCTGATCAGGACCAATACTGCTAACATAACTTGTTCTGATTGCATTTTCTTTTCAGAGCATTTAGTGGGCATTTTCTCATGCTCTGTTTGCTGAATAAAAATAAGTAGGAATAAGTTAGTATATTAGTTCTTTTCTTATGATACATCATAAGCAAGAGAAAAAAAACATAAAAATATTTTAACATTTAACCACATATATATAATTATTTTAACTGCACACTGTATTGATTATTCCATACATGGGAGTTGGATTGAATTACTGAAAGCAGTCAATAAAATTGCTATCTGCTTTACCTTCATTGACTTCAACAGAATTTAAGCACAGTTTCGTCTGGTCTTTGTATCCACATAGGCTATTAAAAGCAAAGAAAATTATGCCAACAGTAGCTCTATAGGTGGAAATGAGAAAATAAAATCCTAAAGTTCTAAAATTTACTGCATAGTACTTAAAATATTTCAAGTGTGTGTGTGAGAGAGCATATGGGAACATCTCTGTGTTCCTGCATGTACTTACATGGTTTATTGACATTTCCTAAATCACAGATGCCCAACCGAATTTCTGGATAGACTGTCAGGCACTTTAGTCTATCAGCAGTGAGTTTCAAATAAATGTATTTACACCCTCTATCTCTGCCTACCAAAGCAGAGCTCTCTCTTCCACATTTCTCTACTGTCTGTCACAAAAAATTATTCAGTGTTCCTGCATGTGACCCTTTGGTGCCTGGCTTTGTAGAATGGGTTTGCAGATCCAGGCTTGAGAAAGCAACTGACAGATAAGAGCAGAACTACTCAAGTTTTTACTGAAGGATGTAGTCCATAAATGAAAGAATATATGGGGTGGAGACCACATATTGCTCACGACTAGTCCAGATTCTTAAAGCATAATTAAACTATATCTGA
Source organism: Cisticola juncidis (assembly GCA_013400215.1). Lineage (NCBI taxonomy): Eukaryota > Metazoa > Chordata > Aves > Passeriformes > Cisticolidae > Cisticola > Cisticola juncidis. The sequence continues at coordinate 91,051 of VXBR01000635.1, read as the reverse complement.
AACTCCTGCAGAAACAGTCGTTTAACCTTCCTGCCTCTGAGCATTCTCATTAATGTTTTTGTCAAGATATTTCTTTAAAGGACTGTAAAAAAATAAATAACAAAATGAAAGAAATACTGTTGCCAATTTAAGTCTGGGAAGAGGAGGTTATGAGGAATATATGCATGTGAATGTGTATATTCCTTCTGCCCTAATACTGTTTCAACACCCAGGGCATTGTCAGGCAGACTCAAAAGAGATGAAGGCTAAAAGGGTATCAGACATTACCTGTAGCAAGATAGAAGAGGGAGCTCCTGTTTGTGCCCCTCTGTAGAAAAGCTCTCATGGTGAAAGTGCACCTTTGTTAGAAATAAGAGGCTCTCAATAGCCCTCCAGGACCCAACACCACGGATACATTAATTCCACTCTTCACTAGTCATGAAGCCTTTTTCTCTATATGTCTTGCTGATGTGTTACTTTTTGATTGCTTTAGCATTTTTGGGTTTAAGGCAAAGCAAAGCAAGTACAACAGTTTCCTAAAGACTGCTTTAACAGGACTTTGAAATTCACACTTCACAAAAATCAGTAAATTAAAGCAAAGCAGAAGTATCTCTTTGACTTGCCTGCTATTTGTTGTTGTTTATCCTGAAACACTGGGTTAAAAGTGAATATATAAAACCTATCTTTAATGCTTATAGGCAGCAAATGGGGAAAACCAGAATTTTGAAAATGCAGTTCAGAGAAACAGTGGGTAGCACAAGTGGGAAGATAACTTCTTCTGTGGAATTATGCTGTGATACACTTTAAGTATATCTGCAACAAAGTGTTTGACTGCAGCAGTAACCTGATTCAAGTGGGGTTGTTTTGAAATTTCCCAATATCTACTCCACACACAAAATCTGTCTCAGTAACATTTTTCAAAATAACTGGATGAAATGCCCCAAAACTAACTCACTGGGAAGGAACCAAGTGTTTTTTTTTATGAAAACATTCTGTTGACAAGGAGGAAACAAAAGCCATTCCCTTCAGTTCACAGCAAGATATTTAATGAATTGCTAGCTGTGGCAATGTAGAAGCAACAGTTCTAAAAACTAATGAAGGTATCTCAGAGAAATATTGATTTGAATGATTTACTGAGCTGCAAAAGAGTCACATTGAAGTAAATTAGTATTTGGAACTGTAATTACACATAAAAATGTGTAAATTTTACTGTCAGCAATAAAAACTGTTACAGTAATAAAATAAATTGCAATTTTAATTACAACAGTAATTTTCTATTTACACCTAGGCAAAGATGCAGAACAAGCTATTCTTGGCCAACCACCCCATCCAATATTTGCATTAACTACAACACTCCATGTAAATAGTCCTGAAATTTATTTTTATTGTCCCTGTCTTCAGAAATGCTGAATAATATGCCATACCATAGTGCACTGCATTAATCTGCTTGAATTAAAGACTCTGTTGAATAATTATAGAGGAAGGTTTACAAAATCTAATTCTTCTTTAAGTGGTTTCTTCTCCAGTTATAGTCAGTAAATTACATTTATGGAATTTCTCATACACAGGTTGTTTCAATTTAATGGAATTCTTTTATGTAAAGGAAACCAGCAGCACATAAGGTTTTAAGTCTGATTTTCTTATTATCAGCAAATTCTCTTTCCTTTAAAAGTTACAGTAGTTCTGAGAAGGTGATCAGAAAAATTCCACATTGAAAGTTTCTACAGTTAAAGTTTATTTTGCCATTCTAGTTCCCACTGATCATTAATATACTCAAGAAATCTCCTTCCCTTTCCAGTCTCAAGCTGATTTACCATTTCACCTAGATATCAGAAAACTTTTTATTCTGTAAAGCTTCAAGCAATAAAATCACATTTCAGATGCTAGCCAGTGTAACAGGTATTGTACAAGGTATTGCTTTTGCAATATTAGAACTGTCATTTGTTCTATAAAGACAAACTACATTTGCTGTATATTCAATATTTTGTGTTAGCTGCAGTATGCAATACTTAAATATAGTTAAATAGCCCAAAGGCTCTTCATCAGATATTTCACTGAAATGAAACTCACAGACCTAAGAAGACTCTAAACCAACCCTCTACATTGTTTTCTGATAAATAAATGGATCCAGATACAGTAGTCTTTTGATGATCAGAAGTTGCATTATTATTGCACAGAGGAAAAATTGAGTGTCTGAGCATACACACCCACCTGTGTGCTTCACATTCTGCTACCATGCCCTTAATATACCTTTCACATTTTTATCCAAGACAAAAAAATTAACATGGTGATAACTGTGGCCCTACATGATCATAAATCTTTGTAATTCTTGGAGAGCATCTCTCCTGCTGTTTTCCATTATCTATCCACCACAGAGCCAAATCTCATGAGTAAGGACCAACTCAAATATGCTGTTATGAATATATTGCTTCTGCAGTACAGAAAACATGAGTTTCCATTGATATTACTTCAATCTGGTTTATTTCTTTGTCCTTGTTTCCCTCAGGCAATGCACCAGGATGCAAATGCCTGAATGGAGGCAAGGCTGGTATTTTCTGGAGTCTCAAAACAGTGCCAGAAAAAATACCTGGTCTTGTTAGGATGGGCAAGGTCAGATATTTTGTCTAACTGTTGGAGCTGAGTGAAGTTGTGGTGGGAACTTGAGACAAAACAACTTCAGTATTAACAGAGCCTCCCAAATTTCCCAGCTAGTCTCACTAATTCTCTATGCAGCAATTGGGAAATAGTCTTCTCAGGTGAACAATTTCAGACTGCTTAAGCTTCTGCTCCAAATTGCCTTCTGGGAAAGGTTCTTTCTAGGGACACAATTCAGACCAGAGACATCAGCAACAAAATATTGCTATTACAGGTCCAAAATAAAGTGTGAAGGAAATCATGACAGACTTGAATGGGACATGAGTGTTGGTCCCACATACTTTCATTAGCAACAATCCCAGTTCAGCTCACTTTGAGCAGGTAAAGAGGCTAAAGCAAAATATATGTCCCTCCTTTTACTCTTCTCTTGTCTCCACAGTTTAATCTCTTCCTTTAGCTAATTAAAAAAACTTTCTGTGCTCACAGAGTGCACAGTCAAAATTAAGAGAGTGTAATTTAGACAAAGCACATTCCTGATCTGGGGTGTTTATCTTCTCTTGACCTCTGTGTGTTATGTAAGACTGCAACTATCTTGTGGGCACTAATAGAATGGAGCTGGTGAGGAAATAGGTTGTTAGAGACTAATGGAAGGTGTAATGGACAGGGTAAGAACCAGGTATTACATTGAGGAAGAAATTATGTGTAATTCAGAGATGAAAGAAAAACTTCAGGGTTAAAAATAAATCTACAGTATTTCAGGCTTTGCTGGGCTAAAGCACCATAGGTATCCTTGACCTTATCACAGCCCTCATGCTTCTGTTTAGTGGAAAAAAGTAACTAAAAGCCAATTTCTGTCATTAGTCTTTTGCTTTGATCATTACTGTTATTTAAAAGACACAGGGAAAAATCAAACAAAGATAAACCATTGTTTATTTGTTTGTTTGTGATTGATCTTCCATCCAAACAGTTGTGCAAGATCCTCTTTCTTATTGAGGAAAATTCTCATTCCCATGAAGAATCGTTTAACCCCAGAAACACCACCAATCTAATCTCAGATCTATTACCTTGGAGAGGGACTCCAGGTATCAGCAGGAATGGATGACCAACCACACATTTTATAACTCCTTCAACAAGAATCTCAGGTTTGTAAAACTTTAGGTGTAAAAGTTTGTGCATTGGTTGCATGAATGGGCTTCATGGGCTGCATGAAGGCAGCATTTGTTGCCATAGCAATATATCAGATCCCTGATCTAGAGTTTCACTTTCAATATGAGTTGTTTGGTTTTGGTTTGGTTTTTAAATTTTTTTGTGTGCCAGTATGACAAAACCAGGAGTATATATAACAGTGAAAGCTACATGTGAAATGGACAAAAGAAAAAAAAAAAAAGAAACCTTAATAAAATATTTAATTAACTCTGTAAATTTGGTAAAGAATTTATTTCATTTTTGTCAGTCACATTCTCTCAAAACAGTAGGAGATGCTTTAAATTAAAAGGCTGATTTTACAATCAATACACCTATATGAAAATATTAGAGTATTCTCTTCCTCATATCATTCAAATATAATAACTTCCATCCACTTTTTGGAAACACCTAAAGAGCCTGAAATATATTGACCTGCAAATTTAAAGGAGGAATCATTAGAAGTAACAATACAGGAAACAGAACAATTTTTGACTGATCCTTTAAGACTTTTAAAGTATGGTAGTAGGGTTCATTTTGTTAAGTTATCTAATTAATTTTACTGGGTGAAATTATCACTCACAACAGAATAATTTATTAAAGTATTTCCTATAAATTTGTGTGAGGAAGGTAGAGATTATTCATTAGTGTAAATGTGAGAGTGATAAATTATTACTGACAAGTTCCTTCCAAGGTCAAAAATGTGCCTCTGTTTTGACATGCAAATATAATGATACTGACCCTGAATGAGTGAGCTGGAAGTAAAATTGTGCAGTGTGTGTCCATCAAAATTATTAACCCATCAGGGTTTCATCATGGTTTAAATTGGGAGTTTAAGTACTGCAGAGTTATGACTCTCTACATACATTTAAAATCACAGAATCACAGAATCATTAGGTTGGAAGAGACCTCCAGGATCATCAAGTCCAACCCAACCCTAACCTCAAATAAACCATGGCACTGAGTGCCACATCTGGTCTTTTCTTAAACTCATCCAGACATGGTGAACCCACCACCTCCCAAGGCAGACAATTTCAGTACTTTATCACCCTTTCTGTAAAAAACTTTTTCCTAATATCCAACCTATATTTCCCTTGGCAAAGCTTGAGTCTGCATCCTCTCATTCTGCCAGTCACTGCCTGAAGAAAGAGACCAATCCCACCTGACTACAGCCACCTTTCAGAGAGTTGTAGAGAGGGATAAGGGCATGAGTCCCCTTTTCTCCAAGTTATACAACCCCAGCTCCCTGGTGCACAAATGTCTCATGGGATCTCCACACTCAGAACTGCTGTGCCCCTCCTCTCCTCTGCAGAAAACATCATCCCTTTGCTCAAATCTGTTCCTCCAAAAGGGTTCCAAGTCCTTCACAAGGGTCTGTCCAAGATACAATCAAACCCTGCAAGCATCTGACATCCCAAAGTCCTGTGGTGGGCAGCAAGTGCCCCCATGGTTACCCCAGCTCTGTTATCCAGGGGTGCTGCAGAGTGACAGAGCAGGACCCACCCAGGATGGGCTGGCTCCACCTGAACTGCAGCTGAGAGGATGCTGCAGTATCCTAAAGGGTGCTTCAATGGGGAAATGAGCATGGAAAGAAGTAGCATGGAGAGCTGAACAGGACTGGGAAGGAGGCTAAGGTGATGTGAGGCCACAGTTAAAGCTGACTTCTGGAGCAGCAGGCTGGACCTGAAGAAGCTGAAGCCTCAGAAAATAGCAGATTCATAAACTGGAACTTATCCCATTGTAGGCTGAAAAAGCAGTAACAGGCATGGGAAGAGGTTATGTATGCCCAGGAGTTTTGTGTCTTTGATCATGTTCAAAAGCATGGATAACCTCACAGAAAAGGTCTTCACTCAAATATCTCAGACCTCTCCCAGAGAGGTCTGTGCCAAGTCCTCTTGTAAGGTCTCAGGGAGATTCTTAGTCATTCCAGAAACAAAGTATGAATTCGGACAAAGATTTCTTCTAATTGTTAGAGTGTAGACACAGCTGAATAAGCTGATGGATAAATTTTATTTTCTGCAGTTTTCTACTGAGTTCACCCAGAAAGACATAAGTAACTATAAACTCTGTGAAACTGTACTGTAATTTTAATGTCTGTAGATAGTTTGTAAGAAATACAGCTTGAATATTTCTTCATATGGTTTTTGGTGAGTTTAGGGTTTGGTTT
>VXBR01000635.1:36991-85069 GCA_013400215.1 Cisticola juncidis | reverse complement strand
TTTTTTGGTTGCTGTTTTGTTTTGTTTTATTGCTTTTTCTTTTTTGTTTGAGGGTTTTGAGGAATGGGGGTAAACTGCCTGTTCTGGGTGTGAATTTTACTATTTTACTTTTATTATTATTTTTGATAGCTGTTGTATAACATGGAAATATTAATCAAAAGTGTAAGCTTCTTTCTGAAGGAAATGAGATTCTTAAAAACATCCATTTTATGTTTGCAAGCTGTCTTGCAAGTAGAGCCTATTGTGCACACCATTTAAGATTTTGAATTTTTAGTCAGTCTTATTTGTTAGGAGCACATACCACATAACTATTTTTCAAAGTAAGCAAGCCTATTAAAACTTCTATTTTTACCATGAAGAAGAAGAAGAATCTATTTCTCTGCTTGTGTGTTTGTTTGAAAAAGTCTCTTTGATCCAGCAGGATTAGTATTTTTAGCTCATATAAATACCAAATTACACATAATTTCTACACTCCTTTATCTGAGATAAAGGTCTAGCAGCAGCATTTAAGAGTTCAACAAAGTAAAAACCCTAAGAGCAACTGTCTCTCAAAAGATGTTTACAATGACTTAGCTGATGAAGATTGCATTTTCTGTCGGTTTGTTGGGTTTTTTTTAATGTGTAGAGATGGAGCTTCTCTGAGAGTTTCAGTTCCCAAAGGCAGCCTGCAATGTGGTAGAGTTCAAATTCTTCTAGAATTTTGCTCAATATCTGAAAGCAACACTTACACTGTCCTGTTGTTCTAGGTTTGGCTGGTATTTGTTAGTGATGAGAAGCTGGGTTTGTTCCTCTTTTCTTCAACCCTTGTTTTTCTTTTTACTGTTGTGGTTTGTTGGTGGGTTTTTTCCTTTGTTGTTTTCTTTTGCTGTTGTTGTTGCTGTTTATTACTAAGCTGTCTTTATCTCAGCCCATGAGTTTTGTCAGTTTTACACTTCCAGTTCATTTCAGTCTCTCACTCTGAGATGAGCGGGTGGTTAGGTGAGAGTCACCTGCCTACCAGGCTTACACTAGAACACTACCTACATCCCTTAACAAAAACTTTACCCACAAAGATGTATTTTGAGACTGAATCCAATGGATATAGAGGATTTTCCAGGGCCCTGACTAAAAAAAAAAATTAGGTTTTCATGAATGGAAATACCACACTGTAACTTCTGCAATATTTTCACTCCTGAGGAAGAGAGCTGTCTAAGAGAAGAATTCAAAGAGATGGTTCCTAAGGAATCTGACAGGCTTGCTATTACACAGTGGGGTAATATGAAGACATTATTAAAAAGGACAAAATTTCTGGAGAACTTTATTTCATTACACTTCTGTTTCCATGTGTGTTACGAGCTTTTCTAAGTTATCCTGGGCCATCAAGAACATCACCCACTTAAAGAAGTTTGGCACTGATGTTTCTTCAGTCATCCCCCTTTCTTATTTTCTCTGCTAGAAGAAGAATACACCATAACATTAGTTTACCAGTCACTCTTAAGTTTAGTCTTTCTTTGTATGATTTTTTTTCTGGACTCAAAAAATTGGTCTTGACATAGAGGTCATGTTGACAATACAGCAAAAGTATGTAAGAGAAAATATTTGGACCCCTGTGGTTAAGGTGAACATAACTTTAGTTGATGTGTGGATAATGAAAGAACACCCAGAATTTGGAAACATGCTGTTACTCATTTTATTTCACACTTTAACTAGTCTGAAGAGATGTAGCTGTGCTGTCATTCATTACTTTCTCAGAGGATGCTTTTCTTCCCTGTCACTGCCTTGGAGCTAAAGTAAAATTGCCTGCTGCTTGATTCAGAAGCTTGGTCTACCTCTAGCAACAACAGTGTAATATAGATGGAAGATTACTACAAGACACATCTCCAAAATCAGTGCTTTGCAAAGCAATCACAGAACCACAGGAAGGGTCAGGTTGGAGGGGACCACAGTGAGTGCAACCTCCCTGTTCAAGCAGGGCCATCCCAGAGCACAGGGCACAGGGAGTCCACAAGGTCCTTGAACATCTCCAGTGCAAAGTCTGTCTGGGCAATCTGTTCCAGTGCATGGTCACACACGCAGTAAATAAGTTCTTCCTCGTATTCAGGTGAAATATTTCCAAACTCAGTATTTTGTTTCTGAAGACAAGCATTCAAATCCTGTTTCTCTGAGCTCTTTCTTTCCTTTCTCCCAATCTGACTACAGGCTGCAGGCATCTCCTCCATCTTCTGGCATTTTAGAGGATAGCTCTAAAAAACTCTGCTTTCCTTCTGTCTGTAGGAAAGCCATGAATGGTGGCTGCCTGTCTTGTTAAAGCTGCTGTGTCTTGAGAAAGCTTCATCACTCCATTTTTTATTCTATTCTGCCATTTTCTTGGAAGTGTATATAGCCTGGCACACACAAATGATCCCCTAGGAAACATTTGGGACTCAGAACACAAAACATTACCCAGTGGTCAATAGTAATGAATCTTCCCTTACAGAGCAGCATCTGTGCAGCAGCTGACAAAGGATTTTTCAGGCTGATTTTTAAATTTAAACTTGGTTGCAGGTTTTGGACATCCTGCTTGCTTGATATAAATGAATGTACATTACTGAACACCTATATCTTCTGTCTTCTATTGCTACTACCAGCAGATAACTCTTGTTTGGCAGTGTTCTCCATGGAGTTTCAGTATTGTGGCTCAGCAGCAGAACTAGGAAGATTCCCATTTCTGTTAGGAACATTTTCAGAGATACATATTTCAAAGATGACATCTCACTTCTGAAATAAACATCCAGGACTAGTCCACACTTGGATTGGTGCTTTATTTTAGCTAGCATACCAGACATGGTCAGCCTTTATGGATGATTAAAACAAAATGGGAGAGAATAAGAGAGGAAGAAAAAACCAAAGAACACAGATGTTTATTAGCCTTCTGGAAATTACCAGACCAGCAAAAATTATTATTTCCATGCATTCAGGGAAGGAATATTTGAACTGTTGCTTTTGATCAAAAGTGTTCACGTCACTGATCATCTCCTGGAGAGAGGAGACGAGATGAGTTACTTGTATTTGGAAATATAACAAATTTCTTCTAACCAGGTTGCAGACCATTTGTATGAAGAAACCTGTTAAAACATCTGGGACATCCTGAGCCTCGCTGTGTGCTTCAGCAGGATGAAACTCAGGGTTTCAGTACCATTCATATTCACACAAAGGTTCACACCAAGGGGAACTTGGTATCCCTAAAACATACTCTGCAGCTAAAATGATAACAGCCCTGGAGCTTGACCAGTGCAGCCACGAGGAGCTGGGCAAGTGTACAGTGAAGTGTACAGTGAGCTTCTGCACTTTTCACTGAATATGAGCTTCTGCACTTTTCATCTCTCAGCAGAATTATGCAGACACATGATGACAAGAGAAAGCATCTCAGCATTCAAGCCTCTACATTTTTTTAAAGGTAAAAAGATGTAGAAATTCTACTTTATCCTTTGCAGAGAGATATTTAAAATCTGGAATGTAAATTTGCTGGCTTGACAGTTCTGTCATTATTTCTGAGTTTTCCTGATAACACAGACTCACAAATTTAGCTACTTTCTATTAAAAAAATTGTTTTGTTAGGCATAAAACATTGTGGAGGAGCTGTGCAAGTCAATTCACATCTATTACAATATCTTGTCATCCAGACCTTTAATTTCTTCCTTCCAATGAAATATCTTTAATCTAAAGTAACCATATATTTGTCAGGAAGCAAAGAAATTTTCATGTCCTTTTGATGTAATGTCTGTACAATAAAACTTATTCACAGCAAGTTAAATTGAAACTAAAAATACATATAAATTGTAAATCTAAGTCTGGTGTGAAATCAAACACAGAAGCTTATTTTCTTATAGCTTTATAATTAATGCTGAATTCTGTGACCCAAAAACTCTCAGTTGTTAAGAAATTTAATGATGCTTCATGATTTACAGTGTGCTTATACTGTTAATGTTCTCTGATTATTTTACTGGAAAAAAACACAGCTTTAATTTATTTGATTTATCACCATAATTTTTTTAAAATAAACATCTACAATTGATCTTTTTTCTGTTTAACATACAGGTTTTATGGGATATTGTAAGGCAATACAGACACTTTAAAACTGCTGTGTCTATAAAATACCTGTCTTTCTGTCTGAGTGACCAGAAAGTTTTATGACTCATGTCTAAGTGTCTTAAAATATTCCATGAATATTTACAATGAGATATAGCTAGCAATAGTAGTACTGCACACACACAGAATTTTTTGTGATGTATTAAAAGTCCTCAAGAAAAAATGTGCAGCACAGTGGAATTTTTCCTGTGTCCTGAGAGATGAAAGCAGAGGAGCTTTGTAAAGATTAGTCGAAAACTCTTGCATCTTTCATCACTAAGCTGAATTCAAATCCAATTAAATTTGGCATGGAATCTGTGAAGAACTTCACATCAACACCAAATTTCAAAGGCTGAAACATAAATTTCCATGATTTTCTGCAGATTTTAAATATTTGTCTATGATTAAAGTGTGGAGTTGCTAATTCACAGGTGCAGGAGCAGGTTTGGGCACAGCTTGTCAAGACCTGTTTCAGTCACCAAAGGCAGCTTGGTGCAGCATTTTGTGAGACCTAAGGCATGATGAGAGGAATGGGAACTCAAAGTTGGAGAGAATATGGAAAAAAAGAATAAATTTTTCATCCTCTTGGCAAAGTGGAAAGCAGCAGCCAGTGCAGGACAGACCTTGGAATATCTGCTGCAGGAAGGAATAGGAGAGTGGAGGAAGGGAGGGGAAGATCTCCTGTACAAGGTAAATATGGAATCAGCAAAATCCTGTAAGAGGAAGTTTTAGAAACATACCTAGCAGGAAAAAAACACGTAAAACATGAAGAATGAGCTTATACATCTCTGTCAAGGAAAAGGAATGGCACCTGGAGAAGCAATATCATGCTGAGCAGGGTACAAAAGCCCAGAGAAGTCAACAAGAGCAAACCATGCTTCCAAAAGTGGCAGGTGAGGAGCATGTGCTTTTCTGTTCCTCCACAGTTTGTGCAACTCAGTCATTTCAAAGGGACCATTGCAGAATACCTGGAAGCAGAGGACACACAGACAGCTGGAGAGAGCAGAAGGAAGAGAGAGAAGCTGCTATTTCCACTTTGGAAGTGCAGTAGTGTCCCTTAAAAGAGCAGAAGTGTCATTTAGGAAAGGAGCACTGTCAGTGTTGGAGGTGGAAGTGGGAGAGCAGAAGAGTTTCTCCTCTGAAAGCTCATTGGACTGATATAACCTGAAACTTTCCCAGTGCTCCACATTAAAGAATTCAGATGCAGCTGCTGGGGTGAAAGCATGCTGCTGCTGAGATAAAATAGTCCACTTGCTGCTCTTTGAAGAACAGAACTCTGCTGAAGAGGGCGGGGTAGTGATTACGGAGGATCATTTATATTAAAAAAGTTAACATCCCTAGTGTACCAACATTCCAACATATAAATTTTCTTTCAATCCTTTTCTTTGTCAAATCTGGGGTGATGTTCTCAGGGGCCAACATAGGATAATCAGCTTATTAAGTCCCTTTTCAGTCTTAGCCCTCTCCTCAGAACCCCATACCCGAAGGATGTATTTAATGTACATCTCTTGAACCCAATATCTCTTTCCAGAGGCAAATCATGTAGGAGACAGTGTAGCTGCTTCTGCTTGCTGATTATGTACTTTTGCTCTCTTCTTCCACAGGAAACTCTGAGAATGAAAAAATGTAATTTAACATTTCTTGGTTATCAAAGAGCATACAAAACATACAAGCCTGTAGCTGATTGCTGTTCCCCAGACAATTAAAATCTTATCAACAACAAAGATCTCAATAAAGCAGTGGGAATGTCTAGATTGGCTTGCTCAGAAGGACATAAGAAGTTCATCTCAGCAGAGTAAAGACTCAGATCCTGATAAGAACAATATGCAAAACTGGAGCAACTGCTCCCAGCAGTGAGCTCCACTACTAGCTACAGGGTCAGTGTGATAGACAACTATGAGGCTGTTCAGGGAAATAAACTCTGAAAAATGCTTGTCTGGAATTGATGTGAGATGCCACGTTGAAAATCATTGTATAGAATCATTCTTTGAACCAGGTATGTGTTCAGCTTAAAGGGGAAAAAAAGAATTCTAGCACAACAATATAGAGTACTGTTCTGAGAACCTGAAGCAATGCCAACAGTATCTCTAAAAGACATTATCACCTAGAGATAATTGTGGCATTTTTCAACCCACCAGTGGAAACTAAGGTAAAGCTGACCTTTAAAGAAGTTAAAAAAAACCCTAATGAAAAACTAATTTTGTATTTGACATAGTGGACATACTTTGACATCTTCTAATCTTATTTACATCCACTACTACCTGTCCACTACATACAGAAAAAGGAAACACCCTTTGAACAAACTAGAGCAAGACATCAATGTGCTAGTAACACTGTAATAAAATTGTTTGAAAGAAAGAAGACTATACAAAGCACAGTACCTTTTAGATCAAGACTATCTACATGGAATATTTTCAGTTATAAATAGCAGATAGGAAGTTTGACTTTTCACTGCATCACAGCAAGACACTTTAACAAAGTGAGTCAAATGTAGGATTGTAGTGACCATCCAAATAATGTTGGAGCAACCGGATTTAGATGTTACAAGAATGAAGTCTGAAATTCCCTCAGTATCATTGTCAGTGGGAAATATTTGATACCATTCTTTTTCAGCATCCCTATATTTTCTTGTCTTTTCACATTAGTACCTCTTTCATTTGGACTTTTCTCTACATGGTCATTGTAAACTCAGAAGTCTCTTTATGAGTAAATGTTCTTTTCATGCGGGTTATGTTCTCCCATGTGGTCCTTCCTCACTTCTCTCCATGCAGCAGCACATGCTGCCAGTGTGGCAGGATAGTGCCTCTAAAACTACAAATCACTGCAAATGAAATGAAATGAAATGAAATGAAATGAAATGAAATGATGAAGAGAGATGAGAGGGGAGGGGAGGAGAAGGAGAAAGAAGGAGAAGGAGAAGGAGAAGGAGAAGGAGAAGGAGAAGGAGAAGGAGAAGGAGAAGGAGAAGGAGAAGGAGAAGGAGAAGGAGAAGGAGAAGGAGAAGGAGAAGGAGAAGGAGAAGGAGAAGGAGAAGGAGAAGGAGAAGGAGAAGGAGAAGGAGAAGGAGAAGGAGAAGGAGAAGGAGAAGGAGAAGGAGAAGGAGAAGGAGACAAGATACAGCCACCATATCATAATGCTGTACTGGAAAGTCCACAGGTATCTATGAGAACAAAGTGCCTTTGGCAGATACAAAACAGCTTTTCAGATTAATGTTTAAGAGCCACTTATAGAAGGTACAGTGAAATTACACAACCTCTCAAATTTTCAGTCCATTTAACAAAGTGCTTCCAATTTCCATTTTATATCAGGTGAAACAATGAATATTGAATGAAATGTTAATCTCTATCTTGAGCTTTTTATTAATCTCTGTATTCAGAGCACAGCATTTATTAAACAAAGGAGTCAGAAGAATGAAAAGCAATGTGGCTTTGGACAGCTCTTGTCCATTTAATTACTTTTCTCTTCTGAGTGTAGTTCAAGATGCTGTTGGATATTAAGAAAATAAGTGTTTATCTTCATGTTCCCAGTTTTCTCATTTTAGCACACACTCTTCATCTCCTAAAAGTAAGTTTGTCTTTTATGACCAATATATTTTATCACATCATAGAGTATATATTTACACTCTTTTCATAAAGAGCTCAGATAGAAAAAAAACCCAAGGAAGATAAGGAAAAGTGGTGAAAGATTCAGGGTGAAGAATCTCTATGGATCTGATGGGAGAGGGGAAGAAAAGCGGCTATATGCCATAACACTTTCTCTTACTGTTTTTTTTACCCTGGGTTTCAACCTGTGGGCTTTTTGCAGCAGAGAACCTGCCCAGTTTGTCAGTACACCTGATGTTACCTTGTAGCCTGGATGCTGCCTCTAGGCCAATCTGACTTGCAGGACTTGCAGACTGCTGGTGTGAGCCAGCTCTGCTCCAATGGAGATATGAATTTCTCCAGCTCAGCACTTGCTAGAATTTTGTCATTTAAAAAATTCTAATTCCATGCAAAATTTCAATTCTGTATAACAAGGACAATGTTTCAGGCTTTTCAAAAAAATCTAAAGCAGCACCACTGGGAGTACCATGAAGGCTTCATTCAAACAAGAGATGTATTTACATTACAATTTTTCCCTGCCTCCTGAAAGATGAGTCCTGGGCACACATTGGCCTCTCTCCTCATCCACAGCCTGAATTAAGGTAGATCTGTCATGTAGACTAACCAGCTCCCTAGTCTGGATAACTGGGGGAAACCAGGAAGCACTATAGAGCAAATGCTAAAATCTCAATCTAGAGCAAAACCTTTTGATTTACCCTCAGGGAACCTGTTCTTCCATATAGTTCAAAGCAGCTGCAGTTGGATGCATTAGGTGGGCCAGGAGATCGTGAGAACTGAGAGAATCACCTGCCAAATTTTGCTATTTATCACCACCTTAGAATATTTGCAGGTTTGTTCTTGTTTGCTGTTTGTTTGCCAATAAAGTTGCAAATCCAAAGAAATGATCAGTCTGCCCAGGCATCTTCAGCCAACCATAAGAAACCCATACCAACCTGCATAAAGTCAGGAGAAAACTGCAAAAGAAATAAAGGAATAAAAACACATCTTGAAAACAGAAAATGTATCAGAATGCTGCAGTGCAAGGCGCTGTGCAAATAAACACTCACAGGATAAAGCATGAGATTATGAAGTAAGTTAACAGCTTTTTTTTTTAATCTTTTCTTACTCTTTTATTAAGAAAAATAAATCTAACCCAGAATATGAAGTGGTTTTCCCTAATTTCTGGTACATATCCACTAGCACAGTGGAACAAGCCAGATTCTCTAACACCTGAATTAATTAGTGGAATTCCTGAAAACAGCATTTATGTCATTTTAAGTGCAGGTTCAGACTTAACATGTACACAATTGCACATGTGCATATAAAAATGCAGAAAAAAATTAACAAATTTTTTGGAATGGGATTTCTTCTCTGTGAAAATGGGCTGTCTACATTTGCCCACTAATGGGTTTGATTCACATAACAGGTTACAGTTCTTTACATTTATACTAGTAGAGCACTTCTATTTAAGAAGAAGAAAAGGGACAATATTGAAACAGCTAAAAACTTCCTTGTGTGACAACTGGCTTTTCTCATTAGAAAATGTTTTCTCCCTATAAGCCACTCTACATTGTAAAATCTACAGTACAAATATGAGGAAACATTTTGTTACAGATCTAAATTTTCTGTTCTTCAATTTCTGGGTAATATTGCAGAATTTACTTGAAAGCCAGCTGTTTCTGAGAACTGCACATAAACCTCTCCTATTTATTCTTTCTGGACTAATTTTGCAGAAGTTTATTGTGCCATCCACAACAACATCTCATTCTTCATTGTTCTTCAAAGTCACTTTAAATAATAGGAATCATAAATATAATCATGTGTATAACTCAAGTCTGTAAGCACAGTAACTGTAGTGCCTTGCTGAAGCATCTGTTAATAAACATATTTGTCAGGTTTCAAGCCTATTCCAAAGGTAAATGCTGAAAAATATCCCATATTTGGCAGTTTAGATAATAATTCAATTTTCTGAATCTCCCTCTGGCACTTGTGGAGACCATTCTGTGTCTTTCCAGTTAAAGTTTACTCATTTTTATATCACTGCCCAAATGATCAAAGCTGGAGGAAAAGCTTTTAGTCCTGCAGAGGATAAGGAAGCTTGTATTTTATCTGACTCTTCATGATGGAACTCCATGCTCTAACTGATCTAATTTTCTCAGATATAGCAAGAAGGAAAATACCTCAGAATCAGAGCTCAGAAACTGCTGGCATCACTGGAGAAGAAGAAAGTTAAATATGACTGGGGAGAAAGATTATTTATGATTTTAGGTATTTATTTCCTCATTTATTAATATTGTCACTTTGACAGTTTTTAAGAATATACATTTAATGAGAAACATTGGCTGAAGAAAATAATCTATATTTTTTAAAGTACTGGAATAAAAAAAAGAAGGTTTTAATAGTGTCTAGGTTTGGAAGTTTCTTTTTTAAACTTCACATTAAGGGATTTTTATGGAAGTGGAAAAAGAGAGTTCAGCTGACACTTGAAATTGTTAGTTGTTTTTTTAAAAAAAAATCCATGATAATTTACTAAAAATATTTTAAACTATTTATTGTGTCAGATGGTCTCCCTCTGAACAGGAACATATCATTGGTTATAAGCAGTATGAAGCATATCAAGGGCAGTTTGATTGTCACACCCATACAATTTTTTCATTGTAGAAGCTCACCAGGCTGTATGAAAAGAAATTTCTGTTGGTAAATATAAGCTGGCTGTTATTAATTATCTCTCTGCCCCACATATATTTGGAAATTAATTCTTGGAAAATGTGTTTTATGATCTTTTCAGAAATTTAGGTGATGCTGACTGTCCTTTCTAAGTTTGCCCGAAGTATCAGAACAATGCTTGCGTAGAACCTTTGCTGGTGCCTGTTCCCACATAAAATATGATCCCATTTGCCTCTTGAATTCAGAATCCTCTGACAAAATTCCCCATATTCCTCCACAACAGGATAATTTTTCCTAAGTTCAAATCAATTTTTCTTAA
Source organism: Cisticola juncidis (assembly GCA_013400215.1). Taxonomy (NCBI): domain Eukaryota; kingdom Metazoa; phylum Chordata; class Aves; order Passeriformes; family Cisticolidae; genus Cisticola; species Cisticola juncidis. The sequence goes on along the minus strand of VXBR01000635.1, from coordinate 74,416 downwards.
AATATAAGCAGCTTTTCCATGTACTTTTCCCATTGGCCAGATTCCCTGCAGGTATTTTGGCTAGCAGCCTCCAGAAGAGTAGAGAATACCCCACAGCTCAGAGCCCTAACTCTGCTTTTACCTGCCCACTTTTTCTCTGGGACCTGGATGCCACCCTTGTCTGGCTGCTGCAGTCCACCCCATCTCTGGCCTATTTGTCATTCCTCCTTTCCTGTGAGAACCAGGCAAATGGTGTTACTCCTGTTCAGCCTCTCTGGCCCCTTTTCACTAGGGAATGTCACTGATATGGTTCAGAAGTTTCTCAGACTACTGCACAAAGCTGTGCTGCACTGTTGGAGGGTGGCAGAGTGGGTGGCATCTCCTGTAGAAGGGAGGGAGCTCTGGACTCCAGGCAACTCTTTTAATGTGCAGTTTATTGCACAGGGTCATAGGTAACAAAGAGCCAAGCTTAAAGCTGCTAGTCACAGCTAAAAACGTCTGAGAGACACTAAAGTTCTGGTTACAATACATTATATCTTTTTCTGTACTGAATATGCTAATTTACAACATTCAACCAGTAAAAGACATAAATCCTATAGAATCTACATAGAGCCTATTAGAAGTACTACATTACCATACTGTGTTACATTTTAAACCCGAAAAGCTTCTCTCTAAACTGTTCCCTGACCTCTGGATTCTTTAGCTTGCAGAAGCATCCCTTCTGTTTGCCAAGGACATTGTTCAATCAACAGGGATCGTCCCTTCAGCTCACTCAACCATTGTCTTTCCAGTTGTTCAGTAACTGACTGGTTTGCCATCTTATACATCAAAACCAGCTCTCATTTCTATTTCACTTAGAGGTTCCATATTCTCAGATTCTTTTGCCAAGCAATCATATTTGTAAGATTTCCCTGTTTCCTCTTCCCCAACAATCTCCCACAAAGACTCTTCTCCTAATTGTCGGTGGAAACCCAAACCCACTTCAGGCAACTTGCAGCATATCCTAGAGGTGATACCCCTGAAATTGTTTCCTTATAATCTTGGTCAGATCCTGACCCACGTCTCTTGCTTGTCCCTGGAGCTCGGTGCAGTCAAGTCCTGCCTTTCCACAGAGCACAACTTTCCTTCCTATTTTTATTGCTCATCCCTTCCATAGCCTGTACCCACCAGGGTCCCCATGGCACTGTCACCTCATAGCCTTGTGACTGCACGTGGCCTTCCAGCTCCTCTCGTTTCCAGGTACAGACACTTGAGAAAAGCCTCCCTACAGAGCGGACTCCAAAACCACCCAGTATGAGGTTTTATTTGAAAACATAGCATGTGCATTAATTATCCACAGGATGATAACCAACAATGAAGATAAGCTGCACATATTTCTCAATGACAATAGTCTTAAAAAATAGGAAAGACAATATGGATTTTTTTTCCAATTTTATTTTACCTCCCTCCATATTCTAATTCCAATATTTGTTTATAGTATCAATATCATATTCAGAGTATATGAAATAGGATGACCGACTGAAGAGATCTTGAAATCAAAAATATAATTTTGCATACTTTTATTTCTGTCTCAAATATTTTTCTCAGCTTATAAAATAATTTTTTCAACATCAATCTAGTACCTGGGAAACATAGGTCCTCCACAATCATCTACAACACAGAATACAAGTCAAGAAAGGAAAGGAGAAAAGAAGGGATTCTTAAAGCTTTTGTAATGAGTTGCTGGAAAATGTCATGCCTTTGCTAAAGGGACATGTTTTAAACTGGCTGCACTTACAGTGTTCCACCTACAAATCAAAGGGAACCAAAGGGAGCCTGTCCCTAAGTAGCAGCCCCAGTGCAAGCAAGGAGCAACAACACTAGTATCAGGAGGATAGCCTTGATATTTATTTTTTATAGGATAGATGAGAAACAAATCTCAAAAGTGAAAAAACGGTGCTCATAACCAAAGTAATTTTTCAGATATTCTGTTTTTTTTTCTTTTTTGGTATTCATCAGTAGAAGGTTGAGTAAATGTACCTGCATGGCTTATTTAAAATGGTTGAATGCCATATGTCCTTATGGCTTTTAGCTGTTGTACCTTGCTTACTTCCTTTCTTCCAATGTCTTGTATTCAATGAAAAAAAGAGAAAGCTAAGGAGATATTCTTAATCTTCTGCATTTGAATAGCCTTATATTTGTAAATAGGATAATTAGTGTTTGCTTTTCATATGTTTTACAATGTAAAAAGAAATATTAATATTTAGGAAGTAGGGTATTTAAATTATTGGTTATTTCCTGTACAGCTACTGCTGATACTAATAGTTTACATTACATTCATTCCCATGGCAATCAGTGGTTGCAGCAATATATACAGGCAACATAATCTCACAGAGAGGGAACAGGTAAAAGTCCAACCAGCTCCTTTGCTGAGTGCAGAAATTGATTGTGAAAAATAAAAATTCAGCTTCTTGAATTCTCAGTTAGGGAGAGCTATGTTTCATAAATCTTATCAGAAGTTATTATTAAAAAAATATATAAATCCATGTACAGCTGAACCATCAGATTTCTATGTAGAGCTGCTCCAGTAATAAAGCCAATGAGTGGCTTCACTGCATTTAATTGTGGCACTGCCAGAAATAAGATCTTAAAGTATAAATTTGAAAATGTAGGAGATATTTTACTTAATGTTTTACTTAAATGGGAGCCAAACACAGATATACACCCAAAACCAATTGTTAATCTGTTTTCAAGTCCCCAAGTGTAGTAGGCAAACAGTGATAAAATGTCACACCTCATTTGCTGGAAGTGATTTTCACCAACTCTCTGTACTTGAGACATTTTGTTCTGTTGTCAGTTGACTAGCTCATTCATATAGACCATTGCCATCCAGACTGCATTTGCATGATAAGTTTATATGTGAAGTTATAAACCTTTGCAAAGCTCTATTTCTAAATACAGGTTTCTTCAAAACAGTGCAGATAGGAAGAGTCGTCACTGGATCAACCTTCAAGACATCAGTCTTGGCTTTCAAAGAATGAAGCATCTTTATAGCTGGATATCCATAAAATTAATCTAAAGTTTTAGGAACCAGATCCTGACTTCTAACTCCCAAGCATTACAAAGTTTATGATGCACAAATTGTATAAATCCCTCCACTCTGCTACAAAATGGAGAAAATATGTTTCTACAAGTTGATAACATTTCTTTGATTTGATTTGATTCTATTTCAGAATTTAATCTCTATATGAAGCTAACATTTAGTTTGAACATTGTTTTGGTTAACTTATTTATTTAAAGTAGGGTGAGTCCATAGTCATCTTTAAGTAGGGAATGGATAATGAATAAATTCATATCAGTCTTATGTATTCTCTCAATGTTATTGATGGAGGTAGCAAAACATATATATTTTTATAGGCATAAAATTCTTTTAGAGAACTGTTAATTCTTGCAGATTCTCTTTTTTAAAAGTGCAGTTTTGGATAATTTTAGGTATAACTGTTTTACACACCTTCACTTTTATCAAATGCCCTCCTACCTACTCCTGAGGGTGAAGGATTTATATTTTCATTCTGTGAAGCTGAACAATCTGCCAGCAATGGTGGAGATAATCAGCTGCTTCTCTGGTAGCCAGCTACATGCACTGAATTTTATTAATATGCCAATGAAAAGGGATCTCCCTGTTCTGAAGAAATGAGGTGAGTGTACTGATAATTGAAACATGACTCTTCAGCCTAGTCTCTTCTATATAGAACAGTAGCCTAATATTGCATCAAAATAAAATCTCCCTTTCAAAATAGGAAACTTCTTTGGACTGGGAAATCATGACAATGCACATTAGATTTTACAGCAGTGAGTCCAGCATGCCAGTGGTTTGTTGGAGGGAAGACAAGTAGCCATTGAATTTGATAATCACACCATCTGGAATGACACAATCACAGAATATTCTGAGTTGGAAGAGATCCACAAGGATCTTTGAAGTTCAAGTTCTGACCCTGCACATGATCCTCAAGAATCCCACCATATTTCTGAGAGCATTGTCCAAATTGTTCCTTGAACTCTGCCAGGTTTGGCACTGCCCTGGCAGCCTGTTCCAGTGCCCAACCTCCCTCTGGGGGAAGAACCTTTTCCTAATACCCAACCTAAACCTGCCCTGACACACTTCAGGCCATTCCCTTTGTCCTGTCATTGTCACCACAGAGCAGAGATCAGGGCCTGCCCCTGCTCTTCCCCTCAGGGGGAAGTTGTACCTGCAGTGAGGTCTCCCCTCTGTCTCCCCTTCTCCAGGCTGACCAGACCAGGTGATCTCAACGGCTCCTCATACTGCTTCCCCTCCAGACCCTTCAGCATCACTATAAAATGAAATGAAGATATACAGAAAAGAAAAGTATGAAAGCACGAAAGATTACAAAAGGGCAGATCTGATATTGTATATTAATACAATAAAGTTAATAAAAGTGAAAACTTTTGGTTTTTAATAGAAAATTATATCACATAAGACAACTATTTCCTCGTGCTAGCTTATAATCTCTAAAAATATTTTCTTGATTTATTTTGTTTGTTTTCTTTAACTGTCCAAACAGCTAATTATTATCAAGAGGCCAGTTTCAGAAACATTTATTTTCAGTGTTTACATTTCTTTTCATAATACATTTTCAAAACCCTTTGTCCAGCTAAGGAAACACTACTCTTTGTTCCTTCCATGTACTCAGAATAGAATTTTGTCCAAATCAAAGATGGGTGCAGACTGACATAGAAGTGTGGCACTTCACATAAATCTTTTTCTTTTAATTACTTTTTTTTTATTATTTATTCAGATTCATTGACTGAGTTTCTGCCCAATATCAGATTTCCCTATCTTCACTTAGAAATTCTTTCTCTAATACCAGAATTCAGTCTTCACTGAACTAAGTATTTTTCCCAAAGAAAATGCCATGATAAACTCTTCTGCTTGGGTTTTATAGACTACACGCAAAGTTCATAGTAGGTCCTATTAAACATTGCTATTTGTAGAGCAGTACAAAGCCTGACAGGTTCCCTTCATTGGGCTATACCAATATGGTATTTATTTGTGATCCAGATAGGAGGGCATCCTCAGAGCTTTACTGCATTTCCTGGATTCAATAGCATGAAAGATGCTATTGATCTGGAAACTTGTGTTTCCTCAGAAGCTTCAATTTGTCCAGAGAGAGCTTCAAGCATTTAAGAGCTGATCTACAAAGGTCACAATATAAACACAGAAGGATGAGTTATGTTCTGCCAAAATTTAGAAGCTGAATTTTCAAGGATATGACAGTCTAAAACATTCAGAAATATTACTATCATTAAAGCCACAAAAAAATACAGATAAGAAAATATTTTTAAGTAGTTAAAATGTAGATCTTTAAGAACTAAAGTTCATCAATACAGGACTGAAAGTGTCTGGGCTCATGGGATTTGCCCTTGCTAAACTTCACATGGTTGGTGATTGCCCATCTCTTATTTGTCAAAGTCTCTCTGTAGGGCCTCTCTGCTTTTGAGGGAGCCAACAGCTCCTCCCAATTTGGTGTTGTTGGCAAACTCAGTATTCCTTTGAGTCCTGTGTCCAAGCCATTTATGAAGATGTTGAAGAGCACAAGGCCAAGGATGGAGCTCTGCAGAACCCCACAAATGACCAGACACAGCCTGATGTCACTCTGTGCCTTATCCCACTCTGATGTCACCCATTCACTGTCACTCTTTGCCTGATCCAAGCCTGATGTCACCCATCCACTGTCACTCTGTGCCTGATCCCAGCCTGATGTCACCCATCCACTGTCACTCTGTGCCTGATCCCAGCCTGATGTCACCCATCCACTGTCACTCTGTGCCTGATCCATGAGCCAGTTGCTCACCCATCACATAACACATTTATCCAGCTGTGTGCTGGACATTCTTTTCAGAAAGTGACAGTATCAAAAGCCTTGCTGGAGTCCAAAAAGATCACATCTTTTGGCTTTCCTAAATCACCTAGATGGGTTACCCTGTAAGAAATCAAGTTGGTTACCAAAGAAATCAAGTTGGACTGCCAGGACTTTCCTCTCATGAAGCTCTGCTAGCTGTGACTGGCATTGCATTTTCCTCTAGGTGTTTTTCAATATTTCCCAGAATAATCTTTTCCATGATTTTACCAGACACCAAAGTGACACTGGCAGGCCTGTAGTTTCCAGGGAAACTTTTGTCTGCTGTTGTGAGTCCTAAAGTGTTCTAACATCTCAATATTACTCCTACCAATTTTTTAGAGTAGTATATGAAAATGAATTGGGATTATCCATGAGGGATGATAAGACTAGACATAAACACTCTGACAAATTTTGGAACCTGTGAATTAGCTGAGAAGGAAATATGTACAAATATTCTTCTCAGCTAATACTAATGTATTATATTTCAATGAATGCTGCCACCTGAAAAAGTATAGATCATATTTATGATTCATACTGCTAAACAAAGAACAAAATTTTATTTTCTGTCTTTGCTTCTTTGTGCCTTACTGTCCCATAGCAAATCAACAAATGCTTTCATCACTTCAAAGAGAAAACAAACAAGTAGGTGTGCTTCAAATGTGAGAAGTCTATAACATAATTTTTTTGCAATTTCATAGTTTTCTAAAGTGTAGGAATGCTGATATTCAAGTTTACAGTCTTATTAAGGGCAAGTTAAAGTGTGTCATTTTGGAGGGGGTTGGATTTTTTTTACTATTCAAATACAAATTTTAGTCAAAACCCAGACACTTTGACAATTTTCTTCCATACCACAAAACTACTCAGAAATAAAGGGGTTTTTTTCTTTATTCATTTAGACGAGTGGTAAAAGAAGCATCGATTTTTTTTCATTTATTTGGATGAGTTCAAAATTACTGATTTAATGATGAGCCAGTTTTCCTTTGTAAAATACTAAGTCATAATCATATTATAGTTAGAGACAAAACCAAATTCTAACCAACAGCAAGAAACAATTTAGAAATATGGAATTATCATTTAAGAAAAAACACAAATGTAAACCACTAAGTGAGCTGTACAAGTAGGAATGTCTGTCTTCTCTCCAGCACAGAATACTACAAAACAGTGTGCATGTTTCTGGCATCCTCAAAGGATGTATGAGCTCACACAGTGATGTATTTCTAACTCTGCTGGCATTTTAAAATTCAGTGATCTCCATGTCTCTCTCTTCTTTTGCATGCTTTGGACACATGCACACCCTTCAGAATTGAAATATTCCCAATGGTGGCATAGCATCCAGAAGCACCCACAGCAAAACACATGCAGGTAACAAAGACACTCACTTGTTTAATATGCTTGGGTCTGTTTTAATCAAGCCCTGTAAAACTGGCTGCATCTGGATGAAGATGCTATGCAAATATTTAAGCACACCTGTTGAAAAAAATGTATCTGTGAGTTCCCAGATTTAAACTGTTTAACCCTACTCCCTTGAGTTTGTTCATAATAAAACCTAGTTAACACTCTCTCCCTTTTCTATTTCTTTGTTGAGCTGTCACTCACGACTCATGACAATGTGCCAGTCAAAATTGAGTAAGGCTTGTGCCCAAACCTTTGCATTCTGCACAGCAGCACTTGAAAGGTTATGTGATTATTACAATCAAAAAATTATCCCTGTGGCTCTGAAAACTATTGCCAGCCTGTCACCACACAGAGGCAGTCGATGACATGAACCTTAATGTGAGTGCTGCACATCAAAGATCTTCATATCAGACTAACATTGGCAACAGCAGAGAGTATTTGCTCCTTAGAGAATGGCACGTTCCAGGGGAATTTTAAATCCAAGACAAACTTTTCCACACACTTCAAAGACACTCACATTTAATATTGAATGCTACTTATGGGCATCTGAATTATACATCTAGCATGCATAATTATTGCATGGGATATGTTGTGGTTCTATTTATCGTCTAGCCATAGTCAATTTTAAACCAGGTCATCTTATTTATGAATTTGTCAAAATAGTTAGCTTGTTTTGTAAAATGGTATTCCCTGAATTAATTTTCTGCCATTATTTCTGTGCTCATATTCTCAGCCTTTCCTAGCCCTGTTCTAGACTCCACACTGGTGTATAATTCTCTTTTTATGAAAGGTCGGGAGTTGCAGGATCTCTTATTTTTAGGAGCCTATCAAGAATTCTAAATTACAAAATCTCTAAATAGTGTACAGTTTCTTCTTTAGTCTTTGAATATCTGTATGTTTTACAGCTAGAATTGTATTAATCACAACTTTGGAAATGTCTATTAGCTATTCTTTTATACTTTTGAGCCCTGCATAAAGTAAATTTCAGCTTCTTTTTCAGCAATTAATAATTATCTTGTAAAAATCATAAGAATAAGAAATGTATAAGTTTATTCTAAATAAAATATTTGGTCACTGGCAGTGCAAATTTAATGAATGGTTAGAAGACAAACCACCTTTTATGTTATGTGTTATTTGGATTGCTTTAGAGCTTCCCCACCGTGTAAGGTACAAACCCTTCCTCTGCCAGGCCAGGGAAGCTGTGAAAGCACATGATTTAAATCTGAACTGAAGTTGTAGTCTGGTGATTCGTGTCCCCTCCTCCTCCTAAGTTGTCTCTGAGGTCTGTTTGTTGGACACAGAATTCAGGATGGTGTCTAAACTTACTCTGTCCTGATAACCAAGACAGGGGGTATTTGGCACCTGGAACTTCTCCCTCTGACCAAGACCACAGCTTGAAAACTTTATTTCTGATGCCAAGAGATGTGCACCATGATGTCATATCTTCCTATTGAGAGATGAGGTAATTTTACATACAGAGATAGTAGTAAGGTTCATTAAAAGCATCATTTCTTTTACACTCTGTCCTCATATGATTAGTAACAAGTTTCTTTCACATGTGCTGTTATGATGTCTGAGTCCCAGATTCCATGGCTGAGGGGATCCATTCCTGGACTGTCTCTCTCCAGTGATACAGACAGACTACAGCTGACTCTCAAACAGCAAGGTCACTACCTATTCATATTCTGTGACCTCCTATTGCTTTAATTACCTCAAAGAAGCATCGATTAGCTCTCCTACCCATACATTGTCAGTGCACAGCTGAGGATCTACACATGAACAGGCTCAATCACACATTCCCTCATTTCAAAGAAGAAATTTCATTTATTTATTTTGTGAATTCTGTATCTTTACATCATTTTAAAAATACTTCAAAATTCATGCAAACAGAGTCATAGTCTTATCAGTACCAAGTTTATAAAGTTATTTATGCATTTGATACTGGGATAGACAGACTGAATGTGGGGAATTAATAGAAAACAAAACTCTTTCTCCATCCACCCTCCCACACCAACTAGAATAAAATAAAAAAATTTTTTTAAAAGTAAGAAAAATATATTCTTTGTAACACCTGAAACTTAATAGACAGCTCTAGCAGCATATTAGTATCAGCTTTTTGTGGCAGTAAGGTCCCTGATATTATCAAACTGAGAAGTTGATAAATTTATACAACTCTGCATGTTTACTCTTTTATCTTACTTGATTACTACCTATTTGCCTTTCTAACATGCACATATTCAGTTTTCCTTAGAACAAGTAGAAATCTTATGGAACTGTAACACAATGATACAAAAAATTGCATCAAAAATCATTTTGCTGCAGTCTAAAAGACAAGTGGCCACGCACAGCAAAGAGCTGGAGTTTTTCATGCTTGCTACCTACAGCACTGCATGCTATCATGTACAAGACAGTGCAATTGCAGAGTTTTTAGGTTTTTATTAAAGAATATTTAGGTTTTAGGTTTTTATTAAAGAAAATGTTGCACTGGTATGTACATATTGTACCTGCCCAGAATAGGCAGATGTTTTTATCTGTGGAGGGAATTAACTTTCCAACTTATTCCTACTGACAGGGAGCCATAGGGGCAGGCTGCTTTGTGGGGGAAGTGGAACATGGGAGCAAGAATAAGAGCAGATGCACTGGCCTCAGCTCCCACCCCCCAGTGCCCAGTAAAGCCAGCAGAGACTGGGGCTGCTGGGGCCAGCCCAAAGCCCAGGGCAAGTGCACAGAATGTGCCAGGTCAGGCCACCATGGCACACCTGCAGGTCACCTGTACAGCCCAAATCAGCAACATAAGGGGCTAAAATGGCATAGCTGCATCACAGTTGGAATGCAACTGTAGTAGGATCTGAGGGGAGAGACACTGCTTAAAAGCAGTTCCCAAGTGAAGGTGGACAGCTCCTGCTGAGAGCGTACCTGCAGAATTTTCTTGAAGAGCACTTTTCACAAAATGGGACTCCCACACCATCATTTAGGTCTGCCCTGAAACTCCTGGAGGAGGCATGGGCTGAGGGCTCTTGCATCTCTTTGCTCTGCACAGTTGTGAAAGACAAAAATTCAGTGACTGCTTCTTATTTCTTTCAGCTTTCCAGTTCTTCATGCTTCCCACATATGGACTTCAGAAGATATTTAGAAATAAAGTGAAGAAGAAATGCAACAAATTCTTAACTCTTTCTATGCACAACTAGTTTTCATGACACTTTTCATATCAGCTCACTAAAGTAGGACATTCATAAGTATTTGGTGAAAAAACCTGGCACATTCCCACTTAGAGGGAAGTCTTTCTAATTAGGCATATGAAATAGTCGGAAAAGAGATGGAAGAGCAATAGATTCTTGGGAGAGAGAGATTGTTTGGCATTTTCTAAACTAGAGCAGTTTGTCAGTAGATTAGATTAGCTTGGCAAAGGCAAAGAATGGGATATAGGTTTAAGAGGTAACTGAAATGATTTACAGAAAACACTTGAAGTAAAATAGTGAAAACTGTAGAGTAAGCAACAAAGGTAATAGAAGTACATGGGTTGTTACTCTGCTTTCTTGTGTCATAGAGGGAAAACTGGCTCAGGAGAAGGAATGACAGGAAGCAATGTGACTCTTCAACTTCAGTGGTGAAATACCAGATCCTGCAGTGTAATGCAAGGAGTGTGTGTGCACACAGACAGGCCTGCAGCTGTTTCCCTCCCACCAATAAAAATCTCACCTTCAAGTGAAGGAAGATGTCTGTGGAGAATGCAAAACCTTGAGCAATGGCAGTGGGGAAGAACAGCCCAATACTTAAGCTGTAACAGTAATAATAATGGGTGTATATGTTGGCTCTGAGCCTCTTAAATCACTCTTACATCAGCATGATCTATAGGTTGATTTTTTTATATAGAACTTCCTCAAAAACCTTCATAGTGGACTTCAGGTAATCAAGTCCTGTGATTCTTAGTTGGAAGACTTATTGTCCAGCCTTCAAGTAGATCAATTGCTTTTGGAAAGCTTTTCAAGAAGTATGAACACAGGCTCTGGGAATCTTTTTTCCCTCAAATCCAGGAACTTCATTTCTGATTCATACCGTCTGTAAGGAGCAGCATAACTTCTGATCTGATTTCTTACACAACTTAAAGTTTTAACTCCAGACTCTTTAATGGGTTTACTTCAGATAGAAATTGCTGGCAGCAAGACTGAAAGGAAAACGTGTTGTTATATTTCTTCCTTCATAAGGCAAAGGGAAAATACGGAACTGCACTTACACTGACGTTTGCAGGTCCTGTTAAATTCCTTGAAGACAAGATTGTGTGTCCATTATTCCAGTTAAAAGTATTACCTGTCTTACTGTTGGGGGAAGCAGTTGAGAAAGAAGCTAGCCTCAGTTGGCTAAGTAAACACAAAATGAATGTCTTTGTCGTTTTCTTCAGTTGTATGGAAAAAGTGTCAAGGGTTTAACTTCATAATACTGTCCTATATAGGAAATTAAGAACTTTACTCTCCAGATTTTGGGTGAACATCTTCATTAGGGTATTTTTCAGAGAACTCAGCAGGCACTCTATTATAATGAGAAGGAGTCTAAAAAAATGTTACCAGAATAAGTATAGCTACAAGACAAGTTATTTAAATGCCTAAAATATAGTAGATCTATGCAAGTGTTTTAAAGGATTTTCAATATTAAAATATTGAAATATATTCTATGAAAAAAAATTTTTCCTCTATATAGGTAGAAGAAATGAATTTCTGTACTGTCTACAAAAAACTCCTAATTCAACCCTTCAGAAACAGTGTCAGTAGCAATTTTTTAGGAAAAGTTAGGATAAGGGTGTTACACAGGATCATTAGCAAGCAATTATTTTAAGCATCTTTTGTCTTATCTGTCTGTGCATTACATCAGGTTAATTCTTTTACAGTAACAGATGAGATCCTCCTATGTATCTTTTTGGGGCAGTGAAACACTTTAGTGTTCAGGTCTTGATTTTTTTCTTGATTTTTTCATTGTGACCTGAGGTTGTACCAGTGTCCATCAGCTGTGTCAGCCAGGGGCTCTCTGCTGTGAATTCCCAGCACTTTTATCCAACAGGTCTGGCTGAGAAGGACACCTGTGGTTCTTCCATCGTATGGGATATGCTCAGATGCACATATATATCATATACCCAAAATACATGGATGAAGAGTATTTTGGTTATTTCAAACTTAGTTTGGATATCAATTTACTGACCGTAGCACCTTGCTTTTTGAGTTGTTGGCTATGCAGTGCCCTTTCTTGAATGGTAAAATTATGGGCAAATTTATTATAAAGAAGATTATTCTTACAGTTATTGAAAAAAAAAACCTGCAAGACAATGCAGACAACTGCCACAGCCAGCAAAGTCTGTCAAACAAAACTGCAGTGATGGTGAAGGGTCTTTAGGGAAAGCCATATGAGGAGTGGCTGAGGCCACTTAGCCACTTCAGCCTGGAGAGGAGGAGACTGAGGGGACACCTCACTGCAGTTACAATTTCCTCATGAGGGGAAGAGACAGGCACTAATCTCTTCTGTGGAGTGACCACTGACAGGTGACAGGATCAGACAGAAAGGCATTAAGCTGTGTCTGACAAGGTTTAGTTCAGAGAGTGGGAAAATGTTTTTCACCCAGAGGATGGTTGAGCACTGGAACAGCTCCCCAGGGCAGTGGTCACAGCACCAGCCTGACAGAGCTCAGGAAGTGTGTGAACAATGCTCTCAGGCACAGGGTGTGACTCTTGGGGTGTCCTGCACAGGGCCAGGAGTTGGACTTCAAGGATCCTTTTGGGACTCTGCAAATGATTCTTTCCACCAAGCCATGAAGAATTTTAACAATGCACTTCTCACTGTAACTGAACCTGACAAAAAATCTATGTGCTGTATAGAAAACATTCAGTTGAAGCATACTGGCCAGAATCAATAACACCAGAATACTAAACACAAAATACATAGAACAAATCCAGATTTTTTTCCAACCCTCTCCTGGTCAGTGACTTTAAATTTATGAGGCAGATGAGCAGGCATTCTTGGACCACTGCAGGGATTCTTACAGCTGGGTATTTATGCATTCTATCAGCATTCTTCCCACAGAATTGCTAATTGTCAGTAATTGTAAATGCATGAAAAGAAAATTCACAGATTACAGAGAAGGGGGCTTCTTAAGGAATGGAAGATCTACACAGCAAGGAAATTCATGTCTGAGCATCCCATATTATTTTCTATCAAGAACCATATTTGCATTAAATAAATATTTTACCATCAGCGAAAGAGCTTCAGTTCTAGCCCCCTCAGCCTGCCTTTTCCAGCTCCAAGGGCAGGCCAGGCTTTCTTGTTGCCCCTCTGAGTCTGTCTCTGGCATTGTGCATCCCAGCTAACACAGAGGGAGATGCAGCAATTGCTCACAGCATTGTGCCAGAAGCCTCTCAACTTGTCCCTTAAGGTAAGGGCAAAATGAACCATGATTACCAGATGGGAATCCTTTGTCTTATGGATTCAGATAATGCTTAACAAGAATAAAACTAAGTAGAGCTAGGGGTCAAACAGGGAAAAGAACAGAAAGCTATGTGATATGTACAGATATTTTTCTTTCTTTAGAAGATCATTTCATGATGTGGATAGGAAGATCAGTGGGATCCACAAAATCCATTTCTTGTTTAAAAGTAAGGATGAGTTACTTTGATTTATTAAAGCACAGTAAACATCAACTAACCCAAAAATGGGTGGAAATGCTAAGTCTCTTATAATGCAGAGGAATTAAATGTATAATAAGCTGTACATCATGGGCATAAATGTAACACCCTCACTGAGAAGTGAGCTTTATGGTGTGATTCTGCAAACAGAGTCATGATAGCCTCATAGATATACACAAATGTCAGTTTGTGGCATATGGATTTATACATTCTGATTTATACAAGAATGGTGTAATTCCTTTATATAATTCCTCTAACACCTAGGAATCCAAAGTCAACTTCTGCAAAATATGGTGTCATGTATATTGAAAGGTTTATCCACAGCTTTGATTAAAAACCTGTTTTCTAGAAAAATCAGAAACCAAGTTGTTACTTTGGAACAATTTCTCTCCTCTTTCCCAGCTTTCCCCCACAAATAAAGTGTCAGAAGAAATATTTAAATTCTTAGCAACGAAGCAGGAATAACAATTTCATCACAGTACCTCAAAAGTAGATATAGGAGTTTCTCAGATGAAATCTAACTAGGATAATCGGAATAGGTGTAACATCCAGCTTAATTTTGCTAATGCAGAAGTCATTAATTAGTGTGTCCAATTTGATTAATACCATGCCATCAAGAAAAATAAACTTATATGTAAATCTACATTCACATATTGTTATTCTCTTGTAATATATTTATATCTTCAGATTTCACTCAGTGCAAATCAGTGGGATACTGGAGAAACTTTCTTGATCTGATGCCCAGTATTAAATTGGATTGAATACTCACTATTTAAATTCATTGCAACAGATGACATTGTCAGCTATCCAATTGTTTTAGTACTATTTGCCACAACATAACTTTAAAAGAAGAAACCCTTGTATGCAGGCAAAGCAGTTAATGATTCCCCAGCAAACCAATCCTTTCAAAGCAATACTCAAAGTCATGAGTATAAAAAAAGCATCCTCTTTCAGATCATCATGACATTGCAGCAAATACCAAGTATTCTTTTCCCTGTTGATACCAGAGACTTTTTTCTTGACATTTACTGCATAGGAAATGGATTACATTCCTTCTGTACAATGCTGTTGGAAATGCTTAACATCAGCTGTTTGAAAAACCAGGCACCACTTTTCTGTTAAAAGTATATATTTAAGCTACCCAGTTGCCTGGACAGTCAGAGGAAAGTCCAGGAGACACTCAAAAAGCTCAAGCTAGCATGGCCAATATCTGTACAACTTGCCATGCTCCTTGTGCAGCAAGAAGTGAATTGGACAAGGCAGCATTTTTGTGGAAAATCTGAAAAACCATGCAGCCTACATAAACAGCTCTATGAACCTGAGAAGCTAAGGGGAGAAAATGTAGACTATAACAACCCCCACAGAAAAATTCTTCTTTGAAAAACATTGAGTCAGAGCTTGCAAATCCTTCTTAAGCTACCATAAAAGTAATCAAATGCCTAGCAAGGAAAATAAATGGAAGAAAAACTGACTGTCCTAGGATTTCTATTAAAACAAATCAATATAACATATGGACATCAAATAAGACATCCATTTCAGGATGAAAGCAGAGATTTCTCAGATGCCTTCTGAATAAGAGAGCAAGCCTCTCCAGTACCAGAAATCATTTTGCTTGAAGATGTCTGCATGTTTAAAAAAATGAACTCTAAACAATTAGGCAGGTATTTGTGCAAATGACCAAATTTCATAATCTAAAAAATAGACTCATTAATATCTAGAACACCTGAAGTTGTGGGTGCAGCATGCAATTCTCCTACAGGATGTCTAAAATTATATGCCTCAGCTCTAAGAAAGCATGAAGATGACATCCAAAAGATAGTCATCAAAAAACCTTGTACAGTAGTGTATTAAAAATATACCTCTAAAACTTGTGATTAACTATTTTTTTCAGTCTGCAAGAAATTCAACAGGAATTTGGGATGGAGAATATAACTTTATTAGTCATGTCTTACAGCTGAGTTATATTTGCTAGACCAACTGTAACTGGGAACTACAGACAGAGCTAAGAGCTTGTGATGAAAATTAATATCTAGTGATAAGCATCACAGGCTTTTCCTCCTGGGTAGCAACTCAATTAGTTTCCTAATCACTTCCTAAAAGTAATTTTGCTGGAAAGTGTGAATATGCATGCATGCATACAGATAGCCACCTAAGCACCTGACTAACATCAGACCAGCCCTAGTCAGCACATCAAGAAAGATACAGTCAGAAATAAGTGGAAAATTTGTATATTTTGTACTGTAAATTTAGGAATATTTGTGCTTATGTCCATCCCATGGTGCTGCTACTCAGTGTATTCATCAGGAACATAGGAGTTTATCTTTAGTTCCTGCATTTAGTAGAGATGGAAATTCACATCACCAATTTTGTTGCATGCCACCCTGGTTATCTATACAGAAGCACACATTGAGAAGGATCAGGGAAAATCTGAATATGCTCCAGTTATTCCATCAGTTTCTGTCCCATTTTTTTCCACCACCTTTCCTACTGGAGGGTGGGAGCACTATTTACAGTGGCCAGACTCAGTAGTGATCTCTTTCACATTGACACACACACAGCTGGGTTGCATGCCTCTGCTCTGTGAGAACCTGCTTACCCCAAATGGGCCTGTGCTGTGCCATCCATGCTGTGCTCTGGGTTTGCATTAGCTCACTGCCATTTCTCTTTTTCAGGCCATTGTCATTATACAGCACAGATACTCATTTTAGGGAATCTAATTTCTTCTTACTGTAATATTAATAACAATCCTAAATCCCCTTTTTTCTGCAAGTGTTTTGAAACTGCCACTGATTACAAGGGGTGAACCAAACAACATTTTACCAAAGGCTTCTTCTTTTAGTCAAATGTCAGAATTTCTCAGGAGGAATCTTAATCTAAAATGTAGTTACCCATTTTGTTTTATAGTTTGATTTTTCTCCCAGGGGAAAACTAGAAAGTAAAAGTAAAGCACTAGAAAGATTTAAGTTCACCTTAGTGAAATTTCAAATGGCACTAAATTAGTAGGAGTTGCAAAAAGTAATGAAAGCTGACAAATAGCAAGGTAGGTATTACCGAAACTAAGTACATTATTCTTTTTTGAATTATGTTTGCTTTGGCGAAATGTGATCTACGTCAATGTGACATGAATACTTTCCACTGATTTTACTATATTATTATATTTATCACAGATAAATGTACTGTATATTGTACCACAGCAGGGAAATTGCTTATCTATGCATGCTACATAAAATAATCTTCAATATTTACAAAGTAGAAATTTTGAAAGCTGGTGGATTGAAGAGGGCCTAAGAATGACATTGAACAAAAAATTAGGCTCTACTTTGCAGTGCACTTTGGGTCCACTTGTGCAAATATTTCATGCCAGAAACAACAGAGATGAAATTCTCTCTCTAAATGACTCTGTTCTTTGGATTTTCAGCCTGATGGTTATGAACAGACCTAAGACCTCTTTGCCCTTCCCTTTACCATAAATAAGCAGGAGATAGCAGTTACATGTACATATACGTAAGGGAGGTTCAGCATAGAAAAGACAATAGTGATACATGAAAAAAATGAACATTTTTTCATTAATATGTGTGAGGAATATTGACAAAGTCACAGTTCCCAAACAACAAAGAGAAAGAAAAAGAAAAAAAAAAAAAAGTAACTGCAGCTACTCTAAAATGTAGTCCATTATGGAATAATAATTCAAAGAAAAGTTAAAACTGAACCAGTCTACTGAGGCAACAGGATTGTTTTAGGATTTCTGAAGAGAAGGCTGAGTTCAAAGCATTGTTCAGTGCTGGCCCTGGCTGTCCAGGTGTCAGCATGTGGCTCTGGTGCCAGGGACATCACACAGACCAAGTCACAGAGCTGTGTCACCACGTGCCCCACCCAGCAGTGAGTGGGGCAGGCAAGGGGAAGGCTGGGCTGAGGGAGGGCCAGGCCAGAATATGTTCCTAAGGCTGAGGGGAGGGGAGGGGGCTCCAGGCAGTACCCTGGGTAGGGCAGGTTACCCTGGCACCCTAGCTGGGTGGAAGGGTGCCTGGAGCTGTCAGCCATGGTGAGCTGTCAGCTCTGAGCTCCCACATCCCCTCACACACATTGCCAGATCCCTGTGTCTCCTGCCCCTACTGTCCCACCTGCCTTCTCCCTGCTACCCAGCCCAGCTGAGCCCTTCCCTCCTCCTTCTCCAGGCCGTGGTTGGGAACATCACCCAAGTCCTGCTGGTGCTGAGCATCCTGCCGTGAGCACTGGGGATGGGTGACCAGAATGAAAATGTCACACAGGAGCTCTTGCATAGCATGAGGAGCAGCAAACACAGGGGATGGCTTGGCTCCTGGTGGAGATGGAGCAGAGGGGTCAGGAGTCACCTAGACTCAGCCAGGGACACATGCTCCTCTCTGCCTGCCAGCACTGGTGGCTCTGGGCCTCTGCCAAAATCCTCCTCGTGCTCTTCGGGCACTGGATCAGCAGCCGGGGGGGAACTTCTAGCAGTGCTGAGAAGGAGAAGGAGGGGGAATAAAATGAACAGCAGGGCACTTTCAGCTGGACAGTGGAATGGATCTGCTGAGGAGATGCTCCTACATCCATGCCAGAGAAGGTGCTGTGATTCCTCCTGTCTCATGTGACAAACTCAGCAGAAGTCAGATCCTGCTTCCTGCACAGTCTCTGTACGTGCTCCCAGTTGTGGTGTTCTTCATGCCAGGAGGCACATTAATGTATTTTGTAAATACATTAATGAATTTGTTTGGTTTTAAAAATCCTGTTTCTGTGAGTGTTTAGGTAAGACTTTATCGGGAAATGTTACCCCTTGGCTCCATCTCCCCCCTGTAACAAAGAGATGAAGCTTGTGCTCAAATTGACATTGACAGTGGTTACACTGATGCTAAGATATTCAGCACCTCCTCCTTATGTTCTCTCTTTTCCCCATTTTTCACAGAAAGTGATATTCCTGGAATGAGGATCTTTGTTGAAGTGAAAGAGAGTTTTCACTTTCTTGACCTTTTCCTGCTTCATCATTATGAGTAACTGTTTCATTTTATAATGTGCAATATAAATTTAGAACTATTTTGCAATTGCAAAATCCAAATTTTTGCAGTCCTTGGAAATGATCAAGAGCCTCTCATGCTCAGATTTCCATCCAGGTGAACAGAGCTCTTCCTTGCCTACAGCACAGCTATCACTTTTGTATTAAAGAGATGATGATGCAGCATCTATACAGAGCACAGGCAGGAAAAGCAGTAAAGAGCTGACATTGCCTCAGCATAAAACTCTTTTCTTCAGAGCAGCAGGAATGGTAAATTTACAGCTGAGAAGTTTCAGTGCAGTGCTCCTGCCGAGGGCAGGGAGAGTGGCCCAGCCCCAGGAGCTGCAGGGCTGCAGCCAGGTCACCAGTCTGCTATCACTGCCCCACTGCCCCTCCTGTCACTGCCCCAGGAGCTGCAGGGCTGCAGCCAGGTCACCAGGCTGCTCTCACTGCCCCAGGAGCTTCTCCTGTCACTGCCCTCCAGGCAGCAGCTGGCTGCCATCCCCAGGAGCAGTCACAGCCTCCTGGCTCCATCCCAAGGATCCTGTAGTGGGCTGAAGGAGAGAGCATCCCCGGGGCTTGGGCCAGCCTGCTGGCCTCCTGTTGAACTAGGCTGGCAAAGGAATAAGAAATAGCAAGGCTACAAAAACAAACAAAAAAATTAACTAGGTTTAAATAGTGTGTCCTGTTTATTGTAGACTCTCCCCAAGCTAGAGAGGAAGAAAAGATCCTTGATAGGCAGTGCAGTCTGTTCATAGGGAACTTCTAACCACAAATTATCTGTTAGGGTAAGAGACCTTTGCTTTCCTGAAGTCATCCTGAATTGGGTTTGGAGACCTATCTAGTCAAGCATTATTTTTCTGCCTGGCTTAAATAGCCAAGGATGATTACCATCCTGCTACTATTTACCTGACTTTTTGAGGTTGTATTTCTATGTCAAAGGTTATGCCAGCTTATTTCTCCTGGTGACTGCTTTTATTGAGAACTATGTCTCAAGATATTAAGTGAAAAGCCATGCAGTAGAAGGAACATCAGCAATTGCATAGAGTATTAACTTCTAATATGGCATTGAACAGCTTTTCTGAAATACAGGCAGCTGATTCCAGTGTTAATTATTTTTGTTTCAGAAAAAATTAAAGCTAACAAAGTAACAATGTCATTTTGTAGCTGTAACAGGTAGCATGAAAAGATCATTCTTTCCTGAAAACTAACAAATAAAATGAACACGTGCAGCAAGCAAACTGTTGAAGGAAACTTATTTAACCGATTTTCTTTAAAAGTTACCTTTCATCTACTCACACTTCACAGCACTTAGAATTTTTTTAGTCCAGCATCTATGTGCTATTTTGATTTTCTGTACATTCTCCATTCCTGTTGCCTCAAGTTCTTCATTACTAAAGTAACCTCTCTATAGAAAATCTGCTTTTGTAGGATTGTAACATAGATCCTGTCGTATTCAAGTATAAAATAGCCTTGCATCTCACAGGATCAGTAGTCACTGAAATATTCTGTGAACATGGAAGAGACCTAAGAGCAGAAGAAGAAAGAAAAGAAAACAGAATGGCACCTGCAAAATTTTACAGAAAAAGGTTTTTTCAAATGACTAAAGTCCAGCAAATATTAACTAGAATGAAAGCTTAGTGCAGAAAAATAATAGACTACTCTACTTAACAATAGCTAAGCTTTAGTAATTCCTTTGACTTTCGTTACTAAATTTAATTGGAAATTAACATGACTATAGCATGCATAACATGATTTAAAATATTCTGCTGTAAGTGTTTTTGACTATGCCTTGTTGAACTCTAATTTTCAGAAACTATTAATTTGTGATTCCAATAAAAATATACTGAATCCTGAATGTACTCTTACCATTAATTATTTTGTTATTTTTCCCATTAAAAGCTTCAGTATTCAAAAGAATAGGAAAAAAGAATTTTTTTTTCTTAATTGTAAAAATTTGGGGAAAAGTTTGTTTCCCTAAAAAGATATTTCTTCAGTTTTGGTGTAACTGAAATATAATTCCTTGTTCTGAGTGACCACAGACTATAAAAATATACAATGACAAAGTTGCATATCCTAACAATGTATAAACATAGGGAATAATAAACATTACTTTTTAATTTTAAGAAACCAAACAACAAAGAGTACCGCAGAAACAGCTATGTACTCCATCAACTGCAATATATTACTTTTTCTTCCAGTTTTATTGTGCTGTAAGTAGGTACCATGAGTATTTCAAGACTTTCACATATTAAGAGATTGTGGTTTACTGACTGTGTTTTAAAAAGTTCTATTTTGATAACTGGAGTCTGCAGCTTTAAAGCAGATGCCTGTTATCTTTAAGCGGATAACAAGGAACAAAAAAATATGTCTGGGTCATTTGATTCAGTGAATTTGGGCAGTATTCTTAATGATAATATATCATAAGATACATATGATGGAGAGGAACTTTTTAAAAGAGCGGATGGTGATAAGGGTGAATGGCTTAAAACTGAAAGAGGGCAAGTTTGGATTAGATACTGGGGAGAAATTCCTTTCTTTAGGGGTGTGAAGCACTGGAACAGGATGCACAGAGAAGCTGTGGATGCCCCATACCTGGAAGTGTTCAAGGCCAGGATGGGTGAAGCTCTAAACAACCTGATCTGTGAAAGGTGTCCCTGCCCATGGCAGGGGGGTTGGAACTAAATGGTCCTTAAAGTTCCTTCTAAGACAAATATTTCTACGATTCTATTATAATCCATATGGATTTTAAAAACCTTTCTCTGAACTCATTCTACAGTAAAGTACTATTCAAAACTATAGAGTAGTCAGTGAAACAGCAAATCTAGCTATGAATGATGAAATCTGGCACCACAGGACAAAATTCCTGGGGAAAAAAAGAAAGAAAGAAAAAGAAAGAGAATAAAATGCCACCTTCAGGAGACCTTTTATGGTATATAATACACCACGTAGTAAGTTAATGTGCTATGGATTTATATTTCTAGTGAGTGCTAAAATGCTGCATGGAGATTTAAAACATCAATAAGAAGTAAAACGGTTTGTGGAGGACATTTACAGCTCGCTCTAAAATCCGATCCAAATAATTTTTTTTCATAATATATTTTCCTGGAGCAAATGTTCCATCTCTTGCTGTTAATTTTTATCCTTACATTTTTTTAGTTTATGGAATTTTTATTGTAAAGTTTGGTTTGACAATCCAAACATATAATATTTTACTCACGTATAACCATAACATGGAAAGAATAAAATCTTGATGCAACTGTTTCATTGTAAGATATTTTGGCTTTGTATTATCTAACTACAGTATATCTTTTGGGGTTGACATTTGCTAATTTAATACAAAGCAGGATTTGCCTTGAAAATTAGGGCAAGGAATCCATAATAATTTGAAAATTTGTTTGACTTTTTATGATCAATACACCAGATTCTTAGATACTTTAAGACTATCCCAATCTCAATTAATGTATCACAGGAGTGAATTAAGCTTGCTGCCAGATTCTCTCCATCACAAATCATGAATACGCAGAAATGGATTCAAAGTGCTTAACAAAGGAAAGTCCAAGAATTCCATAAGACATTATGAACATCTTTGATATATTAGTTTAACAACAATTTGGAGGGGAAGGGAGGAAGTCAATTCAGTGATTGGAGATTATCAGAAATTACTTCACAGAGTAGTAAGGACAGTTCTTGCTTTGTTTATATTCAGTTCTAGATTCTTAAAGATTCAAGATGATAAACTGTACTAGAAGTCTTAGATAACATTTCTCTCTGTTATTCTTTCTTGCATTCACATTTTAATGTAGCCAGGGTTATAGTAGTAGTAGTAGCAGTAGTAGTAGTAGTAGTAGTAGTAATAATAATAAATGGTTGAATGAAACATTTATTAGAATATCCTTTTCAAGGGCTTGAAAATTTAAAAGTATACTCTTTTTGCCTGAATACAGTTCATCTCCTCACAGAAGAGTTGTTCTTTTTTTTAATTATAATGATCAGTTCAACCTTTCTTGCCCTGTGCATCTCTTTAAAAAGGAAAACAACCATTCATTTTATGTGTCTGTCAGTAATTATAAACTACAGGTGTGTGCAGTTACTACATATTCTGATAAAATTACACATAATTTCTGTATGTTTTGGAGTATCTTAAGATTCTCCTCTTGTATCCTTCCTTGTTTTTTAGAAAATGCAGTAAGTCCCTTGCATTATCTCCATGAGTGCAGGAAGAGGACAACTAATCTCTGATAAAATCTCTGATGCTCACCATGTCCCAGGTGAGTGTTTATTTGACTCTCAAGCAAAGGGCCAAGTCTGCTTCAGAGGCAGAAAGTTTACCACAGAGAAACCTTGGGCTTGGGATGAGTATAAAATGTTAATTCCTGAGCTGGCAACTCAGACAGCCCAAACATATGAGCATTTGCAAGAGATTATGAGTCAAAGGTACCACAGAGTATTCAGAAACAGAATAACAAACACAGCACAAACAAAAATTAGATTAATTCAAACCTGGCTTGTTCCAAAAGAAAGTGTTCCTGCTATTAATGTTGGTCATATCCTCTATGATCCTTCCATTCATGGCTGCATGCAGTTTAGAACAATTTTTTGTCCTTAAGGGCAATGTCATTGGTGTTACAAATCTGTCATGAATCTCAGTGGCATTATTCTTTCTTCTACAGACCTGAAACCCGAGCTTTAAATTTTACTGCCAGGGATCAATAAGATATGCAGTGCCATGAGTTTGTAGTTAATGAGCTTCCAATGTCCTTTCTTTTCTCCTCATCCATGCATTAGGGAATCATTACACTTCCCAAACTATTGGCCCAGAATTGCATATGGAGAAAGCAACCCAATTTTAAAAACTCTAGAAGGCACCTTACAAGCAGTGCACTAGAGAGAAAATCAGTGTGAACTCTGTGTAGACTGTACAAGAAAATTCAGTAAACCTGTGTACAAGCTGTGCACTACCTGGGTTGCTATTCTTTTCATGCAGGATAAAATGGCTGATTTTACATTGTCATTGTAATTGTACATTATTGTGTAGCTATTCAAGGTTCCACTTCTAAAACTGACATTACTTCCTTCATGAAACTGTCAGTTGGTAAGCTAGGGAAAAATTGTCACAATTTTTCTCTCTAACTACCTAGAATTTTTTGAATAATTAAAAAATTTAATTAGAGCAGTCCCAGGTGCTTCAATGTCTTTGCCTCTTTGAGGGGAGGGGGAAGAGAGAGTGTGATATGTTTCTAATAGTTAAAAATTAGGAAAGTGGGTTTGAGGAAAAGAAATTTCAAAGTGTACAACCTAGCCCAAAGATCCAATTCTGACTTGTCAAATTAAAATTAGCAGAGAACATGTTACATTTACATTTAGCACTCTTTGGGGGCAATATTTCCCAATGTGCCTCTGCAGTGAGAAAGAACTGCATTCCTATCAGGGCTGAACACTCTGCTCTTTACCCATCCATCTCTCTGGAAATGCTTTCTTTTTGTGAAAGAAAGCTTTAAAATATATTTGCAGTAATACAACCTACACATAATTTTTATGTCTGCAGTTGCCTTTTTTTATAGATCAACAGTCCTCCAGGGCAATCCTTCTACATGATATTGCAGTCAAATCCAATGCTGTACCTATAATATCACTGCCTCTTTCACAGATATTCTAGGTTCTCCTGTGCCCCTTCCATTATTGCTCAGCCTGAAAGCTGCTTCAACACCAGAATGAATTTATCCTTATATTACCAGACAAAACTGCTGCTATTCTTTCCATTATTTGAACAGCTATTGAGCTGCCCAAGTGTCATTAACTATGGTTCAACCAATAAATCATGAACTTGAAAATATTAAGCACTGCTAAATATACTCTGGAACATTTAAAGGTACTGTTACAGTAGTCCTGCCTTATGAAGCCTGAGAGCACCTTTTTATTGTTACCTTAAATTTCTAAAAAAATGTATAGTCTCCTAATCTCCTCAGTCCATCCAAGGCTCTTCATTTTGGATTTATTTCTAGAAAATCTTCAGACCTTAGTTCAACTATGTGAGAATCACTGTTTATTTAATTTTGTTTTCCAATGACTTTTAAAATCTAAACTTTCAATTTTTAAGCACATTCACAAATACTAAAATAGTTATTTAGAAAGATAAGCCCACAATCTGCTGCTGAAAGGTGACCTTTCCAACCTCAGTCCAAACTGTCCACTCTCGTCCATGAGATCCCTGCCCCAGATGACTAAAATTTTAACAAAAGCAGACAAATATGACATAAACCCTTGAAAGGATTATTCTTGACCTTAGCCTAAATCTGAGGATCTTTATTTAATATTAGTGCCATTCTTAATCCTTTGCTATTTTCCTTGTATTTTTCACTCAGTGTATTCATTAGAGAAGATATTTGGTCTAGGTGATTCAGAAGCATCAGTGAACACGGTATGCCATTTTTCAAAGTCCAAATTTAGATCTTCTCTTTGGAAAATACTTACAAAAGGGTGCATGAATAAGATACTTAATATAAAAATGGAGATGTCTTTTTTTCACACTCCAAATAAAAACAAAACAAAACAAAAAACCCAAACAAACAAACAAAAAAATCAATGAACACCCCGACCAACACAAGAAGCAACTACTACAGCTGTTAGTTCTTACTTCAGTCTTCTGAATTGGGGTATCTTATAAAAGTAGTTAGGGCCACCCACACAGAAATGTATTTGTGCAGACCTTTGGCTGTGTAAGCACAAGTTGTGGTGGGTATGGGCAGCACAGACAGCCACAGATTCCAGGCAGCCTTAGGCTGCTGCTGCCATTAGAACACCCAGCTTTATTCAGCCTTCCTCATGTCTCTCCTTTCATTTGGCATCAAGTCCATCAGCCAGCTGAGTCAGCCAAACAAAGTCAGTTCTCCTGGGTGGTGTCTCAGGAAATTCCCATGCTTTGGAGTAATTTCTTAGAGTGGGAAGTTTGCACAATTTAAGACAGGAAGAGAGAGATCTCCACCTACAGTATTACCACTCTGCTTACCAGCCTGCCACAGATCCCTTCTCCACCACCACAGCAAAAGTGAATATTGCTCTCATCAGTCAAGAAACTAAAAAGCTTGTTTTTTCCTCCTATTTTTCTTCTTTAACAGCAGAATCTGGGACAGATCATTTCAGTTTTGTCCAGTCTTTTAAGATGCTCTATGTATCTTATGTTCTTTAAATTGTCTTCACAGAATATTTTGATATAGAAGGTCAGCAGTCACATTATCAATCAAGTTTCCTTAATGTGATCTCAGGTAGGAATTACAAACCCTTGAACAAACTCAGCATTCTCCTACAAGGAGATGCAATGATCATTGACTTGAGGACCTCACTGGCAACAATTTTTTTAGGCATGGTTTCATTTAAAAGCCAAAACATTCATTCAATTTAAAGGCTATTTTTTATATCCAGTTTATAAAAGGTTTCTATGTATTGTTAGACCATTTCTCAAGCTTCATAGCAAATAATTTTTTCCAAGCCAAATAAGCATGAAATGAGATGACTGTAAATGTTCAGACTTATATTTAAGTGTAAGTTGACATTTAAGTGTTCTCCAATTATGCTGCTGAAAGGGCAAGGACAAAAATGTATTCAACATCAAATGTAAGTTTTGATTTGCCAGACACCATAAATCACATCAGCTATGAACTGATAATCTGAAACTGATAAACTGAAATCATACCATTTGTCATCAACAACTGATCATATCTAAATACCTGTTTCTTTTGTGTAAAGCATTTTTAAAGCACTGAGCAATCAATGTATTCAATATTTGAATTGAAATTTGCTTTACACAGACACCCACACCCAGTGCATCAATACAGCTGCCTTCACCATCTGCCACGTCCTTTAGGTCTGGGTGTCATCATGATGCAGCACTATGAGAACTGCAGTATAGTAATACTCTTCTGTTCTATTTCTCAGGTAAAGGAATTTCATCTCTCTCTCATGCATAATCTGATCTAGGTTGTATGGCATTCTTCTACCAGTCATAAGTATGAGAACTGTGAAGCATCAGCAAATTTTTGATGTAAATCAATGGTCACAAGAGAATTAAGTAGGAGGCAGAGGAAGAGCATAATAATGGAACTTATCAGAAAACTCCCTTCTCAAAACCAGCTAACTTTTAGCAAAGCACTTCCTAATTCAACTGTCAAGAGTCAGCATTTATCAAAGGATACAGAAAAAGCTTTGAAATTGCTGTATGTGATAATTAAGACATATTTGAGATGGAGAGGTATTATCACAAGGTATTATTCATTTAGGAAGCACATTTGTACAGAACATTTCCAAATGGACTAAATATCTTTAAAACATGAATGTTTTTCCCTTTTTTCCTTTGGATTGTACCCAGAACAGAATAGGTTTTGGTTTTCTGACCTTCATGATTGTACAGGGACCATGGATAAATCCTGAGGCATATTTTCCCAAAGTTTTCCCAAAAGAGAATAAATTAAGGGAATTATTTTGCTAGACTTAACAGCTTTTGAGTCATCATTTTCATACATCATATGGCCTCAAATAATGTGGATAAAAGGCAAAATAAAACAATTGCAAGTTCAGATTTACAAATTGTATGTGAGAATGATTTATAGCACTAAATTATACAAAGTATTGGAATTCATAATGATTGGAAAATCTATTTTTGGGCCTACCAAAATTAGATTTAAAGATCTTACCTCAGCTACATGGAGTCTTCACTGTAAGCAAATAGAACTAGTCCAATAAACGTTCAAAATCCTCTCATATTTACGTATCTGTATACACAGAAGATTGTTTTGCCTGAATTACAGATATGTAATTTATGAGGTTTTTAGTATAAACCTTGTTTTGTGATTTATTTCCTGTAGATTAAGTATTTTAACATTATAGTACTAGAGGTCAATGCAGTATTTAAATAAATGACAACACATTCATTACAAACTAAGCCACACTTGTGCACTTCTCAGTTAATAAGAGGTCAGCATGTGCAATTCTGTGTTTTCAGAGTTCTCTGCCACCCTTATATTTGTCAATGCATATATCATATATGTCAATGCATATATGCATATATCATATATATTATAATGAATATATCATATATATTATAATCACATCATCTACCCGAACATCTGATCCAGGTGAAAGATGTCCCTGCCCATGGCATGGGTTTGGACAATAGGACCTTTAGAGGTCCTTTCCACCCAAAGCATTCCATAGTTCTGTTATTCTGTCAGGCCCTTAATACGTTCCTTGCTCTCCTTCTCTTTCTATCCCACTCTCCTTGATCCCCTCATGTAGATCATTGGTAAAGATGTTAAACAGGGCCAGCCCAGTGCTGAGCCCTGGGTAACACCACTGGTGATCAGCCAGGCCAGTCTTCCTCAGCATCTTGTCTTCCAGTCTGTGGATGGCCTGCTCCTGAGCCTTTAAGATTTCCTTCTAGGAGAATACCCAGCTTTCCTGGACTCATCTTTCCTCTGAGACTGGTCAGAGAGGTTGGATCTTAAAGGAAGATGAGAACATAAAATATATTTACCAGTGGAAGTAGGAAGTGGAAAAAATTTAAATAAATAAAATAAAACTGATCAAGTATATTTGTGAAACACATTGCAAACAAAAACTATGTACCAGTAAATAATATACAATATCGTATTCATGAGACATTAATGGCAAGCTAACATCACATTAATTACATTTTAATCAAGCTTGTTTGGAATAATGGATGTAATATGCCATAATCCAGTGTAGTGCAGATTGAATTGGCTTTGTCTTCTTTGTCCAGAGCACCAAAGGGAAGAATAATTATTCTGCTGCAGCATACCAGTTTCTATTTATGGATTGTCATTTTATTTTTCTAGCAGTTCATCTAAAGATGTGTCATATGAGACCTTCCCAGATGCATACTCACTCTTTCAAAAAATGTGTTGTCTCTTCCACAATATTGTTTCAAAAGATGTGAAGTGGTCCTAAATAACATAATGTATTAAAAAATGTTATGTGATTTAAACATTTTTACCTAAACTGGCAGTAAAGCCCGGTGCTTGCAGACAAAGATTTTTATTTGTTGACATCAGTGTGCACTTAATCAGCCCTTTTAAAATTCTAAATTAGAATTGCATGTTTCATAAAGAAAGTATTTATATACTAAGAAAGAAATACTGTAGTTATGATTAAATTGTAGGTTGGCTCTTGCAAAAATATCTTTGCTGTAAAATACTACAGCTTAATGATATAATGCACCATGCAGGCCATACATATTTTATAAGAAGTTATCCAAACACACCATTAAAATAAACTTAGAGATTTCTTTTGCACATTAATTCTTAGACAGCAAGAAGAGACACTCAGTACCTTAACCCCTCCTGTGTCCTTTTCAAGACTGTAATTATCTGCATTCAGAGTTGACTTTGCAGAAATAACTAGAAGGTTCCTTTTACATATTTTATATTTTTACCATTTCTGTACTCAATAATTTTTTTAAAATAACTTTACATATTTCATAAAATGTATTCTTTTCTATTCACAAGGTCTCAATGTAAATAGAAATATGATTTAGGACTTCATGACATGTATCCAAATACTTTGTTTTGGGAACAAGCCTTAAATGAAAACAAAGGAGGGGCGGGGCACTCGTAGCTCCATTGAAGTAAGCCTTTACAAAAACAAAAAAAAAGAAAGAAGGGATGGAAACATCATAGAATCATTAAGGTTGGAAAAGACCTCCAAGATTATTGAGTACAACTTTTGGCCTAACACCTTCATGCCAACTAAACCATAGCACTGAGTGCACATCCAGGCATTTCTTGAACATTTCCAGGAGCAGTAGCTCTGCCACTCCCTAGGGCAGCCCATTCCAATGCCTAACCACCCTTTCAGGGAAGAAATTCTTTCTGATGTCCAGCCTGAGCTCCCCTGGTGTATCTGGAGGTTATTTCCTCTTGTCCTGTTACAATTTCCTGGAAGAGGGCGATTCCTTCCTTGCTGCTGTTGCCTGCATTCAAAAGATAAAACTTGCAACAGTGTTGAAGTGGTAAGATTAAAAAGCAAATTTTTAATGAAAGCTTTCAGGTGCGCAAATGTGTCTCTGCATATGCGTGACAAAGGATTTTTACAGTTTTCTAAAGTTAATTAATTAGTATATCTGGCAGGTATATCCAATAGAAGATCAGTTGCCCCAGTAATCCATTCTTGGGTCTGCCCCTTGGAGTTGGTCCAGGGGCTTCTTTGCTCTATTTCTTGTTGTGTCTCTTAAGTTCTGGGGGAAAATAGATGTTCTTGTCAGGAATTCTCTTCTCAAGAACAAGACTGAACAGAATTTCAAGAATGTGTTAGTAAGGGTTAGCTCATTGTGAGAAAGGGCAGGAAAAGCACTAGAAACCATACAACTATATTTTAAAAATCCACAAGGCTACACATATATGAAAAATATATAAAGAGGAAAAAAAAATTTAGGCATCCCTACCACTACATTTCAGTTAGTTGTAGAGAAGAATGAGGTGTTCCTTGAGACTCCTTACTCCAGGCATAACACTCCCAGCTCCCTCACCTGCTCCTCATAGTGGGACATTTCTGACCTAAAGTAGCTTTGGTAATATTTTTATTTTATTTGTATTTCTAAACTGGAAGCTGGTTATCTTACATGCTTTGTCCTAAAATATATGGCATTGCTGACTAGCTTCCTGGCACTCCTCTCCACAATCTAACTGACCATTTTTCCCGCCAGGAATGAATTCCCATCAGGAACCAGCTGTCATCTGCGACAGGAAATGTGTACATCTGCAGGGCATGGCCTTTTCATTTCCATTGGGTTCTGAAATATATATTTTGAAGGTCTGAATTCCCTGTCCAAAAACCCTCTCCATTTCTCAGCAAAATAATATACTCAACATTATCTATTTCCCTATCCCATGGCTTGCTGTTGGCATACACATTAAAATAAAATTGTGTTTCATGCTGCTCTGTATTCTATCTGGCTTTTCTGTTTACTCTCTCATGCACACAACAGAAGGGCCTTTGTTCACAAAAGTAAGCAGGATTCACACCTCTGGGTCTTCTTACTCTTGACCTTCTAAAGCATTGAACATTTGGCCTTTTGCAACCTGAGTAAATGCCTTTAAGCATCTTCACTGAATCTTGGGCTTTCCTCTTTTACTCATAACTACTGTATGAGTAGGTCTGATGTGGAAAGAGGAAGACAGGAAGGTAATTCAGGCCCCACTGGGAGAACAGGAAAGAAGGAGGTATAGTCCAGGGCAAAAGAGCCCAAAACTTGGAGCCAGAAGGGAGAAAAAACTCCAGAACTTCTTTACCCACCTTCCTAAGGCAAGAAGGTTGGCTTTTGTTTTCACTCTGCATTCAGTGAATATGTCTTTCTTTAGCAGGTAATCTCCAGCCAGTCTGGTCTTTGATTATTTCTAAAAAAAAAAAATGAGAACAAAGATAAAAAACAGCCTGCCACAATGCTGAAATAAAATATATGGATGCAATGAAACTGAATAAAGATAGTGCAATTTCTGGTGTCTGTAAAACTCTAATTCAGAACATTTTTCTGTAACATAGACTATACAGAACAATTACAGGGAAAATCAGGTAGGATCTAACAAGAAGGCAAAAAAAACCAACCAGAACTCAAAACAGCAGGAAAGTTGCTAACACAACAAATGTTTGTCAGGAAAAATAATTCCTTCAGGATACAAGCATTAGCTATCTTAACCCCTTCACATAAGCTTTTTATCTTCCTTATGAGATGGTAGCACATGCCTCAAACACCTGTGATCAGAAAGAGTGTGGTGGCACCTGAAATTAAAGCAAAAAAAAAAGAAATTATAATGATTGGAGGGAGCTTTTATTAAAAATGCTTGATTACAGAATGGCTAAAGAATGAAAGATCAAAATAAGTTTTTAAGTTTTTATGAGTTTGTTTATGTAAGAGTAATTGTCTAAGTAACATATAGATTCTCCCTTATATGTAAGAAATGAGGAATTCCAAAGGATTAGGGAGATGGGAATTGGAAGTGGTACTGCTTTCAGGAAACACAAAGTAGAGGAAGACTAGAGCTCTTACAAAGTCTTTGCTTGTTAAGTAGTTCCCAACAGCACATCCCTTAATCAGAGATACTGCAATCTTTCAACTCAGACAGACTTTATAAAAAAAAACATAAAATTCCTCTTGAAAAGGGAAAAAATGTGCAAGATAATATAGAGAAGGAACAATTCAGATATTGCTTCAGCTATAAATTTGTGTTCTTGATATTTATACTATTGTACAGCTCATGATTAACCTTGAAATTGGCACTTAAGGGATCTCACAAGCAATTATTCTCTGAATATTTCTAAAGATAAAGTGAGTATATATTCAGGAAATATGCGTCTTGCTACCCTTTAGCAAAATGTTGTTCATGCCCTCAAAAATAGCAGCAAGCCATCTTTTTAGAAGGGGAGGATCATAGATACTTCCCATACAGGTAAAAAAATTGTTAAAATTTTTTAGATCATGATTTGTGCATGATTTTCATTACAGCATGGTTTATTCAACTTTAAGAGGCTCTTGAAACTTTTTTATATTAAAGTAGATGCTGCAGCTGGATTAGTAGATTGTATATTCTTGTTAGATTTTAAAAGCTTATTGCCAGAAACTGTAGCTTTTCCTCAATGTCCCAAAAGCTGCATTTATTTATTGATGTCAATGGAAGATCACAGAATCATAGAATGGTTTGGACTGAAAAGGACCTTAAAGATTATCTCATACCAACTTCCCTGCCATGGGGAGGTCAGGTTCTCAGAGCTCCATCCAGTGTGACCTTGAGCTCCTCCAGGGATGCAGCACCCAAAGCTTCTCTGGGCAATCTGTGTCACTGTCTTACAAACGACACTGCAAAGAACTGACTTCCTCCAAATACCTAATCTAAACCTACTTCCCTTTAGGTTTAATCCACTCCCCTTGTCCTGTGATTACACATTCTTGTAAAAAGTCCCTCTTTGTTTTTCATACTTTCCCTTCAGGTTCTGTATGGCTGTGATTCGGTCACCTTGAAGTCTTCTCTTTTCCAGGCTTTGTTCTCTCAGCCTATCCTCATACAAGAGGTCTAAATATCTTAGTGGCCCTCCTCTGGACTTGCTCCAAAATTTTGATGCCTTTCTTGTGCTGAGGATCTCAGAGTTGGATGCAGCACTCTAAATGGGGTTTCAGCTGAGAGGAGCTGTAGTGGGTTGACCCTGGCTGGATGCCAGGCACCCACCAAAACCATTCTGTCATTTCCCTCCACAGCTGGACAGAGGAGAGAAAATATAACCAAGGATTCAAGAGTTGAGATAAGGACTGGGAGAGATCACTCACCAAACACCATTGTGGGCAAAACAGAAGTAGAAAGCAGTTATCTCTTAGAGATATTAATTGAATATATTACTCACAAAATCAGAGCAGGATAATGATAAGTAAAATAAGACCTTAAAAAACCCTTCCTTGCACCCCTCCTTCCTTCCCACTCTACCTTCCAACCCAGCAGTACAAGGAGACAGGGAATGGAGGTTCATCACAGGTCTTTT
Organism: Cisticola juncidis; assembly: GCA_013400215.1. Taxonomy (NCBI): domain Eukaryota; kingdom Metazoa; phylum Chordata; class Aves; order Passeriformes; family Cisticolidae; genus Cisticola; species Cisticola juncidis. Next base: position 40,931 of record VXBR01000635.1, on the reverse strand, counting down.
CTTCTACTGTACACTGAGAGGAGTTCTTCCACTGCTCTAACATGAGTCCACTCCACAAGCAACAGTCCTCCACAAACTGTTGCAACTTGGATTATACTTCCACAGGGTTCAGTCCTTCAGGCACACAGGGTCACAAGTCCCACTAAGAAAACTGCCCTGAGCCTGTTCCAGCATGGGACTCCCACAAGTTCACAGCCTCCTCCCAGGCACCCTCCTGCTCCAGCCTGGGTCTCCTCCAGGGGCTGCAGGTGGATCTCTGCATCCCTGTGCCCTCCATGGGCTGCAGGGGCACAGCTGCCTCACCATGTTCTGCACCTTGGGCTGCAGATCAATCTCTGTTCTGGTGCCTGGGGCACCTCCTGCCCCCCCTTCTCAGCTTGCCTTGGTGTCTGCACAGTTGTTCCTCTCGCATGTTCTCACTCTGCTCTTCTCTGACCACAATTACATCTGTACAATAACACTTTTTCCTGCTCAAATCTGTTATCACAGAGGTGTTACCACCATCTCCAATTAGCCCAGTCTTGGCCAGCAGCATGTGTGTCTTAGAGCCATCTGGCATTGGCTCTGCCAGACATGGAGGAAGCTTCTGGAAGCTTCTCACCCCTGCAGCCACCACCTGCAGCTCCACCATTACCAAAGCCTGACCATGCAGAATCACCTCCCTCAATCTGCTGGCCACTCCATTTTTGGTGAAGCCTAGGACAGATAAAAGATGAAATAAAATTACTCCTACTCAAGACAGTTTCAGGGATGGGTTAGGACATGCAGTGATGTTAAAAAAGAAAGAAAAATAAATAAAGAAATGCTGTGGAAGATTTGATCAATAGTAGCAGAAGAATTTAAGGTTTATTTAGCTAAACCAAAGAAAGCTCCTGTTGTCAAGGCATGACAATTGTTCTACTCCTTCTTGCACAAGTGCCACTTCTGAAGTACTCTACTAGAATTATACAGACAGACATGTGCCCCAAGAACTTCATGGATGATGGTGGACATGTTTAGTTAGGACCTTGTTTCAGATGTGAATTTCAATGAGAAGTTAACTCCAGGGAAAGAAGAAAATGTTGTGGGAAGTTGTCTTGGTTTAGGGCAAATTTGGGAGGAAACTTTCAAAGGGGTCCTTCTAGAAAGCAGATTTAATTGTCCCCTCCCCTTATTGATTCAGGAAAAGATTTTCTTGGAGAAAAGTGGAAAAAAACAGTTTCTTTAACAAGCAAATCATTCACAAGCATAGAAAACAAATAATATGAAACAATAAAACCTCTCACTGTTCTGAAGAGATGGTAAATTTAGAAAGTCCTTGTCGTGGGGTGTAGCTCGGCTTGATCAGTCTCTTATCAGTCCCTCCTGCACTGGAAAATGCAACATCCTGGGCCTCAATGGGCCACAGGTACGAGCTCCAGTGGTTTTTTGGGTTTTCAGCTCAGACCAGGGCTGAACAGCCCCACGAAAAAGAAACACACAGTTGGGGAAACTTCTCTGCCTCAGCTAGCTAAAACTGCACTCTGCTTCTGCCCCTTCACTCTCAGAACCAGTCTGAAAGGTGCAGATCTTAATATCCAGCATAAACAGAACAGACACTTGGGGATACAAGCATCATACAGTCACCCTAGAAAAGAANCCATGGGAAAATGGACTGTGGCTGGAAATTTTTTGTTGGCTTTTCTATTGAAGCAAAAACGTTTGTTTTTTTTTTTTTTTTTTTTTTTTTTTTTTAATGAAATTAGAAGGGTGGTGGTACTTTTATATGAAGAGCAGGAATAGGCAATCTCATGAGATTAATGAATCGGAGCCAATGCTGTTATTACAAGCCATGAGAAAAACACTTCATGAAGTCTGCACATTCTTTAACTACCTCCAAAGGCTTCCTCCTTTGNGGGTGTCAGGTTGAATTCCTGACTCAGTCAGGGTTTTCTAGGACTTTTGTTTGTTTGCTTGCTTGTTTTTTTGGGTTTTGTTGTTGTTGTTTTAGGGGTTTTTTTGGTGGGGTTTTTTGGTGGTTATTTTGGATTTTTTGTATTAATGCATTTGCATTTTAAATATTCCTGGTAAAGAACTGTTATTCTTATTCCCATATTTTTGCCTGAAAGCTCCTAATTGCAAAATTGTAATAATTTGGAGGGAGGGGGTTTTACATTCTCCATTCCAAGGGAAACTCCAGTTTTCCCTGAGAGATACTTGTCTTTCCAAACTAAGACAAAGGATCTCTATAATTTTAGTCTAGTATTACCGAGCCCAACAACAGTTTTTTCTCCAAATTCAGTTATGGCATATATCCATGTTGCAAATAGGCGAGTGCAATGAAGCTCATTTTCACTGCAGGTTGCATGATACTTTTACAACTTTATCATATTTGGTGTGCTTCTGCATGTGCTTTAGTATTTGTTGTTAATGTTACAGAGGATTTTTGTTTTCATTAGAATAAAAATAATTTTAAAACAAACACTTGCATGTTTAGGGTAGGGGGCAGTTGAGAGGTGTCTATCATGTCATACAGTAATGCAGTCACTTGTTCGTTATAATATACTCTACAAATTATGAGTCATCTACTTCCCACCCAATGAAATTTGATTTCAAAATTTTGTTTTAATTGTACAGGGAATAGGCATAGAATAGAAAAGATCCAAGTTTTTAAAAGGGCTGATTGTTTCACAGAGTATTTGATGTGCTTCACTAAACATTCTAAAAATGGCAGCACTCATATACGGCAGAAAAGCAGAATATTCTGTATTTCCCTAATTACTTTTCCAGTCTAGTGTAAAACATGCTTTCTCAGAGTCACTGTGTATGTGACAGCTAGGGATGGGATTGATATTAATTCTGAAATTTAATCAGTTTTGGTTGTCTCATCTTGATAAGCAGAGATCATGAAATAAAGTTACTCTGTTTTACTTGTGAGGCTTAGATCATGTATCAAGCTGCAATAAATATGTAACACTTGAATGAATCCATAAAATATATTTACCTAGAAAATAACTAGGAGTACTTCTTTTTCCTATTTTTCCTTGTCTTTTCCCTTAGTTGGAAGGAGACTGGCATACATGACAGAAAATAATATTAAAAATTTAAATACAACATCAATTAATTTAAGTGGTCCAACAGCTCTTCTATTTCCTTTCCTCAAGGAACTTCTGTCTGTAGATAACTAAACTCATGGGGACTAATCCAAGTAGATCCCAGCCTGGCTTTAGCCAGGACACTAGCACAGCCTGCATAAAATCTTCACATTTTTTTTATTTAACCTACCTCTTTCTCTAAGGATTTAAACAGATACAGATTTTAATTTTTTTTTCTTTTGGGGGCAAGGAAAAAGGTTGGGTTTTAGTGAGTTTCCTGTTTTGTGTCGGTATTGATTTGGCAGGGCCTAGCTTTGGGTAGCAGGGGGGCACAAAGATGCCTCCTGTGAGAAGCTGCTGGAAGAGTCCACCATGTCCAGCAGAGCCAGTCTCTGATGGCTCTGAAGATGGATGTAAAAAATGGGAAATAATTAATTCATGTTCTTATAGATAATAATAATAAACTGGAAACTGTAATATACTGTATAAATGCAAGGCAGAAGTGTACGTGACCCCCTACATGTCCCATAGATTCCTGTTAAACAAACGGCACGCACCTCTGTAGATTTTCTCTGTCCAAAAATAGAAGGTGAAGATAACAGGGCGAAGCACTGTCAAAAGAAGTCATTGGGAAGACCATCAACACTGCTGAACTACAAACACGGAGGGCCATTCACACTTCTGCAGCCAGCAATCAACCCCGAAGTATGGACCAAAACTGGATATTAACACTTTGCCCATGGAAAAGGACTCTATTCAAAACTCACTGGGAACACCCATAATAGCTGTGACTCAATAGAAAATAGGGGGTAAATATTGCCGAGGGCGGAATAAAGGGTATATAAACTGGGCCCCGAAACGGGCAAATTTGTGAACCCAGGGAAGAC
>VXBR01000635.1:8070-36968 GCA_013400215.1 Cisticola juncidis | reverse complement strand
TCTAAATTTATGATTTGATTTGCACTAATAAACTAAATTATTAATTATAATTGGAAAATTGTCCTGGCATTTATAACAATGGACAAGAGGCTGGTAACACCTCTGTGATGACATATTCAAGAACAAAATCAAAACAAAGTCACGGGGTTTTGCTTCTAGTCAGAGAAAGAGGAGGAGGTGGGAATATGTGAGGGAAACAACACGGAAACACCAAGGCCAGTGGAGAAGGAGGGGCAGGAGGTGCTGCAGGCCCCGGAGCCGAGACTCCTCTGCAGGCTGTGGTGAGGCAGCTGAGACCCTGCAGCCCCTGGGGGTCTACAGGGAATGCCGAGATCCACCCGCAACCCGTGGGAAGGTGCTGGAGTAGGTGGATGCCTGGAGGAGGCTGTGATCCTGTGGGAGACCCAGTAGAGAGAGGGGGGCCTTGCTACCAGGCTGGAGTAGCCTGTCCCTGGAGGACGGCACCCGGTGTAAGAGAGACCCACAGCACAGCAGGTTTGGCAGGGCTGTGTGCCCGTGTGAGGGGCTCACAGCGCAGCAGGTTTGGCAGGGCTGTGTGAGGGGCTCACATCGCAGCAGGTTTGGGGGGCTGTACCCCCTGTGAGGGGCTCACATTGCAGCAGGTTTGGGGGGCTGTGTGCCCCTGTGAGGGGCTCACATCACAGCAGGTTTGGGGGGCTCTACCTCCTGTGAAGGGCTCACATCGCAGCAGATTTGGGGGGCTGTACCCCCTGTGAGGGGCTCACATCACAGCAGGTTTGGGGGGCTGTACCCCCTGTGAAGGGCTCACATCGCAGCAGGTTTGGGGGGTTGTACCCCCTGTGAGGGGCTCACATTGCAGCAGGTTTGGGGGAGCTCTGTGCTGCTGTGAGGGGCTCACATGGCCGCAGGTTCGGTCTGGCTGTGCTCGGGGAGCAGACCCACGCCAGGGCAGTTCACGGGGAGCTGTGTCCTGTGGGATGGACCCCCGGCCTCACAGGGGAAGGGCTCCTCTCCCGGAGCAGGGGAAGAGAATCTCGGTTATGAGCTGATCAAAACCCCCACGCCCTGTCTGCCTGCGCTGTCGGTGGGAAGGAGGGAGGGAATGGGGGGAGAAGGTGTTTTAGGGGTGTATTTTACTTCTCATTATCCTCCTCTGATCCTGCTAGTAATAAATTTCACTTTGTAACTAAAGTTGACCCTGTTTGCCCTTGAAATGTTTCTCCCGGTCCTTACCTTACTCATGAAGACTTTGTTAACTCTTTTTTCCTTTTCCCTCCTTTGCCCAGCTGAGGCAGGGGATGGTGAACGAGTGACTCTCGTGGGTGCCTGGCGTTGGGCCAGCGTCAAACCACGACACTATCCAAAGCTTTTTTGCAGAAAGTAGAAAAAAAAAATGATGCTGGAAATGAATTTTAGTCTGACAGGAAAGCCTCAGACCACACTATATAATGCTCTGAGGCTGCTTCTCTTTTTTCAACTGCGTTGAAATATACATGGGAGTCTTCAAACGTGTGGTACAAATGTCCACAGTACATACAAAATTACTGCTTGAAGGCCAGAAATAGCATTTGAAATCACAATGTAGATTTTTGTTGATTCTACAGCACTGAGCTCACTGCAGATCTCTCTCATTGGAACAAAAGCAGTGAAAGTTACCTGCACTGAATTTTGGTCCTTATAAAATGAGACTGAAAGTGCTGTCAACTATGTGCTGCTAGACAGGCTGGAACGTGTAATTTTTCTCTTCCACCTTTTGCTTACTTTAGGTATCCTAAAAATCCATTCTTTTCCCAATGTGAAGTGGTATTAAATGTGGGAGCTTTTAAATTATTTTGGTTTTGAACCTGAATAGCCTGAAGTCCCACATCACCACCTGTTCTCATTTCATTTACATAGATGGGAAGGTTCAGTGGGAGAAGAAAGGTAAATGCTCTGATGCAGGGCAGGAAGATCTGCCTTCCTCTGCTGCATCCTCTTGCAAAGCTGCACAACTGCTGGGCTTTCCACGAGAGCTCAGCATGAGCACAATATGTGGTGTGAGTACACAGCTCAGATTCCTGAGCTCCCAGCAGTGATTTTCTGCCTGTGTGCCATTCCATTTCAGTGAGTGCTAAGAGCAGCATACATTTTTGTGCTGCAAGGCACTTGGGGTCAGACATTGTGCTGAAATAAAGGATATTTTTCAGATCATCTTCATAATGGGAAATGGACATAATTCAAGTGTTATAAATGGCAAAATTTAACCATTTGGAAAAGAAAAGGGTGGAGAAAAGGAAGTGGTGGAAGGGAAAAAAGTTAATTGCTGGTCACTAGATCCAATTCATAGACTAAATATCCTTCACATTCCTTATTCATCTGTAGAGCTACTCTGCCAAGTCTAAGTGGAGAATTTACATACATCAGGAGGCACTAGATAAAAGCAGGTAAAAATTACCTGTAATTGCTCCTTCCAAATATGGTTATAAAGTCTGCTGTTTAAATTTCTTCAATTAACTATGTCATGACTGCAAAAATACCTAATGGAGTATGAAATCCCTATTTTCACATTCCATTTCTGATGACATCCCTCAGGAAGACACAACTTTCCTCTGCATTGCTCTTCTAAGAATAAAACCTGTCTGCAATAACGCCTTCATACCATTAACAATGTAATTTTGTCATATATAACTACATCATACTGTGAAGTGTTCTGAAAAAATACAGCTTTTTTCTGGATGTTATTTTAACAGAAGACTCATGAGTGTTAAACAGTGGAGTCTATGGAAAAGAAGAGGTTCTTCATGTTCTGTCACCTTATGTACATGAAAATCCCTGAACACATGGACAATCCTTGATGGAGTCCAGAAGAAACAGAGTCCATGAAGTCCTGCTAAGTTCACTGAGCTGGAATGAACTAGTACAAGTTCATAACAGTGTTAGTTGATCTCTGCTGCTGTAGAAAACAGTGGAATAAAGTTGGAAATCTGAAACTGTGGGGAACTGAGTTTATGCAATGGCATGGTCCTTGTATTGGAAAAGGGAAACAAGAATATTTGAAGTTTCCAAGGAAAAGAAAGCATTCCTTTATTTTTTTCCTTTTTTCCTGCTTTAAAGTACTGAAATAAGAAAATTAATACATTAGTCAGCCTTTTTAGAAAGCATTAAAATCTGCAGTAGATACCCTTTTTGACAAAACACAGACCAGGATGCTCTGGACTTAAAATACAGGGAAGATTTAAGATCTTAATTTGTAGGAAAATCACTGAATATAAAATGAGTCAAAACCATCTCAAAGTACAAGGTAGGAAAGCAAAACTAAAACTTTATATTCCACAGTGTGGCTGTTGGTGAGAGCACAGATAGAAGCAGTCTAAGTACCTCCCTCCTGATCCAAGCCCATAATTGAACCTGCCACCCAGCTGAAAGGCCCAGGTGCAAAGTAAGCATTAGATCCTTTGACCCTTGAAGCTGAAGAATCACTAAGCAGGATGTGATCTTCTCCTACATAATTTCTGAAACACTCTAAGCCTTTACAAAGTCAGTATCAGGGGTCACTTGAGGCCTCAGATGGTATCCCCATCTTCTGCATCAGTGTGAGGACAAAATGTTCAATATATATGTCAATTTTATGTTACTTGAATTTTTGTAATTTTATGCAATGTGCAATGCACACACTAAAGCTTTCTATTGATGTCCTCAGAAAGAAACAAACTCTTACAGGACTTTGCTAATACTTCACATCTTCAGTGTTACTTTTGCTCAAATATCACTCCCTAATATTTAAAATAAGATATGCAGAAGGTGTTTATTTTATGTCCAATTCAAGAATATCATTAGTATCTGGCAGCCAAAAGCTGCATAAAAGTACAACAGCGCCAAGAATTTTGCTCTGAACTGAATTGTGGGAAGGTAGTTATTACTTTATTTTGTCTTTGCTTCACCTGAAAGTTGAGATTTCAGCTTCTGGCAAGAAGTTCTGTTTACTGTTCTCATTATTGAGTTCTGTATCAACTAAGTTTTACTGCATTTAATACATTGATGGGACCTGTGTTAATTCTCTCTTTTCCTGCCCTTGGCTGTATAATAGGAATAAAGTAGGTGGAATGGCAAGAAGAACCTAAAAGGAAGAAAAAGATGATAGAAGAGAAAGACAGAGGAGGTAGTATGTGTGCCTGTGCATGAGGGAGGAGGTGGGGAAAGGGTAAGAAAAGAAAAAGAAAATTCCACACTCCTCTGTTCCCATTCATGTTCTTAGTGCTGCTTTGCTACAGGCTTTTAGTCACTCAGCTCATTCCTCAAAGTTGTAAAGAAATAAACAAATTCCTTTCACAAGATCAGCAATATTTTTTTCTGTTTAAACGTCTTTTAGAGAGACAGACAGAATGACTGCTCTTATCTGCCTTTCTTTTGTGCTTCATCTCAGTTATAGTCTCTTTAGCCATGTCTGCAAGCAAAACACGTCACGTTACATTTCCAGAGGGTCTCGTGTCACTGTGATGATGCATGGCATCCTGTTAAGGCCTTCACATTAAACACAGAACTGAAGGCAGTCTGAGCTCTGTTCCTGGGGTGGCTACAAAGATTGAAATACTGAAGATTACTGAAAGCAATGAATCAAAATGACCACAAGCTGGCTGAGCAGAGGAGACATATGAATAAAATGTGCCAGATCTACTTTGCATGCTCTGTAGCCATTTGCACCATCTCAAAATGGGGCACAGTCATTTCTATTCGGGTATAATAGCATTTGGACAGTCTGGCCTCCTGAACTCTGTTCAAAAGCAGATACTCACCGTCTGCCAAATTAGAGACATTATTATCCTGTTACATGCCAGGAACTTCAGATTCTGTAGATCTATTCTGTAGATCTATTTGCTGTATGTGTCCTAAAGTTCCTATAGAATAAAGGAAATAAAATGTATTGCAAAATAAGCCATTTGACCATATTTCACTCACCGTATGTCTGGTTTAGATGGAAGTAATATGGATATTTTTAGATATACTTGTTTCTTTCTCTTGATCATTACATGATTAAGAGTTTTTTGCACCAACAGTGTCATTGATATTTGACCACATCTGTTATCACATTGACAGAATTAGCCAATATTCTTGTTAAAAACAAGTGATTAATCAAATGTCAGCACAAAGCTTAACAGATTCTTCATAAAAATTCCTCAGCCTGAAATATCTCATGTAAATTAGTCAGTGAGTACTTTTAAAGAAAAAGCACTTTTATATGAGCAGTATTGATTCATATCTTAAAACAGAGATGTGAAAGAGCCCTAACATCTAGCAGAAAAAGAGTATGGTAGTTTAATCATATTTAGAAATAAGTAATTTCTAGGAAAAAAATCTCTACTCCTGAAGAAAATAGAGGTCATTAATATTGTCTCAAAAAAAAAAAAACAAAACCCTGAATATTCAGGTAAATATGTTTAGGAGTTTGTATTTTAATCTTTGATAAATAAGAAGTGTTAAGGACCCAAAAAAGCCTCAGACATCAGACATTTAGCAAGCTGAAGAATTGTACACAGGTTAGCATTGATTCTCAGTTTTCTCTGACAGAGTAAAGCCTGTGGCTCTGCATGTGTTTGTAGTTATAGGAATTTGATTCATGTTTCATAGACATACTATATTTGTAAATGGTGGGCAAAACTTCTTTCTTTTTCTGTTTGCTTGAGTCCTTAGAAATGTCAAAAGAAATGGCCAGTTTCTCTATGCTGGTGTGCACCTGAATCACAGAATCAGAATCTTTGGCTGGAAAAGTCCTTTAAGATTATTGTATTCAGTCATAAACCAGCTCTGCCAATTCCACTAAGCAATGCCCCTAAGTGCCACATCTACATGTAGCAATGCTACACAGGAACATTTCATTAGTCTAAGGTGGGGCACTTTTGCAGGTCCTCTTTTTAATATCTTTAAGGACCTAAATCTTGAATTCTTGCAGGAGATTTAAAAAATCTCAGAACTCATGCATTTTCCTCAAGATGAGTGCCTGTTTGTGTAAAGCAGTCAGCACTGTTTCTGAAGAGAAATTTAAGTTCCTTACTCATTGTACCATCTTCCCAGCAGTTGTGACTCAGTAGCAGATCATCATCTTGCTGCTTCCTCCTCATCCATGAGGAGAAAAGAGGAACAGTTCTCTACTGACATTTCAAACTCAGCCATGCAGAGCAGCTTAACAAGTCAGTATTTCTCTCTGACAGCTGTCTTTTCAGCTTCAACATATAGATTCTGGCTAAAGATTGATTTGTTCTTCTTTTTCAAAACTCTTCAAAAACCATAATATCTAGGCCCAAGATAATAATCTGGTATAATAGGTGTGTACTGGACAAACATTAGAAAAGCTTCTCATTCATCATCCATCCCTTCTGAAACCAATGTGAAGGGTATACTTGGGAATAGTCTGAATTCCTGTAATCCCTTAGGGCAGGAGGAACAGGGTGTATTTCAGAGCAGCCACACAGAGATTGCTCTCAGGTTGACAGAAGGCATCTCTGTCTCGAGGACGCTGTGATGCACCCCAGGTGTTCAGTGGGACATTGAGCTCTGTCTTCCCAGGTGGCCGTCACCTTCCTGAAAATCATCTTTAACACAAGAACAGATGAATGCTGTGGTCTGATTGTGTAGGCAGCTTGTCATCTCGGGATTATTAAATAAAATTCTTCACTCCAGGAAGTATAAGCTACTAACTCTAGCCAGAAAACTGTAAGCATGAATATATATGTGCTTACTCAGGTGTTCCAACAACTCAGAGAGAATGTAACCATCAGGAATAGCAGTGATAAGAGGCAACAAAGTTAATAAACCACTAGTACTCTTTTCCTTTTTTGCCCCCTTTCACTGTATTTAGCTTTTGCAGATGTACCCCGGTTACATTTTAGTTGTAAAAATAAGCAGTGTAGACCACCATGACATTTCTGTAGCTTTAGCAGTTATATACATGTGAGAATAGCAAATTATAGGGAGCTGAGTCATTTTGCTAAGCAAAATTCATTTAGCTAGGCCACACATCACAAAATCACAGCTGTTTCTCACCAGAAACAGTTTCCCAGACAAGGAGTTACAGGTAAGAAATAAATGTTCCCTCCTAATGTCCTGGACGGACAGAGAGGCTTTCTGAGAGGTAGCACTTAGGTTACAGTGCATAACCACTGCCAAGTTATCAGCCACCCTTCCTCACCCTTTTTATGGTCTACGTACCCATGCCCACTCAAGTGAAGTTTTATATCCTTGTGTGAGTAAGCACTTAGGCTTAAGAAATCACACAGTGCTTATAGAAATAGAACTCAAATGCAGTCTCAGTGAACAGAGCACCTTGGCTGTTGTGCTTGTGAAGCAGAGGGTACATATTATGCTGCTTCACACTAAAATGAAATACAATTTTATCTTCTAAGGGAGATGAAGTGAACATCAGAGTAAGTTAAGCAGTACATGCTGTGAGTCTCCACAGAGGAAAAATAGTGTCAAAAACCTTAGCCAGAGGTTAATTGATAATCGGTTTAATTATTCATTTGTTATTAATGATTACTAATGAGAAACATTAGAATAATCAATGTTCCAGCCCAGTGCTTTGCCAGATGTCATGTTAATTGCAACTGAAGATAGCAGTAGCTTAGCAAAATACAGAAACAATTAGCATGATTGACTCAAAGCCACCTCACACCTCTCTGGAGCATTGTTCTAGCAGCACTACAGAGCCGTATAAAATTCTCTGGGTTTGCAGAGTGGGAAAAGAACCTTTCTAATAGCCTTTGTTATAACCCAGATTTTTCTCATAAAAGGTAGAAATTACAGTAAGTCTGACACAAGCAAATATATTTGCTTGGAGAGATCACAATCACAGGCTAATATGAGAGGAAATACAAAATAACTTACAGTGAATAAAATGTTAACACCAGTAATGGCTAATTGAAATTAAAATCTATTCTTTCCCCCATGAAAGATTTGTTGAGCTTTAATGTTCCCAATGAAATTTCACTTTTAAATTATGCTTTATGACCTGAAACAACCATAAACCACTAAAGTACCATGTTGTTATTCAAAATATGCAAAGTAGCTTCTTAAACTACAGGTACTGTAAAATGCTGAGAAATTAAATTTTATTCTATGCAGAGATAAAATTTCATTCCAAAGTTGAAACAGGAGCTATCATCTGGTTCAGACAGATAAACTGCAGTACAGGATGAAACCAAAGTAGTATATGTAAATCAAATAAAACTTCCCATCACATAACAGAGTTCTCTCGGTCTCTCCATGCCCAGTTTGATCCTCAGCCACAAGATGGAAACTAGAATGTCTGTCTCCACATCAGGAAATCCACGTGGCTCTGCTCTAACCCCAGACCTGCTTCTATTATTCAGTGGCTCCAGGACACAGACAGTCCAAAGCAGTAATGCCAACAACCATCAAAGAAAGAACTGGGAATGGCACGTGTAACAGCAGTCCATGCAAATCTTAACCAAATTCCTGAAAGTTAAGCAAACGCTGAGTCTATCTAATGTATGAGTCTGAGCTGCCTATGAGGTTTTTAATCAGCCATGAGCAGTGGGGTACCATACAATCTGGTGTACTCAGATCATAATCTTGAGTGATTGTGATGTATATAACACAAAATTATTCTTTAATTGACACTGACACTGAAAATAGGATGAATTTTTTTGATTCTTGTTTTAAAAGATGGCTAAAAGCACACCCGCCTTGATGATTGTGTCCAACCCTGTGCACAACCCACAGCTCCTAATCACAAAATTCTGTGTGACAATCAAAAATCAGCAGTGATTCTGTCTGCTTCACCTGATTAGCATGTGGGGAGGGTGAGAAGTTCCTCACTGAAAGCTGGCTTGTGCCCCTGGCATGCTCTTGTGGAGCTAAGGGAGTAAGGTAACATGACCTGCACTGAGACTGCACTGAATGAAGGACATTGATCAAAGGGAAGATTCTGCTACAAACATCCATTTCTGTGATGTCTTGGGTGCCTGCTGATGTAAAGCTGGTACCTGCTGCTGAAGCTTAGTCCTTAAGTTATAATATATTATTTATCTAGACAGAGGTAAGGTTTGTGAGTGCCCTATCCGTATATCAAACACTGCTGTGTTGCTTTCAGCAGAGGAGCATGGGAAAATGCTACAGTGGTCTAAAAAACAAGGATTCTGACAGGTTTTTCTCCACGAGCTTTCTCACTGTGGTAGTTGTGACACGCAAAGTCTTGGCTTTAGGGCAATCTGCCCTAAAATTCATGAGGCTGAGCTAGGAAAGACAAAAGAGAGGCAGGATTTTGCAGGAGTTTCATTATGAACACAAANTATGCAGTTTGTTGTATTATATCTGCAATATCTGGGGATTGCTGTTTATAATCAATCAGGATATCTGCAGTAGAAGATACAAATATTTTTTGATTTTAAAATAACAAAATGAAGTTGGTATACAAATATTTTTTGGTTTTAAAATAACAAAATGAAGTTGGTGAGTGGAGTCTTAAAATAATGGAGAAGCTGTTCTTCAAGCAGTAACAGAAATCCCTTCAGGCATTTCACTCTACCTCAGAGAATATAGAAGCATTCATATAAGAGATAAATAAAATAAAGCAAAACATGTTTACCTTTAGACCCTTTCTTTGGCTTTTCTTCCATGATACATCCATTCTTCTTCTGGAATTTTCTGTACTGGTTCACTTTATGTTGAGAGTTTCATTTTTGCCTCTCAGTGATGCTTCTTGATGATTTGTTTGGTTTTTTTTTTTTAATCTGGAAATTTGATTGTGAAAATCTGCTCACTCCCTCCTTTGCAACATACTGGCTTTCACAAGAAAGTCTGTACTTTCAGCAAGAACCTTATCACTTTGATAGATTTGGTCACATAGTCATCAGTGTTTCACATGTTTATGGGAACAAGCTGAAATCATTTAACAATATTGCAATTGTTGCATGTAGATTACAGTATTAAAATTTTACTGAACATTTAATTTCCTTTTGATAGCAGAAAAAATCACAGAAATCAGCAAGTAGCAATTAAAGAGGAAAAGAAAATAAAGAACCCTCACATGAACATGTCTTTGAAAGTCAGAGTTCAACCATGCCACTAAGTGAATTTCCAAATAAGACTAGAAAGACTGACTAATGTGTTTTGGATAGATAGGCTACATGTTTGTCTGTCTATTTTTAAAAGGTCTCCAAAAAAAAGCAATTCACAATGTCACTGTTTCCCTTCCAGTATTTCTCCAAGAATTAGACAGTTGTTTTTTAACACTGAACTGACTTAAATTTCTTTTGATGATCACTGAGCAGATTTTTAGCATCCATTTTTATTATACATGGAGAAAACATTGTTAATGGTTCTCTTCAGAGAAAAAAATAATAGTAAAGAAATTCAAAGTTTCTCTTTGGTGAAGACCTTACATATCCAAAATCCAATCTTGTTTTCCAGCAGCTGATCTAGTAGAAGACATTTTTCTTTTCTAAAAATCTGACATTTTTTCACACATTAGACAGTTATGCTGCTGGGTTTTCACCATTTTTCATCAAATGATACATTTTCTTCATAAATATCATAATGTAATCAATAAACCTTCCAGGATTTTTGGTTCCTTTTCATCCATTGCAAAATTCCTTCCACATTCTCTCAACCATCATGTCTTCCTTTTCCTACCCACAATAGCTCTTGTCTCTTACACATCATTCTGTCTCCCACTTCTTTACTCCCTCCTGATACTTATGGTTTAATAGATGTCATATTAAGACTCTTTCCAGCATGTATGGTATCTTTTTTCTCAGGAGCTTAAACCTCAACAGCACGCTTTTATTTAGATTCAGGCTGTGTCCACACCGTTCTTGGGAACACAAGGCATGGAGCAGATGAAGTGTATCCTGTTTTCTGACTCAGCTCTATGCACACCACCACTGAGCACAGAATGCCTGAGGCTTAGCACTGCATGGCTAAACTACCAAAAATGCAGGCTGAGCTCAGGCTGCTCACAGACCTGCTTCTCCCTCTGGCACCCTTCTGCAGGAGACCCTCGTCAACCTGCATGCATCTATGAACATTTTAAATACACCAGGAAAGAGCTTGCTGAACTTGATTCTCTGTTGCCTTTTACATCACAGAGCATTTGGTACTGCTTCCACATTTAATACCTTTCTGTGTGGATTCTTTCCCAGGAAAAAAACATGAATTAGTTGCAGGGCTGGGAGATTCCTGCAGAATCCAACTGCCCATCTTTGTTGCTGACTTTAATGAGACATTTTTGTGCTCTGTGTTTTTGAGGTCTATGCCTCAAAGCCTATTGATATGTTAAAAGTTATCTTGCAAACAGCCACCACAACAAAATTAGTTCAAGTAAAATACATTACAAAACACTTTTTTATTTAAACACAATGAAAAATAACAATTACATTTATTACACTTTGGGTCATTGGGAATAATTAATATTAACTTTTCAGCCTTTTAATATGTGTTGATAAAGTAAAAATACAGTAGCTAAGAGTAGTATTTCCTCATTTTAGGAGCATTTTGTCTGACAATGTAGCTGAAAAAAATGTCATAATAAATTAACTTATATCTGTTCTAATTTTTTTGTCCTGCACAGTTTCAAACATACAGACTACAATAAATTACCACAGATAGTTTTTTGCTTTAGTATTTTGAGAGATTGTTCAACTTTAGGACATAAAGCAGAAATTAAAGGCATTCATATGCCAATTTTGGAATTCACCAAAGTTTTAAATGTAGATTTCTCAAATCTCTTCAGTGTAGGAATATCTATTGAAAATGAAAATTAAAATGCTGCGAGAAATAACCTGGTTTGGAAAAGATTTTTTGACAATTTTATGGCTTGAGAACATGTTGGATTTCACCATCAGTACATCTCAGTCTGTTAATGAGTCATTACTGTTTTAGCAGAAAATGTATGTCACTTCAAAGCAAAGACAGAGGTCATTATTTGGCCAACAGAGCATCTCCTTAATTTTCCGCGTGATTCTGCCAGAGGCAAGAAGATAAGTAAAGTAGAGGTTATTGGCACTTAAAAGTTGTTACAGATTATGACAGCCAATTCATTTGTGATTTTGTACCAAACTGTTGCCCTTAATAGTCCTTGTTCAATTCAATCTGCCATGCATTTATATTACAGCAGGTCTTGGAGATACGTCAGCAGAGATGTGTCCTCCTTTTCATTACCCAGAGATGAATATCACAGAGTTCACACAGGGTACTGTGGCCCAGGTTTTACCAAAATGAAGGGTATTAAATGAAGATTGCTTTGATAGACAGCCCTGTCTGTGTGCACCCATGGGAGTCAGTCCAGCTGGGCATATATTGCCTGCAGGGGAGAAGCCAAACATATCCCAGCTCTCCTCTTGCCCTCCCAGCCCTCCTCCCTTTCCCTTTCCAGGCTTGCTACACCAGCACATGGACACAGAGGACAGCCAGGGATTTTAGCCTACAGCTAACATGAAAATGTAGCTCCAACAACTAAAGCATGGGATTCAGATTTCCTAACAGTGCATTCCTTAGGTGTGGCATAAAATTATCTCTTTTTTTTTCCTCAAATCTCTTCACTTTGGCATAAAACTCACTTTTGGAATGCCACCTAAGACGAACTCACGTTGTTATTCTAGGATCTTTCCATATGGTTCAAACAGATTTGGTTTTGAGCACAGCAAGAAGAACACCCCACATACACTTTAAATCCTAATAAATGTGGAGTAATGCCATACATGCTGAAAAGTCAAGGCACAGCAGGAAAAGGGTCATCTCTGTTCAGCCTAATGACTCTGCTGGTTTCTGCCACAGAACAACACTCTGCAACTAGAAGGGATTTTTTCAGTTTTAATACAAATAAGATGACACAATAAGAGAGAGGTAAAACAGCTGCCTTTCTTTTCTCCTGGGCCTAATTATAACAGTGAAACAATAGAAGGGGCTCAAGTCTAATTTGGTAAGTGAAAAATACCAGCCTACACAGCTGTTTTATTTATGAGAGATGGCAGGGTTGGTAAGAAATTCTGATATGAAAAATAGCAGGGAAATTTGCAAGCAACAACAGAAAAAGTAATTGTGTATGCAGTGGTTTTTTATGTGTGAATAGGAAAGTGATACTTGGTTTGATATTGATTTTTCTCTATTCAACATGTGGTTATTTACAACCGCATATGTATTTTTCTCAGATATTCGGTCCTGTATGATTTATGCTGTGTCTCAATCCCTGCATTATGTTATGTAAGGCACCAGCTGAATCCTGAGATGAGTCAGCTGCCAAATATTGTACTGAAAACTATTGTCTCATAATGAATCAACAGGCTTTGAAGTAATTAAATCCCTCATTGTTTAGCTTAATACAAGATATTTCAAAATGTAATAAAACATATTTTGGAAGTGAGTGTTACTGGGTCCCATTATAATAGCATTTCGCTTCTTTCAGTCACCAGTAAGACACAACTGTCACTCTGATAAGATTTATAACCATGAACGTTTGGTTTACTTATCAAGTAAGAGCAAGCAAGGCTTATTATGCATGCCAGACATTTGTAATTGTAACCTGTAACTCAAATTTGCTTTTGTTCAACAGACTCGATGCTTCTTATCATTATTGACCACTTCCCTGTGCTGCCACAACTCTTCCAGGCTTTCAGACAGTTAAGAACATCTCATGAGTGTGGCCATGGTGTAAACCAGTACAGGAAAAACGTCCATCCCCAAGAGACCTCTTGCTCTATATATAGACATTCCTAAGCACTCTGTTTGTGACAGTGATAACACTTCAGTGTCAAATGATGACAGGGACAAGGCCTGCCCTGCCAGCTCACTGGGGAATGACAGAGTGAGGCTGCATCCTTGTGGTGGACGGTTTACACCAGACTGCATAACTTGTATGAAACTGGTTAATTCTCTTGGGAGAACACCATGCACAGAATGACAGCTTGGATGGTTAGGATGCTTTGTGCTGGGGAAAAGTACCATTAATCTTTAGTTTACATTTTGCAATGTATTTAGAGTGGAAAAGAGAATTTCAAAGAGTAGTACCTTATTCTGGGACCAAAGACTGTTGATTTTGTGGTGATTATAAGCTATGAGAAAAAAATTGCACTACAGTCCTGCACCAAAGTGATAGAAGATATAAAGCTCTCACCAGAGTGTTTGTACTGGAGCTTTGAGGACTCTTTTAGGTATCTTCAGATTTGCCCATGAGTGTTACACAAGCATGAGTAGATTTTGATCTGAATTCAATATTCTCTGTCAGTTTTGATGTGCTCTTGGCCACCACTGAGAAGATCTGTCAAAGCCTGTGATTGCTACAATCTACTCATCTAAGCACTCATGACTTGGTAGGACACATCACTGTGGTCTGCTGTATGAGTCACCAGCCAGCATCAGGGTGGATGTGTGCTAGCTGTTCTCAAACCTAGGCCAGCCCACCTACAGACTTCAAACATGACAGAGAAAATGAGAATGGATATTTGCATGTCACCACACTCAGTAGAAAGACAGAGTTAGCCATTTGTGTTCCTTCCTTGCATTACACAGTTGAGACTGGTAAATATCAGTGCAGAATTTAGGATGTTCTGAACTCACTTATGCACAAACATACCAGTTGCTGGGACTACTGGGATGCTACAGGTTCACAGGTGTTTACAAAATAGGTCCACTCTGGGTCTGATCTTTTGTAATCTCTTAGTATCAATGTATGGGATCTGTTAGAAAATCTGATGAGAGTGAGCCAGGAAGTTTTGGCTCATGACACATGGGATGTACCAAGACCAATAAAGGATGTCTCTTACTGAGTTTAGGGAGACAGCAGTGAGGTCCTGTATTAATCTTTCTTCAGCAGTGAAAGAACTTAGTTAGCATCAAATTTCATATTTCCATTGAACTACAAAAATCTAATTCTTTAGTTTACCCCTTGGCATGGCCTGTGGTTTTCAGAGAGATGAATGAAGCTGTCCTGGTTTAGGACAAATTAGGGGAAAATCTCCAAAGGAGCTCTAAAAGGAAACAAACCTCCACCACTCCTCCCCCCGCCCCCCACCAGGTTCGGGAGGAATTTCCTCGGAGGAAAAAGTGGAAAAAACTTGTTTATTAAGAAACAACAAAAAACACTCCCCAGCACAAGACAAACAGCCCGAGATGACAACAAATGTTTTCACCAGTCCAAGAGAGGAGGAACGGTTTGGACAGTCTGCTGAGGAGGGTGCTGAGCTTCTCTGTAATGCAGACTCTGGGGGGAGTTCCTTGACGTTCCCAGATCAAGGCCCGAAGCCTGTTCCAATGTCTTCAGGGAAGGGGAGGAAGGAAAGAAGGGGAAAAAACAAAAGCAGAAAAAAGGCAAAAAAAAAAGCAAGCAAAAGGCAAAAAGCAAGAGAGCAAAGCCAGAAGCAGCGAAGCCTAAAGCTAAGCAGCAGCGAACAAGAGAGCAAGCAGCCGGGGGAGGGCAAGCAGCTATAGACTAAAACAGAGAACACGGGAACAGAAACACATGATTGGGATACAAAGCATGAAAATGTCCTGTCATCTCAGGACAGAAGCCCATGCCCTTCTTTATGAGTCTGAACTCTGTAAAATGCCATGCAGGTCTGAAGGGGATGAATCTCTCCAGCTCTTCCATTCATCCAGGTCTTGATGTTACAAGCCAGCAAATGATTTAACCAAACAGTGTCGTAATATTTCACTTTGATTGTGTCACAGATTTTACACTGACCATTTTCAATTTTACCTTGAGTCATTTGCACTATTTTCAGCCCATGTCCAGGTAAGAGGTTGATGCTGTTTGCAATCTGATATCTAGTTTCTTGTTCTTCCTACTTGCTTCTTTAAATAAATCCACCTTTCTCAGTTTGTGATGGATTAAATGTTGAATTGCATCACAGAATACAGTGAATGAGAGAAAAGTTGTCTAAGATACACAAAAAAAGTTGAATGTATTCTCTGTCATGAACTTTGACCCAGGAATCTGAGACTATGAGGTTATTTGCATAGTTCATTTTCATTCTACAATACAAGAAAAACTGTAGCTCATGAAGTCTAATTTTGCAGTCACCAGCCAAGGCTTTTAACCTCATGACTGAAATTAATAAAAATCTCATCCTCTACTCTGAGTGGTTCCCTGGTTCCTCTGGGTGATTATTTTTTAACATTTTTTTTAAGAATAGCAAGATGGTAGTCACAAGCATTTTCTGCCTCTGCCTTGGTCGAGGTAGTGCAAAGCTCCAGCATAGATCAATATTCTAATATTCTGTAAGTTAACACACCATGGACATATGGAAATATCACTATTTGTTGGTGTCATAACTCAAAATGTAATAATATAAACAGCCTTCCATGATCCCTGTTTTTTTTAAAGAATAATGAACAGCCTCTAGCATGTGAAAAAGGCACCTACGGAGTTGTGTAATCAAGGATGTTTAGTTGATTATTTCTTAGTGTATAATTATTTCATTTTCTAGCTCTATTTTTTTTTTACTTTACACATACATGTTTTGCACATACAACTCTGAGTTGAATGTGGTGTTTCCTGTCAATTTTAGGTTTTCATCAAAAGCAAACAAACATACCAGAAGAAGACATTATATTAAATGGCTGAGCAGTGCCATTACATTTTTAATTTAAAATGTCAGAATGTAACAAACACAAAAATTTAGATAGTCTGTCCTGATTTGGTTTCAAAAGAATTAGAAACCTATATATGAAAATATGAAAAATTTAGTATCTAAGCCACTAATCAGTGAAGAAAAAAAAGGGAGTAACTTTTCATGAATTACACTTTTTTTTTGGTAGAAGGTAAAATTTGTGATAATTAAATCTTTCAAACTGTAAAAATTGTTTGGGCTGTCCACTTATTGATATAAATGATAGATTTTAAGTTACTTCTTTGCCTTAAAAAAATCATCAATTAACTTTACCAGAGCAGTTGTTCATTAATCAAATTTCTATACTTATTTATTTTATATTTTATTATAATTTTAAAAAACACCATATAGAGCTATGTCTTATAGTCCATATGATGAGTTGCTTTAATCAGGCAAACCCACACAGTTGTTGAAATTATATGTGCATATCTAATAAAAAATTGGCAATTACAACTGTACTTTAGAACAGTGCTCATTAATTTTGTGACCTTTCACTTTTTGTTAGTTGTTTCTGCTTTTAAGACAATTATGTCATTAATCTGTTTGGTTTCCAGAGCTTAACATACAGAGTACAACATTTTTATTTTACAGCTTACAATTCTCCATTTTCTGAGGAAAGCTAAGTGAAATCATTATCTAGATCTAAGAACAGGAATTATTTACAAGATTACTTCACAGGGAGAATGAACCACCTATCATTCAAGGACTAAAATGACTAATATGTATTAAAAATATAAAAAATAAAAATTTTTAAAAAATTAAAACATACACACAAAAAAAATCCCCACAATTTTTTATGACTAAGCATTCTGACCACAGGTGAAATTTCTAGGGAAAGGCGAAGAAGCCCTCAGGAGTCCAAGTCTCCAGTACATGCACAGGAGTTTAAAAAGATGATGCCAGAATAAACAAAATTTGACCCAAATTTTTTAAAGACTTAAGAAGTCTTTTTCTTTCTCCAAATCAATTTATTTCACAAGTATTATAAAGGTTTACTTTTCCAAAGCTGATGTAATTTATACCTTTGACTTTCCATTATTTCTTTTTATATCTTCCCCTCTCTGCTCTTACACTATCTGTGCCTGTTCTCAGGACATTTACCTTACTAGAACTCCAGCTCTGAAGTCATTTCTCCACAGTGTACCAACCCTTCAGGGGCAGTCAGTTCTTTCTTCCTAGATTTTTGCTAACCCTTTCCATAAAATAGTTTAGGTTTTAATACAAGACAAAACTACTATTATTTATGACCACGATTTGCTTCATGTGCTAGGAGCAATATAATGTTCTCCTGTTTTCCTAGATTCTGATGAAAAGCAATAAAATTTTAAATAACTGAAATTTTAATCCAGACTTTCTAATAATTAAACTGTGCTTAAACAAGTTTAAGTGTACAGTAATTCCTTAAATGTATTATTCAGTGAATGTATCAAAATATAGTAATGACTTGGGTCAAAACACATCCAGGCATTCTCAGATTTTGACTCCATCATGGAAGATTCAATGAGAAAAAAATCTATAGACTGATATCACACATTTGTATTTTCTTTTTTTTTTTTCCTGAACATTCTGTACCTTAAATATTCACAAGTATAAATCCACATGTATTCACATATACAACACAAGAGTCGTCTGCTGCAAGGGACATTTCAATTCCATGAGAATCCTGTCTTTAGTTTGTTTACTATGTGCTTCCAAAAACTGAACCAACACCAAGATTCAACAGACTTTTCATTCTGAGTTAGTCACTTGTGTGGTTAGGAAGTGTTTTATTTAGAGAAACACACACACCAAAAAAACCAACAACTTCTTTTTGGTTAAACCTATTGCTGTAGAATACAAACAAAGCAGTGTGTTTATCTCTAGTCCTCTGTAAGCATAACTGCTACTGATTTTTCCAATTTGCATATCATTCCCATTCTGCTTTATGCTTTCATTTGGAAATGCACGACCTACTTCAGGCAACCACTGTGATCTGCAGAGCTGAAGCTTCTGTGATGCTAAAGGCACATTCCAGAGTTCTTGTCATTGTCTTTGTGTGACCCCACACTGATCAGGGAAGGACTTTGGGGAATGAAAGAAAAACTGCAAACTGGAATGAAAGCAGTTTTAAAGGATAGGATTTTCTTTGTATTGTCCAATTTAATTGTATTTCCACAGCTAGAGGAGGAAAAGTTCAATTTCAGCAGACTTAATTTTGGCATTTGCATTACTGTAGTTCTTGAGAAAGCCTTGTGAATACTGAGACAACAAAACTACTGATAAAATCCACATGCACATCCTCAAGCACATAGCATTTTAATCCTAAACCTACTCTGTTCCTGTTAGAATTTGTGAAATTTTGATGATGAAAATGCCACAAGGAATACAAATCAGACATTAGAATTAAAAAAAAATGTTTACTGTAAACCTTTTGTTTAAGCTTATGGCATGATTACCTTATTTTTTTTTCCTCGGGCCTTTATCACACCAGACTATGCAGGCATTCAGATTTTGACAGGTGGAAGGATGTATATGTCAAATAAAAGAAGAAAAACAAAGATTTGACATAGACTTGGACTATTCAGAAGTATGAGTAAAGAAGAAAAATAACAAGTTAGGATGCCAAGCCTTGTAAATTCACAAAAGCTGACAGGGAGCAGAGATCAAAAATCCAAAATTCTGCCAAAAGTTTCTTTAGCAAGTGTTGAGTCATTTGTGGCATGATGTTTGTTTGGGGGGTTGACTGGTGCATTTGGGAGTTTTGCTTGTTCATTGTTTCGAGGGGGATGTTTGTCTGTCTGTTTGTTTGTTTGTTGAACAGAGGATTGATTTACTGATTTAGAAAGAGAATTAATTCTCTTTCCAATTTACTGTTCTTTTCTGTGCAAACACTGTTTGCCTTTGTAGATATATTTTCAAGTGTTTCTTTGTAAGCTCAACACCTCTAATACACAAAAGTTTTCACAGAGAGAAGCAAGGGAAAAAAATAAAAAATGCCACTGAAAAAGATGGGACACGTGTTAGAGTGTCATTGCGTACATATTCATGCTCATTTTTTCTTTCCTGTACAGAATTAATGGAATAGATTCAAAGTGTAATGGACATTTTGCTTTACCTAGCATCTGCCAGACAAGTGCACTGAAGGAAAACCCACAATGCCCTCTAAAATTCATAAGGTTAAGTTAAGGACTGGAAGGGAACATAATAACCAATGAAATTTCAGATATAAGAGGCAAAGTTTTGTTACCTCTCTCCAATATCTATCATTCCAGCATTTTTTTCTTTTACTTTTCCAGAATCACTGAAAACTTGTCCCCATCCTTCTGCTTGCTCATATAAATCTATTTTTTTATTTTTCTGGCATAAAACATAAAGACAAAGCCTTCCCTGAACCACGTTCATTCTTCCTCTACCTCAATCTATCAACTGCAGAGAAATTTGATCAGAAACTAAAGCCTTCTTTTTCCTGATATTTCTTGTTGATACTGTATTTGTTAAATTTACATGAAACTGTCCAAATTTTTCAAAATCTAAGATAAATGATGAACCAAAGTTTAAGGATGCAACGCAATCCTTTCATGAACCAAATTAATGCCATGCAACAGCAGCCATAAGCCAGTGAATGCCTTCAGCACAGACATTGAAGCAGACTATGCCAGCACAAGCAGATTCAGACCAAGAAAAAGATCAAAAACTTTGGGTTTTGCTTTGAGAAAATAATTAATTGCATTTAAGATTTGTACAATTCCAGAGTGACCTACACTAGGGTGTATACTTGTGCAGAAGCCACAAGAGACTCAGAGCACGTGGGAACTGAAGCAGACACATCTTCCAGTCCAAATCTCACTTATTAGAGCTAGATGTGCACAACTCCATGAAGGCCAAAAGCATATTCTTTCTTTCAAATTCCAAAGGTGAAAGATATTAATATTTCATGCTTTTCTATGTTTGCAAAAGAAGTCATCTCATAAGTCATGAATATGAGGAAAGCAGAGATGTGAGTGGCAGCTCAGCCTCAGATCTCTCCTGGCTCTGCAAGTTTGCTATCTCATCTGGATTCATGTGTATTTGGGCTCTAGGTGCCATGATATATACAGCACGACAGGAAAACAATCCATAAAACATGGGATGACTTTATTTTATACAATTCACAATGTGCCCTTTTCCCCTCAAAACAGCAGTTCAAAACATTATAAGAGAAGTTGCTTACATGCTGGCTTTTGTATTCCACTACAGAATTTTCTGTACAACAGGACATATCAGAGGGGAAAGAGACATGATAGAAAGTTACTGCTGCAGCCTGCAGCAAATATTGAAAAATTTTATAGTGATTTCTTTTGTGTGTATTTCAGAAGGCATGGAGCCAAGGTTACAGGAAATCAATAGTTCTCTTGAGAATCAAAACTTATGAGGAAAAAGATCTTACTTGGTAAAACTATTTTGCTCATTACTTCTATGTTTTGTAGAGTAAAAACAATGTGCTTTGATAGATTCACTGCAGTTTATATCAGATCCCCTATTACAGCAGAGAACACCCTTTCGTAGCTATAGCACATCCTTTAAAAAATCTCACTTTTGATCAGCAGTCGAACAGTTCAGAGGATTTATGGTCCCTAAAACAACTATCATTTAAAAATATTTTCATTGTTTCAATTACAACGTGCATCAATTTTTTTTGTTTTCTACTGTTTTTCCATTTTGTAGGTTAATGAAAGCTGAGCTAAAATTCCAAGTTTCTCCCTCAGGAAGTTTCTGTTGTACTGCATAGTCTGAGTAACAAGCTGGAACCCAATCACCAATAGACTTGGTACAGAGATGTCTGCAGAAAACTAGGAAATGATTCATCAAAACAAAATATTCTGTAGAACAAAGAGTATGTGACTGATTTAGCTTGTCATAGTGTTTTTGCTTTCCTGCTTGTGCTACAGACCTGTTGTTCCTCCTGGCTCAATGTTCTCTGTTTATAAAACCAAACTCAGCATCAATTTTCTGCCAAAGGGCACCCACTGAACAAGGGAAACAAGAACTCCCCAGCCACCACCTTTAACACAATGACATTTTCAGAAAACCTGACCAAATGCACTGGTCGTAGGATGACAATAACCTCCTTTCTCTCATGGGGATTTCTCCTAGTAGATAATAACATGTTTATATTGAATCTCAGCTTTTCAGTTCAGAAATGTGTTAAATCTGTATTTCGTTTGGTAAATTACAACTTCCATTAAAACTCCTGATTTACTAATTCATACTTACTATTAAAACTAATTATTAGTGTTTATTCACTGAAAATTTACTTTGTAATTTCCATCAATTTAAAATCATCCTATGCTTTGGTTATTCTGTATTTCACTGATCAGAACAAAGAAATGCAAAAATATCTTCATTTTCAAAGTACTCTTTCCTTTCTGGCAATGGAACATAAAAAGAAGAACTTTGAGATGATAAATGCTTATAAGTCAGTGGTCCTGAGCTGAAGTAGTCCTCAAAGTCTGTAAAATCCCATAGAGGAAGTTCAGCACTTCTCTCCCTTTTCTACCAAGAAACCTTTAGTCTGGCACTGCCTTCTAGGCACTGTTGCAGTATCAAAAAAGGATGTGGATAAACTCCTAAGAAAAGGTCTACATTGTAAAAATTGAACAAAATTTAAAATATTTAAATAGCTTCATGCCTTCAAAATTTCAATTTTTGCAAATTATATAACATTTCCCTTCCTTTAAGTTAATGGTTCATGATACACTGTCATTAAGGAAGTAAGATCAGAGCCATTGAAGGATTTACTTACACAAAACTGAAGGCTAAACTTGATTCAGTGTGTGCCTGAGTTCTGCCTATGCTTCAAGCTGGCTTTGATCCAGAGTTCCCTGGGAAGCTGCAGCATTTCCCTGTGTTCACAGTATTCAGCTCTGCCTCTCATATGAGCACAGGCATGACTCTGTGCTCTTCCCACAGCCTTGTGGCTCCTAGACATGGCCTGTTTCACACCATTGTCCTTCAGAACATTAGTGAGGGCTCTCAACAGCTGCCTGTCCGCCTTCAACCCTTTACAGCTCTTTCTGAAGCTGGCCTTCACACCTGAAATTATTTACCCAAGACTGCATGATTAACCAGGGACTCAGGTTGCATTGAAACAGAAAAAATATAATTTTCATTTTTTAATTCAGATATCAATACTATCAGTACTATCACTGAAGTTTCTGGTTCAGAAAAAGAGAAATTTGAATGTTCAAAATACAGTTGCCAAGCAGACCATGAGACTTGTTCATCCACTTGACCATCAGCTTTCATAACTATTTCCTGATTATGTGTTTGTTATATGTACTTCTCTGGGATTGCTATGAGGTGACATAAAGCACAGAGCAGTTATTGAAATCCAACCATTAACTGCCTTGGATTTTCCACTAAAAGCATGGTGAAGTGTGAATGCAGAGTTATGGCTTCAGTGATGCAGAAATATCTTCTGCCTTAAATGGTTCCTCACAGGTGTTCAGTAACATTAATGTTCTTACCAATTTCCCATTACTGGCTCTCAGCAGTTAAAGCAGTGAGGTTCACTGTCCCTCCTGAGCACTTGTGGCAGGACGTGGCTGTGGCTTTATGGGGATGTGCACATGGGACATGGTCTGAGCACAGCAGAGCCACACACTGCTGAGTCCCAACAGAGCTCAGACCTCAGCAGGTCACTGAGAGCACAACAGGACACAGGCTGGGGGCTCTGCTGACAGCCTGCAGTGCCATTGCTGGAACTTCACCTTCTGGAAGGCTCTTTCTCTTTCAGAACTAACTGTTGAAGCAACCCCTGTCTTCAGGAAGTTCTCTGTCCTTTTTCTTAAATCCTGGTTGGTTTTGCTTATCTCATCCTCCTCGTCCCTAATCCAAAACCACTACACATCAAATGAACACTACAAAGGATGTGGATCAAAGGTGGAATAATATGGACAAAAACGTAAGAGAATAGAAAAATATCCTTGATAATTCCTTGGAGGGTTTTTCATCTATTCTTTATCCTCTAATCTATTTCTAAGATATAGGATTTTTAAATTCTCTGCTGCTTGCAGTTTGTACTGTGCACTGCAGAAATATCCAAAGTTCCTCCAGGGAAGTTACTGAGCTGTCACACATGCCAAACTTCCATTTATATTGGCAGAAATCTGAGGAGTGCAGCTGAGAAGGGTAAGGCTTATCTGCCTCTACAAGTGGGGGATCAGTTCCCTAAGCCCACCATAGAGTTTCAATTTCCACATTTCCATAAAAATTATAAAGAATACAATGTTGAGTGCAAGATTTGAGGTTAAAATAAATCAAGGATTGTTTATATTAACTGAACGAGATTTACAGCATCTGCAGGAAAATTTCGATCATAAATTATTGCAGCTGTAAAAATGGAATTACTAAGAAGAGAACTTTAGCATGGTTCTCATAAATAAGGAATGAACAACAAAGTGGAAATTAAGTGGTCAGACTCTAGTGTCTCTAGTCAGAACTGACTATCTGCTGAGTGAATATTAGCTGCTCCAGTGATTACTGAACAAAAGCAGTGCTGTTTACAAAGAATTAAAGCATATGGCTCCAAAGCAAGGTGCAAAAACAGGAGAGAAATCATTCTCTTGAATCTCAGATGAGGTAGACCTTACCTTTAGAAGGGTGTTCTGTTTTATTCACTGAGATTTAAAATAGATGGGGAAAGTAATGAGCATGTAGTGATCTTAGTAGAAAAATTTAAAAGTTAAAAGTTTAATTTTAGAAAAATGTCTAAAATGAGGTAACTTGTATGCCATAAATAGGTTTATCAATATAGTTACATATAGCAACTTTCTGAAAAAAAATTATTTATTGAGCAGTTTTTCTAATTTTGAAAACAAGAAAATTTTTTTGGACACTGAAATACTATTTTGACCAATATAAAAGATTATTTAGATTAAGTAGATGCACTAAACTTGCTCATCTATAAAATAGCATTATTTCTAAATATTGTAGGCATTAGGGTTTTGAAATACAAAGGAGAAGAGTGAGAAAATTATGAGAGAAAACAATCACAATAGGAAAGCAAAAAAATGAAAGCATATTTGAAAAACCATTTATTCTTGTGTTTTTTCTTCTTTCATCTCTAAAAATAAGTGGAAATGAAAATCAGGAATTAAGAGGATTTAAGAGCCATTTTCACAGAGGAATCACCTGTGCTACAGTATAATGCATGGATGAAAAACTAATCAATCCTTTTACAACAGAACAATGCATTACTACAGCAGTGTGATCTCTCAGATAATTCAGGATGCATATCTGCAGAGTATGGAATGCTCTAAGGTCATGATAAAATAAACAAATAAACCCAACAGAAACCTGTCAAGGGCAAGTGAAAATGCAGAAGGGTAATGGAGAGGAAAAGACAAGAAGTGTGAAAAGTTAGAAAAAGTAAGGAAAGTGAGAAGAATCAAAGGAGCAGAGAAAGGACATTTACACAAAATGCAGAAAGGCTAAAAGATGGTGAGAGAAAGCGTGAACTCTCTGGAGAGAAGGTAACACAGCTGACCTGCTGAACACCATGTCATCTACAGCAAAATTTTAGTTTCTGTGTTTATTCTGTCATGCATCAAACAGCACATCAGGCAAAATATTTTTATTTTCAGTTTTCTTCACAGAATTACAGAATATGATGAGTTGGAAGGGATCCATCAGGATCACTGAGTCCAACTCCTGCCCCGCCCAGGACCATCCTCAGGAGCCACACCATGTGCCTGAGAGCATTGTCCAAACACATCTTGAATTCTGCCAAGCTTGGTGCTGTGACCACTGCCCTGAACAGCCTGTTCCAGTGCCCAACCACCCTCTGGGTGAAGAACCCTTTCCTGATATCCAACCTAAGCCTTCCCTGACACAGCTTCAGGCCATTCCCTGGGGTCCTGTCACTGGTCACAGAGAGCAGAGATCAGTGCCTGCCCCTCCTCTTCCCCTGATGAGGAAGTTGTACCTGCAGTGAGGTCTCCCTTCACTCTCCTCCAGGCTGAACCCAGTGACCTCAGGCACTCCTCACACATTTTCACCTCAAGGCCCTTCACCCTCTTTGTCACCCTCCTTTGGACACTCTCTAACAGCTTAATATTTTTCTTATACTGGGCTGCCCAAAACTGCAGACAATATTAAATATAAGGTTGCCCCACTGCAGAGCAGAGCAGGGCAGAACAATCCCCTCCCTTGCCCTGCTGGCCATGCTGTGCCTGATCTCCCCCAGGACATGGTTGGCTCTCCTGGCTGCCAGAGCAAAGGAATGTAGATTCTGTTTTCTTCAGAAGGCTGTTAATCTCAATTTTGTATATGTATTCAAATAAGACAAGAAAGACCCCTAGAAGTTGAAAGTGAATCCCACCTTTTAAAGAGATGTCTTTTTGTAGAGAAAAAGTATGACAGTATTTGTATGTTTATGAATCTCAGGACAGGAGGGCAGGGGTTGTTCTGTGTGCCAAATGCAGGTGGAGCAAAAGCCCTGCTGATGCAAAATTCAAAGAGTGTTACACAAAGCACAGATGTAGCCCTTACCCACACTGTTTAGCAGAGACATGCACTCATCTGACCTCAGGCACCCCAGCTACATCTGCCTGGCCCACAAGAGCATCTCTGTTTGCAGACCCTCCTTTTGACTTGTTTTTCCTAGACATCAGCCCAGGCCTGCCAAGTGTGACTCCTCCCTGAGCTCTGCAAAGATGGGCAGAGTTAAGGTGAGAGTTAAAATTTGGGCCAGGGTTAGATCTGAAAGTTTCCCTCCTATGTATCTTTTCTTCTCCTAGTATCTCCCAGGTCAAGGCTTCCTCAGGTGGCTGAATAGTTCCTTAGAGAGTGTGAGAGATCTATTTACAGTCTGAGGAGATGTATTTCCCCTCAAAGAGCAACTTTCAAGGGAGAGTCTTTTCAAACACTCTCAGATATATCACTCATTTGTTTGCAATGAGTGTATGTTGTTGAAACAGCCTAATGTTTCTTAGACTTTGAGTCTGTCCTGCATCTTTCATTCTGAGACACTTCTTAAAGCATAGTAGAAAGGGGAGTGGAAAACACAAAACCCAAGCGAGCATCTAACAGCGTTGTTACAGAAGCAAACTGTCATTTTCCGTCACCCACTGGGACCGTGTGAAAACAGTCCTCATTAAATGCTGAAATAGCACTGGATATTCACAATGACCTTTTTGCCTTTTAAAGAAAGGTCATTCTATCTTTTTTCTGCCAGTACCAGTTAATTGAGATGTGAATGTTGTGCCTGGGCTGAACCAGCTATAATAATTTCAAGAGGGGCACTAAGCAGCCATCACCTTGTAATAACATTTAGCCATTCTCACTGTGAACCTGTAGACAAATTTTGAAGATATGTTTGAGAGGAAAAGCATTGCATGCCGTTATCTTTTTCCCAGATGCTGAAATTCTGCACTGATAATGCCTAGAAACACTACATTTTTGTATTAAAAACAGAGATTTACTGGTCATGTTCTAGAAAATATACAACTGTGGAAATAGTATAATGGATATAATAATATACTTGCCAGAGAACACAAATTTAAATCTATTTTCCATACTGAAATAGGATTGTCATTTTTCACAATATTTCATGTATATTACTCTTATTGTATTTAGAAGCTGCTTAACTGGCAGATCCCCAGTAAAAATAGGAAAACATTTCAGCTTCTTGAAACTCAGAGACTCTATTTGAGATGTAACTGCTGTTATTTCTTGAACCTCTGTATAATCCAAGTGTACATCAACCACTGCTTCTTTGTATTTTTTTAAGGATGAGAGCAAGTATCCAGGGTATCTTACATCATCAGTGTGCACCAAGGGAAATAGCTGTGTTCCAAAGACTGGATAAAACTCTTGTTTTAAAATTCAGGGTGCATTACTCCCTATCACTTCTTTTCTTGCAGAAAATGGGCACGTTCATTCTATTTGTTTAGATATACATTCAAGGCTGAACTGAGCCTCATGCTTCTCCAATGACTACAGGGACATTCTAAGTGATTAACTAAACATATTTAATATTGAGACAGGCTAAGGGCAGTAATGTAAGTGCTGCTCCCTCTTGCTCAGATTTTGTCAGGCCCCTCTGGCCATGAAACTAAGAGTCATGGCTCTCTTCTTGAGCACCACTGTTTCTCCAGAGGAAGGAGAGGAGAAAAAGGGTCTCTTATTCCCCAGTCATCCTTGTCTCTCCTTCACACACTCAGGACCACAGGCAGCATTCCCAGTTTCTTTTTCTACCAACTGTAAAGCCTTCCCCACTCTCTGCCTCCTCTTGTCTGCAGCCAAAGCTGCAAGAGCCAGGCAGCTGTGAGCTGGCTGCCCTGAGTCCCAGCACACAGGAAAAACCTTTCCCTGCATTTCTGGGAGGGTTTCTGAGGCACCTTAGGGCAGCTGATGCTGTCCCTGATCAAAGCCAGGAGCCTGCAGCGAAGCAATCCCTCACTGTGCTTGATGCAAGTCAAAAGTATTGCTCCTTGGGCTGAACCCAGCCTCTAAACCGCCCTGTATTGCACAGACCTGGTCAAAGAATAGGGAACAGCCTTGGGAAGGGGCTCTGTCCAAAATTCCAAATGGCAGAACAATGTGGAAAGTGATTTTTCTGTACAAATTTCTCTGAAAATGGATATTGATAATTAATCCTGTTCCTACAGCAACTAACAGGAGTAATGTCCAAAGGTCTCCCCAATTTCCCTTTTTACTTTACATTGTACCTTTAACTGAAACTGATGCTGAACAAGCATTAAAATGAAGGTGGCAACTGATTACTTAATGCTATTCTAGATAAAGGAAAAAAAATATTAAAAATTATACCCTGCTGTGAAAAATAAAGGGAAGCACAAATTGTCGATTCTGTGCATGAATACTGCAAATAGATGAGAATAGTCAGGTTAAAAGTTAGTTAATGCTGGCACAACATATAGGTGTGTGTTATTGTTGCTTTCATAAAGAGCAATTAACATATATTTTTGAATACTTCTACATTTGTGCCTGAATTTTAGTTTAACAAAAAAAAAATATGAGAATATATATTTGTTATCCTGAAATAACTACGTGGGGATTTATTTGAAAGAACTAAAGTAACTTTCTTCCTTTATTTTTAATTACATTTGTAGCATCTTCTTTGAAGATACAGGAAAAATATTTTTAGCTTCATCCAAATCTTGCTGAAGTTGACCAAAATTCTCCTGCTGAGTTCAACGGAATTTGGATCAAATGCCTGGTAACCTCAGGCATGATTTCTCTAGTCCACTTTGGTCTAGTCATGTTTTGAGAGAGGTATATCTCATTTTCCTGTTTTAATTAATTAGCAAAAATTTTCAGAAAACATATTTGGGGGGG
>VXBR01000634.1:255527-296571 GCA_013400215.1 Cisticola juncidis | reverse complement strand
CCCCAGGCTGTCCCCAGCCCCAGACTGTCCCCCAAGCTGTCCCCAGGCTGTCCCAGCTCTCACCTGAGGGCAGCAGCGTGGTAGGTGTCCACGTAGTCGGAGATGAAGAGCTCGCGGTTCTTGATCACCGGGTCTGTGATCACCAGCTCCCGGCCAGAGTCTGCAGGGAGAGCACCAACACAGCCCTGAGAGAGCAGCCAGGCCAGCAGGGCCCCTGGCAGTGCCCCTGGGCAGTGCCCCTGGCAGTGCCCCTGGCAGGGAAAATCACCAAAACAGCCCTGAGAGAGCAGCCAGGCCAGCAGGGCCCCTGGCAGTGCCCCTGGCAGGGGAGAGCACCAGCACAGCCCTGAGAGAGCAGCTGGGCCAGCAGGGCCCCTGGCCAGTGCCCCTGGGCAGTGCCCCTGGGCACCAGCACAGCCCTGGCAGTGCCCCTGGGCAGTGTCCCTGGCAGGGGAGAGCACCAGCACAGCCCTGGCAGTGCCCCTGGCAGTGCCCCTGGAGCTCACANGCTGCCAGCGGAGCGCACCAGCACGGCCCTGAGAGAGCAGCTGGGCCAGCAGGGCCCCTGGGCAGTGCCCCTGGGCAGTGCCCCTGGGCACCAGCACAGCCCTGGCAGTGCCCCTGGGCAGTGTCCCTGGCAGGGGAGAGCACCAGCACAGCCCTGGCAGTGCCCCTGGCAGTGCCCCTGGAGCTCACAGCCCCAGGGTGCCCCTCAGGTGACACAGCTGCTCACTGCTCAGTGCAGTGTGGGATGGGAGCATTAATGTGTAAGGGATGCTGAAGTTTTCTCTTCCCTGTGTTTCAGGCTCTGCTGCCCAGGGGCAGCTCTGAGCTCACACTCAGGGTCACTCAGCTCTGCACACAGCAGGGACACAAAACAAATCCTGTTCCTGCTGCACACCAGGGACAGCTGGGACAAGTGTGCAGGGCAAAAAGCACAAACAAGGGGGGCTGAAGGGAGGGACAAGAAGGATGGGACTGCAGAACCTGGAGCTGGAATTGGACAGTTAAAGCCCAATTTGCAAATGGACCAAAACTTACAAAAGTGTGAGACCTTGTGACCTGTGGTCCATTTTGTGACCATTTTGTGCCCATTTTGGGTCCACCTTGGGTGCAGCCCTGCCCAGGCTCCTGTCCTGCCCAAGGTGTATCCTAAAGGCCTCTCAATAAATCTCTGCTTTATTCTCCAGCTCTGCCAGTCTCTGTTCCAGGCCAGCCTTCCCAAGGCATCATAAGAACATCCCATCAATTCTTATCCATCAATTCCCCCAGGACTTGTGAAGGAAAAGCTTTTAAGGGCCTGGGTGACACATCTGGACCACAGGGAGCAGTCAGTCCCAGGTGAAAGGAACCAAGGAAATTCATTTGTTCTGATTTTCAGGATAAGGTATTGGTTCTTGTGCATATTTAATGTCAAATGTTCAACAAAATCCTGACGGTGGTAACTGCACAGTGCTCTGGCTTGAAGGTAAATATTGATATTCCTGTTCAAACACAGAAAATTCTGAGTGTTAACAAAGAACTGGAAGACAACTTTTTCCATGACTTCTTTCTAATACCTTTGAGGAAGACACCAAAGTTCTTCTCCACACACAAGAGACTGCATTAAAAAGCAGCCATGCTATCAAAAGTACTTTTTGACACTGTGCCTGTAATCTCATTGTTAGAAGTTTCAAATAAATTAGTAACAGAAATGTTAGATTTGTGGAGCTTTTGCTAAAAGCACACACAAAATGTCCTTTAAAAGGGGAACGTGTGCTCAACTTTGTTCTGTCAGGCACAGAAAGTTATGCATTCCTTATTTCAATCATCAACTTTTATCATCACGGTTCACCTTGGAGTATCTTCAGAATTTTTTAACAGTTGCCTCAAGGAAATTTCCTGGTAAGAACAGAAGCAAATGTTCTGTCTTCCCTGGAGGCAGGAGATAAATGACACTGGGATCTGTACTAAAGTTTCTTCTGCTTCTGTGAAACCCAAGATCACACTTGTTTTTGCAAAGAGAAAAGGGGAAACTCAGCTCCAAGTGCTTCAGTTCCATCCCTCACTCAGGATTAACCACAGTGAATATTCATGTGTGTAAGCATGGCTGTAAAAGACTGAGTTCCCATGAAACTGCAGCAGAACCAAAAAACACAGAGGAGATCCCCAATTTCTGCAGATATTTGGTGCTCAGTTTTATCAGTACAGTGTCCAGGAGGCCTACCAAGGATCCAGGGTTATTTTGCTTTTCTGTCCTCTCTCAAGGAGAGAATAATAATAATGATCATAATAACAGTACTATGGCTGCTGTTGTTATTAATTATTAATAATACCATGGGAAAAT
Source organism: Cisticola juncidis (assembly GCA_013400215.1). Taxonomy (NCBI): domain Eukaryota; kingdom Metazoa; phylum Chordata; class Aves; order Passeriformes; family Cisticolidae; genus Cisticola; species Cisticola juncidis. The sequence goes on along the minus strand of VXBR01000634.1, from coordinate 294,245 downwards.
AATTAATAATTAATTAATGATTAATATTAATGAGTGAATAATTATTTTTTATTAATAACACCAGAAGCCCAGCACTTCTGGCACACCTGGAATGCCCTGATTGCAGGAACAGGACACACAGCAGTGACACCAGGCAGGTCAGAAACCAGCAGCCCTTTTCTAACACTGTGTCCTGGACCCATATCCCTGTGCAGAAATGTTCTGTTAGAACTGGGACTGGGGCAGGAGCAGGGCAGGGCTGGCTCTGCAGAATCCATTGACAGTTCTGGCTCAGTTAGAACTGGGGTTAAGGCAGGAGAAGGCAGGGCTGGCTCAGCAGAGCCCACTGACCGTTCTGGCTCAGTTAGAGCCGGGATTACGGCAGGAGCAGGGCAGGGCTGGCTCAGTTAGAGCTGGGATTAAGGCAGGAGTGGGGCAGAGTTAGCTCAGTTAGAGCCAGGATTAAGGCAGGATTAAGGCAGGGCAGGGCTGTCTGAGCCCAGCACTCACTGTTCTGGCTCACTTAGAGCCGGGACTAAGGCAGGGCAGGAGGAGACAGGGCTGGCTCAGCTAGAGCCAGGATTAAGGCAGGAGCAGGGCAGGGCAGGGCTGTCTGAGCCCAGCACTCACTGTTCTGGCTCACTTAGAGCCGGGATTAAGGCAGGAGTGGGGCAGAGTTAGCTCAGTTAGAGCCAGGATTAAGGCAGGATTAAGGCAGGGCAGGGCTGTCTGAGCCCAGCACTCACTGTTCTGGCTCACTTAGAGCCGGGACTAAGGCAGGGCAGGAGGAGACAGGGCTGGCTCAGCTAGAGCCAGGATTAAGGCAGGAGCAGGGCAGGGCAGCCCCAGCCCAGCACTCACCGTTCTCGTTGTGCCTGTCCTGCACCAGGTGCTGGTACACCGAGTCGGGCACCTCGGACTGGCGGTAGTACCACTTCACATTCATCAGCAGATGGTCCCTCTTGCTCTGGAAAACAACGGGGAAATCAGACCACAGCCCACAGCCCCACAGGAAATCAGCCCCCCAGCCCCACTGGGAACACCCCCAGGGTCACACCCAGAGGGCACAAAGCCTTTCCCCAGCCTGTGACTGATTTCCAGCCCAGCCCAGGCAGGGGAGCCCTGGCATCACCAGGCAGTTGTGTCTGCATCTGACCAGCACACCCCAATCCACTCACTCATGCTAATTAACCCAGGGATCAGAAAAGGATTGCCATTTCTGGCCTCATGCAGTCTGCTAATTTCCACAAATAAGAAGTATTTATGGCCAAACATGCAAAAAAGAATACCCACAGTAACAGCATTCAGTGCAACCATTCTCAGCAGTGGAAACCAAGAGATAATAGATTTTATCCCCCCAAGGACAGATGGATCCAGACATAATCATAGACGTTCTTTATTACACAAAAGAATATGATACTGCACTTCAATCACAATAATTACAGGCTCTGACTGCTCATCAACCTCACAGCACAATTTACACAGAACTCTCTTCCCCAAATGCTCTTTTTCCATTGAGGCTCCAGCCACCAATTTGTTCCTTCTTAGAAGGAAACCGAAGCAGAAACAGCACTTAAAGAGAATTTTTAGATCAAGTCACTCCAGACTCTGCTGAGTTTATCTCCAAACCCCTCGGTCTGCAGTTCCCCTGCTGCTCCAAGCACTTGAAGAAACAAAGGCTGAAGGGAAAGGAGCATTGCTGTGGCATGAGGCAGCTGCAGTTTGTTCTGCCCTCCTGCAGCCCCAGCCCGGCCGGGAGCGCTGCTCACGCCCTGCTCAAAGCCAGCTCAAAGCCAGCTCAAAGCCAGCTCAAACCCAGCTCCCACTGCCCCCCCTGCCCCAGCCCCGCTGCCGGAGCTGTTCTGCTCCACAAACACCACCCAAACACCCAAACGTGGCCGGGAAACCCTTCCCGAGCGGGCCCGTGCAGTACCAGCGCACCACTGCCAGTGGCAGCATTGTGCCAGGAAAGCGGGACCGAGCCACCTGCACGGCCCAAACCCAAACCCAACCCCGGCAGGGCTGCAGGGACCCTTCCCGAACATTGCAATCAAACCGAGCAGCTCCTCTGATCCACGGGGAGGGAAAATCACAATCCAAAGGACAACGAGCGAGAGGCGGCTCGGACTCCTGCTGCCTGCTGTTCAAAAATTGGGGTTGCAGACTTGTCTCTTCTGAAATAATGCTCACAGCTTTTATGAGAAGCCTCTCGGAATTCTCAAGACAAAAAAGTCCAAGTAAATAATCTGTTACCCTCTCGCTAAGAGTTCATAAATTCTATTAGTGCAGCTTTGCAGCAATGATGGGAAACATCAACCCAGCATTTCTCTGCAAGTTCTCTTTGTATTTCTCAGCTGAGAGGACAAAAACCCCACTCACTCTTTTGTTACACAAACTGAGAGGATGATCAGAGAGCTTCACTCTGGCACAAAACCCATCCACACACACAAGGACAGGGTGGCACACACAGGCAAACAGCAACAAAAATATCATTTACAGGGAGATGTGCAAGGAACTGTTCACAGGACAGTCTGTGACAATGATGCACTTGGGGTTGTGCTGGTTGGGTTGTGGGTTCTGGGTTTCTTTGGGGTTTTGTCTGGGGGGATGAGCTCATCTCCTTCCTAAATACCTCATTTTATCACCACTGGTCGTTTTTGTCCGATTCATTTAACAGCTGCACCCTGACAGGCCCTTTTCTGTGCCCACTCTCCAACACAGATGAATCTGTGGGGTTTAACCTGAAGCTTCAATCCTGCTAAAAATACCAAACGTCTGTCAGAGTCTCCCTCCTCACATTTACATCCCTCATGGCACAGAAATTCCTAGACATGCTATTTTGTCAGCCAACTTCCTAAATACGTATGTCATTTATAAAGCAGACTACACTCAGAGGTGTCAAGGCGCCAACTTCTGTGGCAGACTATTTATTTTCAAACCATGTGCACACAAAAGAAGTGTCCCCCACCTCCTAAAGTGAGGCTTTTTTTTTTCTTTTTTACACCTTTATATCTGAAAAGCTGCAGACATTCACGTGCCAAATCCAGGCTTGCAGAAACTGCAGCCATGGCAAGAGCTCTAAATTTCCAGTGTCTTTCTGTCAGCTCAAAACGATTCCCTGTGCTACAAAACCACATTCTCCCCTTTAATGAAAATATTGTCTTTTGCTGCAGCACTCACAAAGTGCTCATTTGGGGGTTTTGTTCTCGCTGACATTTTGGGTTTTGTTCCTTTTAAACAGCATGAATCAGTTTTGGACATTGAACAAGAATTAGACGGGATCTGTAAATGGATTAAAGCATCTCAGTTCAAAAGCATCTGGTCAACTTCTATTTAAAATGAGCCTCTGCTTTAAAGGGGAAAAAAATAATGCTGCAAGTTCTCTTTAAAAAGCGGGAATGTCCTGATTTCCAGAGCATTTGTGCCAAGCCCAAGGAGCCTGTTTTCCCTGGAACAGTTACTGCACACCCAGAGCAGATCTGCAGGGACTGCAGGTTCTCCCTGCAGGGCAGTGAGGAACAAACCCTGCACACACCAGGATGTCCTGCAGAGCCTCCCGGGGGTGTTCAATCACTGCACTCACTCCTCGCCCCAGTTAGAGCCACTTCAGCTCACAGCCAGCTCGGGAAACAACGAGCCAAGTGCTGGGGATGACAGATGGGCAGGCTGGAGTCAGGGAATAGCAGCAATTCCAGAGAAACAAACAGCAAAACAGGGACCAGGGACAGAACATCCTCCCAACCTGCTCTCCACCACGAAACCTCACTGCTGCAAACTGCTTTTTACTCTTGGTCAATTCTGACATTTACCAACAGTCAAAGGAGAGAAAAGGAAAAATAAAGACTGCCCAGATTCACTGTGGGGATTAAAAAAACCCAAAAAACAGAGTGGGGACACAAATGAACCGATCTGGAAATCAGGAGCTACACAGATACAGCAAGGATTGTCTCCCTTCCCTCTCCACAACAGCACGTGGAATTTCACGTTCTCAGGGTATCTTTTTGTAGGCAGTTTGCTAATTAATTAAGAAAACTGATCAGCTGTTTGTAAGCCAAGCAAACCCAGCCTGGAAATGCAGAGGTTATTACTACAAATGAATGTTATTTTTGCAGCTTGATTATTTAATTCATCCGCCTGCATAGCAACACATAATTACTCCTTGCAAACAGAGCAGCATTGTCAGCGTTCAGCGAGGAACACAAACGTGAAATAAAAGCAGCGATGTGGCCACAGGCAGATGGATCCTCTGCCCCTGCCCTGCACAAAGCCTGCGAGCCCTAAACCTGTTACTGTTATCTAATGACTGCTCCATCTACAAGGGCTTTTCTAATGGCAACGCGCCTCGATGGCTTATCTGGGCACAAAGAGCGCTGATGGAGCGCAGTAATGCGAGGCAGGAAATGAGAAGCCTTGGGAAAGCCGCGGATAATCGATCAGTGCATTCACTCAAGTGTGAGCTGAGCTGGGAATAAGCTGCCTGGGGTATCAAATATTGCTGTTTCCAGGGTAAAGGCCCATTTCTGTGATCTATGCAGGGCACAGCATAATTTATTGACAAAACAATATCGGATTTCTTCACAATGGCTCGCGCCTGACATTTTCTGACTGTTTACAGCACGAATTTTTCATGTCTCCTTTTTAGTCACAAATAAAATTCCTTTTGGAATTCACCGAGTCACCTCAGCGTGCTGGAAATTAATTCAGCCTGGCACAGGAGTAGGTGTGAGATGTAAAACTCTCCCCACACTCCCCTGCCTGAACCCCAGGCTGTCCCAGGTGCACAGAGCCCTGCACACCTGCAGGACACACCTGGGCCAGCCCCAGGGCGTGCACACACTCAGAGCAGGGCTCTTCTTGCACACACTCAGAGCAGGGCTCTTCTTGCACACACTCAGAGCAGGGCTCTTCTTGCACACACTCAGAGCAGGGCTCTTCTTGCACACACACAGAGCAGGGCTCTTCTTGCACACACTCAGAGCAGGGCTCTTCTTGCACACACTCAGCAGGGCTCTTCTCCATCTCTGCTGGGGCCTCCACAGGATTTGGGGCAGCGCTGCCTGCACACAGCTCCAGCCACCACAAACAGGACACTGTGGCCTTGGGCAAGGCACCAGAGCCCCACGAACACACCTGAGCCCACACAGGCTGCCCACACCTTTAAACCCTGCAGACCTGGCCAAAGCAGCCCCCATCAGGGCACACGGGCTGCAGGGCACACGGGCTGCAGGGCTGCAGGGCTGTCTGTCTGTCTGCAGGGCTGTCTGTCTGCAGGGCTGTCTGTCTGTCTGCAGGGCTGTCTGTCTGTCTGCAGGGCTGGCTGTGCAGGGGCAGCCCCAGCTGCAGGGCTGCAGCCCCAGCACGGCGCTGGCACCGCAGCAGTGCCCTGCAGCCTCCATCTGCTGCCTCCCGGGTGGGTGGGTGGCACCAGAGCTGCCAGACCTGCTCAAAACACACCCAGAGCAGCCCCCAGCTCCAGCACAGCCCCAGAACAGCCCCCAGCTCTGGGCTGCTCTGCTGGGAGGCAGGGGACAGGAATTTCTGCAGCTCCGGGGATGCCGCAGGAAATGCAACAAGCAGCACTGCAAGGCTGCCTGAGCCCGGTGAATGCAGCAGTGATTCCCAGCTCAGCAGGAGCCAGCCCTGCATCTCCTGTGCTGAATTCAGCCCCCCTGCAGTTCCGAGGCAAAGTTCAACAAACGCAGCAGTTCTGACAACGCTGACTGCTGTGGAACAAGTGGCACCGAACAGCCCTTTATTTTATTTAGTGTCACTCGTGTGTCTCACCTTGAACACAGCCCCATCCAGGCTTTTAAAGGAGAAAAAGGACATTATTCATTTCAGGTAATGACCGTGAGAGATGTCTGTATTTAAAATAAACTGTGCTATTTATTCCATCAACCTCCCAGCTTTACCAGAAACAAAGCTGCTCACTGTGCTGAGAACCAGCAAGTCACCTGTTTTCATTTCAGTGAGATACACTAAAGCACAACATACCCTCAAAATTTCAGTGCAATCCTAAATGACAAAAGAGAATTTCATCTTGTTTTAAAAAAAAAAGCAGTTATGCTTAAAACCTGGCTGGTTTAAAATAAAAGTATGATAAGATCTTGCATGAAGGTTATGGGTCATTGCTTAGTACCTCATTTAATCCCTTTGTGGTCTCTCTTTCTGCTCAGTTTCCTTTTTTCCCACCCAGGTTTCCTGGGTTATTTTCCCACCCACCTCTCCACGTTTCATGGAATTGCAGGGAATTGTGCAGGTGAAGGTGCTGCCAGCTCAAAGCTGCTGCCCTCGAGGGTATCACTGCACCCAGCAGGCAGGGAAATCCCACCCCACAACAATTCACAAACCCGTAATTTCACATCAATTCCCAAATCCCAGGTGAGGCCGTGGAGGTGCCACATCTCTGCTGTTAATGCACAAACATCCCAAAATGCACACCCAGAGCCACTAATGGGCTGTAATTAGAACCCCTGAGAGAGAAAGCAATAAGCCCTGGTTTTGATCACAGCACCCCTGCTCCCATTCTGTGCTGTCCCAGCCCCTCTGTAATCACAGATTTTGCCTTTCCACAGCACAGACTGGGAGGGAGCTGCTGACCCAGAACTGCCAGGGAGCCCCTGAGCATCTCCTGCTCAGCACCAGGAGCCAGCAGCCCCCACCCCTAATGGGATCACAAATGCATTTAACTGAGCACTGAATGGATGCTGCGGTAATTAAATTCCATTAAGGTGTTTTCAGCATTATGCCAAGGAAGTGCAACACTGAAATGAAGATACCATTCGGGCCCCGCCTGACATTTGCCATTAAATGTCATTTATAGCACATAGCTCAGATCTAATTGCAGAGCAGCACCAGCCACAGTATTTATCACTACTATTAAAACAAGCAGCACTCAGCAGTGGGGCTATTCGAAGCCATCATACACAGTTTAAATAGATTTCTCACCTTTTAAATATCAAGAGGCCACATTTTCTTTACCATCTCACTGAGGGGTTTACCTTTGAACAAAGACACACCGAGAGCTGGAGGATAAAACAATCAGGAGACAGTTTGCTCTGCAAACCCAGCCCCGAGTTTGAACAGTCACTGCCTGCTGAAATACCACCTCGTGGGCAGGGAATTTGTAACACGGAAAATTAAAGCACCTTTGCCAACAGGCTGGCACTGGAAACTGTAAAAAGAAAAGGAAAGAAAATGCAGTGATCAGCCAGATCCTGTGGCTTGGCTGTTTCACCACAAAAGCAAACGCTGCTCCTGCGAGGAGACAAAGTGTGTTTGGAAAATAAAAGCCTGGCAAGTGAATGTTTCCTTGTGAGCTCCCCAGAGGACGTCATTTAGCCACGAAATGGTCACTTACTGAAATGTTTACATCTCCTCAGAAACTGCCCCGACACGCTGCTATCGACCCGCTGATGCTCACACCACAGCAAAATCAGCTTTTCACACAACTCACAGAGGGGCTGAGCCAACACGGCCTGCACAAAACCCTGCCAGCAATTAATGGGCAACACCCAGAGCAGCCCATCAAGGAAACAAAGCTGCAATCTCAGAAAATGTCCATTTGCAGAGGACACGGCTCTATCTCACCACACGGGGAATTTCCAATACAGATCTGTGCTGGCTGCCCTGGTAGCAAAGGCTGAATTAGCAACACCGGGCTGTAGAGTTTTTTCTTTGTATTTATATGTAAATCAGTACTAAATAAAGATATCCCAAAGCAGCTCCACAGGCTGCAATCTCATCTAAACTGGAAGATTGGAAAGATGCTCACCATTCATCTGGAAATAGCCAGATATTGAAAACACTAAAATCAGAAATAACTACACTGAGAATAAACAGGATGTATTCTCCTGCTGAAAGAGGAAAAAAAAACTCAAAGGAAAAGTCAGGAGAGAGATAGAATGAAAAAAAAAAACCACTTTTCTTGGGTGTCAACATAGAGACAACTGAGATGGTCCACAAGAAAAGCAGCTCTGAAATAAAGAAATGGGGAATTTAAACCTCAGGCACATCCCATGGCCACCGTGTGCCCTCTGGTTTGAATTACAGAGAACACAGGCAGCCAAGCTAACACACAGCTCCAAAGTTAATCATTTGTCTTGGGCCATATAATCACCACAGCATTACAACCCCAACAAATGAAGCCACTAATAACTTCTATTAAAGAAGTCAAGGTGTTAATTCACTCCCAGGTCCAGCAGCAGAAAGCTTCGAGACTGAGCAGCAGAAAGCACTCAGTCCTCGTGCAGAACTCAAATTAATTTCCTCTATTACTGGAGGCACTGGAGGGAACCCATCAGTGCCAGACTCAAAGGCTCTGACTCCAGAATCCCCCTGCAATGGGAATTCTGTGAATCCTGGGACTGAGGGGTGCTGCCTCTCCCCCTGGCCTGGGCACAAGGATTTACCCCATCACAGCCAGCTCTTCACAGACTCACTGCAAACAGGAGGATTCTGTGAGCTGCCATCTCCCAGAAATGCAGAAACGGGCAGGGAACCTTACAAAACAGAAAAATTACTAAAAGCCTTTCAGAGAATTTGTATTAAACTTGGTTTGACCTTTCAGAGAGGGCTCATGATTTACATCAGCTTCCTTTTACCACAGACACTTCTCAGAAAGTTCTTTTCAACACTTCCATGGACTTGGTTCCTCAAACTGCTGAGCATTTGGGAGAATGGAAGTGTTAGAGATGCTGTCACCAAAGCAGGAGCTCTGTCCCCTCTGTGCCACCAGCTCAGGGGAGAAGCCTGCTCAGATCAGTGCTGAAGGCCACGTCCCAGCTGCCTGCAGCTCTGGCTGTGCCACCTCCCTGGGAACAGGGCTGGGGCTCCCGGAGTGCTCAGCACCTTGGAAAAGTGAACTAAAATATTCCTGCCCTGGCACAGGCAGCACTGACAAACCCAGAGCCATTTCTGGTCCTTGAACTGGTGTAAACTGCAGCACTCGTCCTACAAGTGCCTCCCAACAAGCACATGATAAATGAATCTGTGCTAGAACGCAGTATTAGCTCAAATTTCAATATTTACCCTGCCTGCTTCCAACGCAGCCACGCTCCAGATGTGCTCCCAGCTGTTTGTTTTCCTGGCCCGATGTCTTTAGTAACAAACAGCCCCTTGGTTTAATCGCCTCCAGAGCAGAGATTTATGAAGGTATTTCACCACACTGGATGGAATTCTGCACTTCAGAGTGTGAAGTTTTCAGCTGAAAGGCCCAAACCAGCTCCAAAGTGCAGGAGCTCATGTTCTGGGGTGCAGCAAAGCCCAGGAAGCCACGCCTGAAATCAGGATGCACTTTTCAGGTATTTCCTCACAAATCTGCCCCAGATGAGGGTGAGGAGCTCTAAACCCCAGCCCAGGCTGGGATCACCACCCTGGGCCAAGAGCCCAGCACAGCACAGGGAATTCCTGGCTCTGGGCACTGCCCTGGAATGCCAGTGTGGGAAGCACTACAACACCTCAGGGCAGTGAGCTGGCCCCAAACACAGCTCACCTCTAGGAAAACAAATCCATTCCCTCTCCATGTCCCAGGCACAGAGCAGAGCATCCCAGGAACACCTTCCTGCACATCCCTGCAGCCCTGTCTGATGTTCACATTCTGCAGCTTCTGCCTCGCAGGGTCCTGCGGTTCACACATATCAAAGCACCCAATTGCCTTTCCTTTTTTTGCCTTCCTTTTTTTTTTTTTAAACACGAGGAATATGAAAGCACACGCTGAAGCTGGTCCTTGTTAGCAGACCCATTTTCATCTCTTTAAACTCAAAGAGAGCAATTCCCTTGAAAACTGTCGCAGCATTTTCCCAATCCATAAAGAGGAAGTTCAACAGCCTCGGGTCACTAATCGCAACGACGGGAGACACAGAGCATAAATTATGTCTCTCTATTCCACAGCAGTGAAACATATATATTCTTTTATCTTATTTATTTGATTCTCTCTATAAACTGAACGTTTTAGACGTGTTTGTAGTCTAAAGAGGATGTTTTACAAATAAAAGGGAAGCACTTTGTTGTTTAGACAGCAGTCCTTCCAGGGGGTATATTAATATCACATCCAGGTGGATGGACAAGAATTGCTTTACACAACATAACTTGGGTGTTTTCCCAAAGGAAAAACTTTATTTGAAGTTTAAGAGCTGCTCAGCACGAGTTTGTAGGTTTTAATAATTTTGCATCACTTTTAACCTTAAAATGTGCCAACAAACAACTGAAGGGAAGATGATTTAAGAACTCCCAAAAGTTCTGCTTAGAAAGCAGAGCAGGATGCTTACGCACTACTAATTTAATTAAAGAGTTATTTTCCTTTCAAATACCCTCTAATGGCCCAAAACGAACCGAGGCTGCTTTAAAAATCAATCACTTTAATCAAAATTACAGCTCCAAATTCTCCATGGATTGGTGCTCAGTGACTGCAGTGTCAGAAGTGTAGATCCATCACACCCTGGCTGCCAGAGCCCAGAGGTGACACCAGGACCTGCAGGGGACAGACCCAGCCTGGGAGCATCTGAAGCTCTGGCACACAGGAGCTGACTGGAAGCCTTTTCCTAAGTGGCTCCATCAGTCCCTGCTGAGTAAAAGAGAAGATTCTGCCTTCCCTGCCACTCAGGCACAGCACAGGTATTTAAAAAAAGCAGATTCTGCCTTCCCTGCCACTCAGGCACAGCACAGGTATTTTAAAAAAAGCAGATTTTGCCTTCCCTGCCACTCAGGCACAGCACAGGTATTTTAAAAAAAGCAGATTTTGCCTTCCCTGCCACTCAGCACAGGTGTTCACAGAACACTCCACCCTCTTCCCCCCGTGCCAGTTCCTCTGTCCCTCTCAGCCTCCTGAGACCCTTCCCAGCATTAATCTCACACCAATGACCCCTCCTGGCCCAGAGGGGTCCCAGAGGGGTCCCAGAGGGGTCCCAGGCTCAGCCCCACCCCACAGTTAACCCCTCCCCTGCCAGGACACGCTCAGGGCCAGCTGGCACAGGGAGGTTTGGGGTGCCCCCAGCCCAAAGCCTGCACTGAGCCCCTCATTGCCCAGGGAGCATGGAAAGCATCACCCCCACCCTAAAGAGCAATTCCCAGCACATCCTGAGGGGTGGGACACACGCTGGAATTCAGTGGCCACCCTGACATTTCACATTCCTCAAGGAAAGCCTTCTGAATGCAGGAAAACAAATTCCTTTAATGAATTATCTCCAGCAGCTCACAAAGCATCACAGCGTGTCTGTGGAGGCTGAGCAGAGACACGGGAAATCTGACAGTGCTCAAGTACCCCCAAATGACCAGAGAGAAAATTTCAACTTCAATAATCCTAAAGGTCAGAAGCATTATTAAACATGACAGATGCTCTCACTATTCAACACCAGAGGACATGGCTAAATTTATTCTAACTCCATTTTCTCTTGCTACATAAAACCCGGCTAATGTACAATTTGATACTTTTTTTTTTCTAAAAGCTAGAGATAACATTTTTTCTCTCCATATTTTCCAGCTGGCACACAATGATTTATTTAGCACTCAATTATCTCAGCACAGGTGTAGGAATCAGGTTTACTTGGGGTAAGGGGGAGGAAACAAGACAGAAGAAAGGTAAAATAAAAAAGCTAAGGGTGGTGAAGGCCACATTGCCATGACAAAAGGGCTTAATAAAATTAAAAATATTAGCCCAGGAGCCTTTCCTGGGGGGAATAATCCCCCACAGCCCCCAGGCAGCCTCCAGTGCTCTGTGCCAACAAGCCAGCCACGAAAATTCCAACTGCTGGATGCCAAGTGGGGCAAAAACAAACCAGGCAATCACATTAAAGAAAAAAATCAAAACAACCCCCCTGTGGATTATTCTGTGAGGTTTTTTGTTTGTTTGTTTTGGTGTTTTATATGTGTGTTTGGAGGGTTTTTATGCAGCCCCTAAGTTGTAAGGTCTGGATTGCAATTGCAGAGACCCAGGCCATATGGAAGGCACGGTGCAGATCTGGATTGGAGCCCTCAAAAACACACATAGAGCCCTAAATTCCAGCTGTTTAATGCTCACTCTGAACAATGCTGCCATCTGCTTCAAACCTCCCAACATCAGCACTGCTCTCCAAAAGGCCACGAGGTAATTGTGACATAACACTGCAGCTCTGCAGGAATTCATTCAGCTGCACTGGAGCATTTCACTGTCGAGGCTACTCAGGAAAACAACCCCAGAATCTCACAGAAAATGTTAAATGTCGGTTAATTGACAAAATAACGGCACTGATGAAATTAAAGATCTCAGCCAGGTCTGAACACAGCCCTGAGCACGCTGGGAATGCTAAATATGCTGGTTTAGCTGGCTCAGAATGGATGGTTCTGCTCCTGCCTTCCTTCAGAAGAAGCACAATAAAATAAAAAGAATGTTGCTCTATATTTCAGCTGAGTCCAGTGAAACTCCAGTACCCATAAATCCACAGAGCAGCCTCATGCCTCTTCCCTCAATTCTGAAGCTCACCTGAGAGACACTGCAAATCCCCTGCTAATTTAACAGCCTGAAAGCAGCACTTAGAGAACAGCCTGCCATACAAAAAGAATTTATTTTTACACAGATGTGACAAGCCCAGACCTCACTGTGCAGCACAGCTTAGGATCTGTGTGAGAATTCAAAGTGGCATCTGGGTAATAGCAACCAAAAAAAAAAAAAAACAATACACAGAGAAGCATTGTAAAAAGGAGGGGAATTATCAAAATGGATTCATATGCATCTGGAATTATTTTAATACAAAACGCCCGGCAAATCTCCCTGCGCCGCTGACAAATCACCAGCTGAGGTAAATCCCAGATAATGAAACATTGTAAGGAAGGCTGTATTTAATAATTTAGCCCCTGTCAAGGAGTTTGTATTGATTCTTGTTTCCAGCACAGGCAGAGAATGTTATCTGCAGCCTCACGGCTCAGTGACAGCATCAGTGCATTTAATCACTGAGCAGCCCCTGCTGCAATCCTTAAACTGTCACCTCTGATCCTCCATCACTGCTGCCACCTCCCCCTGCACCCACTGTCACCCACTGTCACCCACTGTGTCACCTCTGATCCTCCATCACTGCTGCCACCTCCCCCTGCACCCACCGCCACCCNGCATTTAATCACTGAGCAGGCCCTGCTGCAATCCTTACACTGTCACCTCTGATCCTCCATCACTGCTGCCACCTCTCCTGCACCCACTGTCACCCACACTGTCACCCACTGTCACCCACTGTCACCCACACTGTCACCCAGTGTCACCCCCACTGTCACCCTCACCCCACCATGCCCACTGCAGCCACAGCAGCGCTCCCACCCGCTGCACACTGCACATGAACCCCAATCTCATTTGCAGGGTGAATTTTTGATTTTAAATAATTCAGGGCTCCTCCAAACGTCTCATTTGTCTGGCTCTATTAGCAAGGAGCTGTCCCTTCATGGCAGAGGGGCAGCACTTCCAGAGCCCTGGGATCAGCCTGGCTGGGGCTGGGAGGGCCTCCAAGCCCACCCAGTTCCCCCCCTGCCCTGGGCAGGGACCTTCCACTACTCCAGCCTGCCCCAAGCCCTGTCCAACCGCGCCTTGAAAAGGTTTAGCAGTCATTTGGAGGAAGAAGAAAATCTCTTTTTTTGCCTTTTCTTGGCCGTAGAAGGAGCAATGAATCTGGAGAAGCAGGAAAAAAAAAATCTGTATTAATCAGCATTTTTTCCACACCAAAAAGGAAAGGTCACGCTGCCTCGGAACTGGCCAGGAAAAATTTGCCACAAATTAATTCAGCTGCAGTTCAGGAACAGAACATCAATTCATCTGCAAACAGAATGAGGCTTTTAAATACATAAATGCTTGTGGCTACAGAAACCTCACCCAGATATTTGCATGCAAAAACCCCAGCTCCTGTAACAGTGCAGAGAATAACAGATGTAAATTTAACATGGTTGCTAAAATGCAAGGCCATATGCAGCAGGAATGCAAAGGAGAGGAAGCATCAACTGCATAATTTAGAAAAACAATTTTCTTTTGATTTTTTTGTCCTCCTTCATTCCAGGTGAGATGCAACACTTTCCATTTTCTAATCCTTTGGCTGGGGGCAGAGCGATCCCGGAGGCCCCCGCAGCCAAGGTCATCATACCCAGATTTTCTATTACAGGGCACTAGCAGCATTTCACAACTGTCTTTTTATGCACTTCTGCCTTTCCATCCAGACTATAAATTGTTACAAGGCCCTGGGGCAATCCAGCTGTATACTCCATTCAAATCAGGCTTCAAGGAGAAAGCTCCACAGTCAAGATGCTTCCATCAAGTAAACACACAGGCACAAAGGGCAACTGCATCACAATTAATAACGTTTCCTTTTGTGTGGCAAATTCAGCGTTTTTCTGGTGTAAAGCTTCCCTCTGATGCTCCAATTCAGAGTGTGGCCATTAGCATTTTAAATGTGACATCAAATTAAGTCAGGATGTGAGGAAGCACAAACACATCTGCTGGTCGGGTTCTGTGTCCCCCTGGAACGCAGGAAAACCTTAAAAAGGCAATTTGGACTCATTTATCCGGGCTGGAAACTGGCAGCAGGAAAGGTGGGGAGGCAGGGTGGGTGAGAGGGCAGCTCTGCAGCTCTGCAGTGCCTGGAGCCCTGAGCTGGGCTCAGCACTGGCTCCCTTTGCCTGCCACTGCTCCTGTGGCTTCTGCTCTCCTTTGCTCCACTCCTCCCTCACTGGCACTTGCTGTCCTGGAGAAAAGCACAAAGCAGCCCCTGGATGGGAGTCCCACTGCTGCTCTCCTGTGGAAGGGCCTCCCCTCCCTCTCAGGGTCCCAGCAGGTTCCTCAGAGCTCCACTGATGCTCCAGGAGCATCCCCAGGCCAGCACAGCCTCCCCTGGCCCCACTCAGGTGAGCCCCACCTGGTGCTTGTGCCTTCCTCCCAAACACCAAAATTCAGGCAGCTTCTCCCACTTCTGATCTCTGCAGGCACAAAAGCCCTTTCCCACAGCCATGGCTCTGCACTACTTTTGATATTGAAATTGAGCCTTAATCAAAGCTGGATACGCATGGGTTTAGAGGCACTACATAATTAATATATTCACATCTGAAATGTAATTACTGCTGTTGCATCATGTGTTTAAAGCCAACAGCTGGCTACTTAAGGTGAGGCAGACACTCTCACTGGGATGAAACAACGCTGTAACCAACACTGCAGGGTTTTTTTGCTCAGAACCTCTCCTGAGCAGGCAGCTCCACCAGGGACCAAGTTCTCCTGGCTGAGCCCTCTGCAGGGAGAGCTTTGCTGGGATCCTGATGGATTCACAGGGGTGTTCCTGTTGGATTTCCCATCACAGATTTCAGAGCTCTCCCTAAAGCAGGTTTAATTTATATACCTGGGGCTGGGGGGTTATAAAACGCCCCTTAACCCGCTGGGCACACACAGGAACTGAACTGCTGCACATTTATTGGATTTTCTCACACAAGCCACTCAGCTAAGTTTTAACTGTGTGTTTTCATCAGCCAGAAGTAATCACAATCAACATTTTAATTAAGATAAAGAGAATGGACAGAATTTTAGGACTTATTAACCAGAAACAAAGAGATAAAAGGAAATTTCACTGTTTATAATTCTTTGTATTACAATCAGTGTAAACTACAAAAGAAACACATTAAATACTACTATTTAATAAGAGAACTCTTTAGCTCTGAAGCCATACCCTGAAGAAAATACAAACCTGTTTCTTCAAATGGCCTGATCTGAAAGGAAATTCAGTGAGAACTTCCACTCTCAAAACACAGCACTCTTCAATTAGGGAGAATTGTTAAAAAGGACCTGTTTCCTTTTGGGGGGCAGTGGTGGAATGAAGCAGCAGAAAGTGCTGGGCTGTGAATGACAGACAGGACTGGCTGAGCAGATCCCTTGCTATTTCCTCCAGAAATTCCAGATACCATTTTGGTGCCAGGAACTCAGGAGATCAAAGTGATTCTGGCCAGGTTTGATTAATTCTTAGCAGAGCTCAGGCTGCAGCTCAGAGCCCACAGAAACAGCAAAAGCAACTGCAGCCAGGCTGAAGGACATGAAATGAGGGAAGATTGGATCAATTTGGGAAAAATTAACACTGAGGGGAGGGTGAAGCATTTGATCCCCAGCTCCTCTTTTCAGAGCTGAGGAAGTTCAGAACTGCAGACAATTCCCAGTTCACTTCCCCTCCTCTGCTGCTCAGTCAGCCCTGCTCTGCTGCCTGTGCTTTGATCAAGGTATTTGTAGCACCAAAGAGCATTTAAGGAATACTTCGTCAAGCCTGTAGATTTTTAAAATGTTTGACTCGTGCCAAATTAAAATGAACGAGAAGTATGCTTCCCTAACTTCCTGATGAATAGGAAATGTGGGTTTCTGACAGCAGCAGGCTGCTGTGGGAACAACTGCATTGTTAAAAATGCACTGGTGCTATTGCAGAATGAAGGGAAAAGCACAGATTGACATCCAGGAGACAATTCCTGATGTAAACAACCTGAACGTTTTCTCACAGAAAAGAAATAATCAGAGAAACTTATGTTTTTTTAATGCACCAAAGCATTAACTGTTTCCATTTTATTGACTTGCCTGTGTAATTTAAACCCCAAGCTGTAAGATTGTTCTGGAACAAAAAACCCACAGTAAGCAAGCCCTGAATCCCATGGTAAGGATCCCCCTTTCCCCATTCTGTGAAACACCATTTTCCTCCCTAAAGCTGCTTGACAGGCAATGCCAGGAAAGAATTAAAGCCACATTACTCTGCCCTTTTACAGGCTTTCTCCACCTTCCAGCTTCCCAGTCGCATTTTGCTATTTCCTTTTCTTTAAAAACAACATTTTTTAAAATAACTGACATTGTAAGCTGGACAAGACAGGCTTAAACTGGGGAAAGAAGTGCTCCCCAAGGGAAAAACAAGGTTGGAAAAGTTGCTTTAGAGCCAGTCATGACCTTGCATAATCCAGATTTCCAGGAGACCAAGCACTGGCTCAGCTGCCCGACAGAGGAGGGAGAGCAAACACTGAGTATCAGCAATGAGGGAGAAGGAGCTGATAACCAATAAAAACATGTAAGGCAACAGAGCAAACTCAGATTGAATCATTGCTTCACCATCATCCCTCACTTCTCAATTCCATAAAGGTATTTCCATGAATTCTGAAAGCTGGGAGGGATCTGGGACCACAAAAATGGTAAAAACAAGAGGATAAAATGTCATCCATGGCAGTTTTCAACACAGTTAAGCTGGATTGACTAAATCATTGAACAGCTCCTCACGTGGCCTCCCTTAAGGCATCATTTGGGTTTCAGATGGAGAAAACAAATCCAGAGAACTCCTGCAGCTGCCCCTGGAGCTTGGGAAGAACTCTGCTGCTCTGCCTGCCCTGCTCAGCTCATCCCAGCACAGCCACAGCTCGAGGGAAGGAGCAGCTCTGCCACACCAGTGCAGGATGGCAACAGAGACATTTCCTGAGAAACCAGCAGTGAGCAAAGCTCCCTCACGGGGAGCTGATGGCTGCTGAAGTGCAATTGCTCTTCAGGAAAAGAGCTGCTCCTCTCATATAATTTTTAATAGGACTGATTCATCTTAATGTCAAGAGAAAGTTGTGATGGAAGGATAAACTAATGCATCACAGAACAGCCCTTCACCTGCCAGGAGTGCTGAACTGCAGAGAGCAGGCAGAGAAGCAACTGCTGCTTCTGCAAGTCACAATGTTGAGACACTGGAGCACAGAGCTGCTCTGAAATGATATTTAACACCTGCCTCTGCAGCAGTGGGGCTGCACAGGCTGGGAGTGATCCTGAATGCTAAACCAGACTGCCAGACCTCTTAGAACCAGTTTCTAGCTCAGCAATAAACATAAAACCATCCAGCTGTGGTTTCAGATCTTACTGGAAACAGCAAATTAAGGCCCAGTTTATTTGAAGAATGAAACTCAGTGGCTCTTTAGTCCCAGCCCAGACTGGCCCTCAGCCCCTCTCACCCTGCAGGATGATGCGCGAGTGGATCACAGCATTGGCTGGGTCACCTTTAACTCCCTCTCATTTTTTAAAAATGTAAGTTTATGCTCCTGTTTCTATCAGTAAAACAACCCATAAACCCCTGTACCCAGACTGCACCTAGAACCAGGGGAAGCATAAGGTATGGCTCACACACTCAGCCAAAAACCTTTACTTTGTGACAACCAACATGATAATGTATTTAATTAGTAGGCGACATTTCAAAGCTGTTGACTTTAACTTTCCTGCTTCACTTGACATATTTAGCTGAAGGCAAAACAAGGCTGTTTTCCTGTTGGTATCTCACACTAGAAGAGAAATCAAGTGTCCTTTCCACTGCTCATCCTCCCTTTCCCCCAACAGGAAAATCAACAGCCACACACACACCGGAGATTTATTTTTGCTGGTATAATCAGCATCAGGAGGGTTTTGGTTTTGTCATTTCTACAAGTTCCTTTTATGCATTATGTCAGTAAGAAAAATTAAATTAACAGAGAAATTTGAGAACTCTGAGCAGGCAAAAGTAAACACAGAACAGAGACACAGTTTCCATGTCAAAAATTATGCAAAGTTGCCAGCAGCCCTGTGCCAAGTGCTTTGCTGCAAACACCAGCAGAGAGAAACCACTTCAGAAATTCTAAAGGTACTAAAGCTGCAGCACAAATCCCACAGTCCTGCAAAGAGCCTGGTCCAGTCCAACTGACAACAGCTTTTGTTCATCTCCTGAGCAGTTAATGCAGCTCAGGAGATGCAGGATGCAGGACCAGACCCACCCCTGTAACTCCCCCAAAGCAGCTGCTGGTGGGCCCAGCTGAACCCACAGAACCCCACAGATCCAGGGACCCCCTAAAAACAGAGAGGGAGAAGGGGAGAAAGAGGGAACAAACACACAAGTGCCAAGCACCACCAGGGACACCAGCACCGAGGAGATTGTCCTGTGCTATTCCAGGATAACTGGAAAAGCTTGGAAGGAAGGAGGGTTTATTCTGATGGCAGCAGCCTGTGGTGATCTATGTGTGCAGACAATACATTGATAAGGAGAGTTTATTATGTGCTCAGGACTTCAATAAAGCAATAACGAGCAGCAGTAATGAATTCCCAGAAATTCCCAAATCTCCTGCCCACAGAACTCTGCCAGGGGCCAAAGCTGTGCCCTGCCTGTGCCCAGGCAGCAGCTCCTGCTGCAGCAGGCTGAGCCTTCCAGGAGTGCAGAGAAAGGGGCAAACACAGCTCTGCCCTGTCCTGCTCAGTCCCTGACTTTTCACTGTTACAGAATGAAGTGCTAACAGCTCCTTAAACGTTATTTCCCATTTTTCCCAATTAAACTGGTCACCTTAGACTGGTGTCCCTGCAGCCCATGGTCAGCTGAGGTTCAGGGGCTGCCATGATCCAGCCCTCATCCCAGAGCTGTGCTGGAGCAAGCACAGCCAAACTCAACTTCCCAGGAAAAATTTAACTTCCTGAGCCACAATTTCCTGCAAACACAACTCAGAGTTCACCCTTCTGTTCATCTGGACACGGCAGGGACCACAAACTGAACTGCCCCAGTGAACTGAGGCTGCACCAAAGACAGGGCTGGGCTTTAATAAAAACCAGCTCCTGTTTCAGAGGGTGAAGATCCACTCACAGGAAGGGATCCAGACTGAGAAATATCCCCCCTCAGGAGACTGGGGCAGGGAAAGGAGGAGATGAAAATGTTCCTTACCAGTTTGAAGTCTTGAATGCTGCAGATGAAATAGGGCGTGTTCGGCCGGCGACTTTCGATATAAACGCAATCTTTAAAAACACAAGATTTTAGAATAATGGGCATTAACTTCTGTGCCTCCAAAAAGAACATAAAAACAGGATAAATTCAAACAGCTTCAACTTTGAAAGAAACACCATTTCATTTGCATATTGTGTAATTTATTCTGAGTGTGATCTAAAAATGGAAACTATTTATGATGATAAATAAGGGAATTAACTGCATAAAAATTAACTTTGATTTGAATAGACGTTTTGCTAGGAAAACAAAAAGAAAGGAATTTCAAGACCACTCTGGATTGAGTTAATAACAATGACCAGGTCACAGCCTATGAACCAGACCAAAATAAGAGAGGAAAGTAATCAGATTTTTCGTGGTCAGCTTGCCATTAAGAACCCAGCACTAACATATTTTCTCTTCTAATGGTGAAGAAAACCAAGGCAACCAATCACAGATGAAACCCAGCAAAGTTAAATTAGATTTACCTCAGGGAAGGCCTGCGCTTTCTCCAATTACATTTGACAAAACAGAAACACAGTAATTATTTTTGTTTGCTTTTGACAACTGGGCTCTCCAAGGCTGCTGTAACATAAGGTCTGTTGTATTCAAAACAGTCTTGGCAAGAGCTACAACAAAAGCAATGCCCTCAGAATGAAAACACTGCAGGATGGGGGAGCAGAGCCTGATTAATGATCCTGACCTTGGAACTCGGCAAACTCACACGCAGCCTGCTGAACAGAGATGCCACCCCACAGCAAGTAAATATTTAAAGGACAGTCCTGGTGTCCCCTCTCACACACAGATAAGGAACTGCTGCTCAAAACACAGGAGAGACAACACACCCTGTCCCAGGAGGGATTTCCCATCAACTTCTTTGGATTTCTACAGAAAACCTCCAAAATCCTTGAGTTTTACAAGGCACATTTCAATTCAATCCAGCTCATTTGGAAGCCCCAGCAACTCCAGCACATCCAGGCATTCCTGCAGCCCTGGTTATCCCAGATTTCCTTGGTGATCACTGCACTTTACCAGGCTGCAGTCCCTGCATCAGGATCCCAGCTGAACCCCCAATCCCGTCCTGCTCCACCAGGAGCTGCCTCAGGACTCTGGGGGTCACTGGGAAAAGCTGAGACATTTCAGAGACAAACTCCACAACCTGAGGGATCTTTGGGCTTTCCCCTGGGTACCTCGGCTGTGCCAGCCTCATTTTGCAGAGTTTATCAGGCACAGGCAGAAGACAGAGCTGAGCACTCCTGTGAAATGGCTGGCACAGAGTGAGGGATGTGCATCCCCTGTGGATAGGGACGGGCTCTGGGCTGCCGTGAGGGAGGCACTGCTGGCTGCCTGCCCAGCCCTAAACAACCATGACATCCACTCAGAAAGGCCAGGCAGATCAGGAAAACAAGTTTATCCAGGTGCACAGCAACGTTGTTGATAGAAACTCGGAAAATGACCCCAGGAAAGGAGAATATTTACGGAGGCACTCACATCAGCCTTTCAAAAGTCGCCATAAAGAGCAATTCCTTCCACTTATCTGAAATCCAAACAGCTTCCATGGGGACCCAAGAAAAGGAAAACTGCATTGTCAATTTTCTAATATGTAACAAACCTGCACAGATAAGATTTAAGCCACTGAAAGCTGCAGATTGGCCCCTTCCTCATCCTCAGCACACTGGAATGTGACATTATAACCTTTTTTCCACTGACCACACATTTCTGGAACAATTTCAGCTCTCTCTGGCTGTACAGAGCTTCTGCATAGGCTGACACAACTTCAGTCAAGTGTAATTTAATTCCTTTCACTGAAGGGCAGCCATCCTCACATGAAACACCAGGAAACCAGCACGGGTGAAGCACAGGGAAAGGGGGATGCTGCAAATTCCCCCTCTGGCCTTGCCCACAGGTAACATCCCTGTGTCACCTTCCAGGGACCATCCAGGACAAGTTCAACACCTGATGGGTTAAATCACAGAGTTCAGCAGTGACAAACCAGCAAATGCTCTGAATGAAAAGAAAATTAACAAAAATAAACCCAAATATGGAGGGCTTTCCATAACCTGTGGGAAACAGTGAGGAAATGCTGAGTCCCCTGCACAGGCAGTGGATTCCCTGCCTGTCTGCAGCCATGAGTGCCTTGCTCACTTCCCCATTCCGTGTAAAACGTCCCACTGGAGATGAAGCATTTCCCTGACACATGGTACAGAGTCATTCTGCCTTTGGGCTTGTGATATTCACCAGATGTGCCCTAGTTCTGAAGGGTTACATTAATATTCCCACACTAAAAGCTGCTTTTAAAATTAGAGCTTCAATGCATGGACATGAAAAATTCCCTTGGAAAAACACCCCAACCAGCTCCATTTTCTGAACCTTCAGCAGCTTAAAGGCTGCAGTTTTGTAGCAACCATCTTCACAATTAGAATCCTTTCATGTTTTACCTAATGAGTCAACACTTCCATCATCCAAGGAACAAAGCCACAGGCTCTCTGCACAGCACCGCTTCCACAGGGAAGACATTCCTTGAAAGCCTTTGTCAAGGAATTCTCTCCAAGCCCTCCCCATCAGGTCCCACCAGGCACTCTTTGCAGGTGTGTACAGACACGTCTGAACCCTGAGCTTTGGCTGTGGGCCCAGCAAGGGAAGGGTGATTAATTCCTGATTGAAGGAATATTTACACTCCTCCATCCTGAAATTCAAAGGCTCAGTGGTCCCGGTGCCCCAGTCCTGGATCCTCCTGCAGAGGGGGCACTGCCAGGGGCACAGGGAAGCCCAGGGCCCTGGCAGGGGCTCCAGGTTCACCCCAGCAGTTCAGTGGGGCTGGGAGCAGGGCACCAGCACTCCCAGACCATCAGTGACCAAGTGGCACCTTCCAAAGGATCCCCATTGCTGCCTGCAGCACTCAGGGAGCTCTGAAGGCTGAAATCTGAACTTGCCTGCATTCCAAGAGCAGGAAAACTGCCAAAGCCTTGCAAACAAAGGTCAGGAAGGGAGACAAAGCTCCAGCAGCAGCAGCAGCAGCAGGTTTGGCACCAGGGTTCAGTGACAAACACAGGAAGGCAGCGAGGGGGGCCCGGGAATGCCCAGCACGTGCTCTGGACTCCAGCAAAACTCCCAGTGCCAGGTAGGAGCTGTGCACTCCCCTCTCTGCCCCCTATGGCTGACAACAAACAAATTGCCAGCCTGATCTCTCCGTGTCACTTCCTGCTGAGCAGATTTCAGGCAACGCTGCTGGCTCCTTGTCAGGGAGCGACGAGCTCCAGCCCTGCTCTGCAATAAATGGTTCAACCAATTTACTGTGCTCATCTGAAGCTCACAGGAGTATTCCCAGTGCCTGGACTGTAGTTCTTATTTGGCAAATGATTTTATTATAAACCGGTATCACAGTGAATCCATTTTCTTTAAGGGGTTTTGCTGCTGTTTAATGGACTGTCAGTATAATTTAGATTTCATCTATTTAAACTCATTCAAGCCTGGCTCCTGATTGTACAATAAATGGAACATATTTCTATTCAACAAAATTAATGACAGCTAATTGTACTCTGCAGCTCCCAATTTCATAAAAGCAACTGTTCTGCAGCTCAGGCCCCCAGCTACATCATTTCCCACACCAATTATTTTCCTGCACTTTTCAAGCATGTCCACAACGCTGCACAGTTCTCCTGTCAGGTGCATTCACACGTCCTTGGTTAACAGACCTGGTACAAAGCAAACACGTTTTACACAAAGCTGTGCCACCAGAAATGCCACACTGCAGGCACAGACACGGTGGCTCCTCATGCCAGGGGCTCCTCCTGCCTCCGAGTTGTTTTTTCAATTAAACACATGAAAAGGGAGGAGGAGTGGGAACAAGAACCCAGGCTGATAAAATAAATTAATTAAATAACCAGTTAGTCTGAAACCCCTCCTCTAGCACCAGATAAGCTTTGCTGCACAAATGCCACTTCCAGCAGGCTTTTCCTGGCTTTTTAAGGCCACGGAAAACTTGTGCTGGAGGTGCCACACTGGGAGGTGCCCCCAGTGCTTCTCAGTGATGTTTCACAACTCCCCTCGTAGCCACCTGCCTCCCAAAGCTCTTCATGGACAATGTGAGAGATACAAAGGACAAAACAGCACCAAAAATGCACCACATCACCACATGACCTCACTTGATTTATTTTAAACAGCCGCTAGAAAATTCAGCTATTCCCAAGCCCACCACAAACACCAAGTGGTTGCTTCACCCTTTGCTGTCATTATGATAATTAACACACCCCAATACCTCATCAGCATATGGATGGGCTTTGTTTGTGTATCCTGGAGCAGCAAATGTCAGCCATCCCCACCTCCCTGACCATCACCTCCTGCTCCTGCTCACACAGAGCAGGGTTTCCATCAGCTGCAGCCTCACCAGAGTGTCCAGGAGGGGAAAATGCAAAATGTCAGAGGTGGGTGACAGCCCCCGGGCAGCCCCTCCTGGAGGACACAGCAGAGCAGCAGCTGTGCAGCTCAGCTTGCAGCACCAGTGCATGCACTTTGTTCCAGCACTGGCACCTTTGTGCATTCACCTTGTTCCAGCACTGGCACCTTTGTGCATGCACTTTGTTCCAGCACTGGCACCTTTGTGCATTCACTTTGTTCCAGCACTGGCACCTTTCTCCCTCATTCCCAGGCCCAGTGAGGAGGTCAGGGTGGGAAGCTGACCCTGAATGCACATCCCAGGGCCCCACACAGCCCTGGGCACCCCCAGCCCTCGGAGCTGCTCTCTGGGATTCACCAGAGCCAGACAAAGCCAGAGGAATCCATTTGCCAGCTCAGCCCTGATCTGCACTTAGGGCTCCATCTGTCAGCCCCAGCAGCTGCCCTGCACACAGCACTGCCTTCCCTGCTAGAGGGAAACGGGAACTCACTAAATGTCTTCTTTTTATCCAGTCTGGCTCCTGCTCAGGGTCTGTACTGACAGCAGGGACAGAAGTGACCTCTGTGCATCAGGGCTGGGCTGGACTCTGCCTTAGCTCTTATTTCCATGCTCAGCACTGACCTGCTCAGCTCATCCCCGAAATCCACCCCTGTCCCAGTGTCCAGTCACCAATTCCAGCCCTGGGATACCCCAGAACAAACAGAACCAGCCCCAGCTGCAGCTGCAGCCTGAACAGGCTGCTCTGCACTCTGCACACTTCAATCCAAGAAAACCCTCCTGTGATGTTTTCATGCATTTTGTTAACTCTCCTGACATGCTTTAAGACTCACATACCCTTTTCTCTAATGGCTTTTCCTCCTTTCAATTACTAAAGGAGGAATGGGCAAAGGATGCATTTGTTTGCACTGAAACAAAAGCTTTGAAGATAATATTTTCTAAATAAAGATTGCTAAGTTTTCCTCACCATTATTCAGAGATGCAGAAAAGTTGAAAACAGTGGTGGAAGTGTGAAAAACAAGGGGACTTTTACAACCACATGAAGCAGCACAGCTCCTAAGGTTACTCCTGTTTACAGCAGCTGAAAGTCTGTCACTGAAGTATTTCAACAATGTCCTATCACAATGGTAACAGACTTTCAAAAGAAGAGGAAAATACAGATTGCAGCGTTCTAGAACACATGCTCATATCAACTATGGAGCTACTGAGGGGAGAGAAGACCACACATGCAAAAACACACATGACAAACCTGGTCATGCACAGAACACAACAGTCTGGCCACAGACCTCCTAAAATTCCAATGTACTGCTGAAAGAATCCTTTCCTTGCATTTCTTCCTTCTGCCCAAGCAATAAATTAAATTAAAACCTCCCAGAAAATAATTAACTTTCCTCCTTCCAGCTCACACATTCCACCCTGTGCTACCTCCTGCTGACGTGCTGTTTGTACAGCCACTGATGTCACTGCAGATCCTCAGCAATCCCTTTAATTCCTGCACATCCTTTTAAATGTTTCTGCATAGGCAAAGCAAACAGTGCTGTCCCCACCTCCAGGTGACAGCCACCTGCTCTGCCAGGCTCCCACTCAGATTTCCCTCCAGGTGCCCCCACAGCAGCACCAACGCCCTCACAGAAATCCCGGGGCTTTAATTCAGCAATAGCCCTTCCTGAGGTGGGGTTTGGCAAAAAAAGAAGGGATCAGCCTGCATGGGAAGTGCAAACAAAATCAGCATTAAGTGATCTAACTGAAACACAGGAGGAGAAAAAAAAAACTCTCAGTCTTAACACAATTCTCTTTCATTGTCATCTCCCTATGCTAAGGAAGCCTAAAGCAAATCTGAATATACACTGTGCAACAAAAATTATTAATGCTACTCCAACAGATATTCTGACAACAGCAAGTTGAGAACTGTTAGGGGAAAAAAAAAAAGGAAAACCCCAGAGATTAGATTTGGAAGGAAATGGGAGGGAGGTTGTGGAAACTGAGAGGACAGATGGGGAACTGGGCCAACAAGCTTTTAGGATAGGCTGTGTGATTTCCAGCAAAGTAGAGAAGATTAATTGCACAGTGTTGTCTAAGCCCTACTCAATTCTTTTTAATACATTATTTAAAGCTGTGCACGCATTCATTATATCTATGCAAATTAATAAGAGCAGTATTTACATGGTAACAATACAGTGAAACCTTTCCCTCGAAAAAAATTCAATGATCTTGATTATCTGTTTATTTACAGTTTATTTGCTATTACTCCAATACAGCTGCTGAGCTCAGCACAGGAGAAAAAGCAGAATTAAGTGCTGGATTAAGTACTCCACAGCAATGAAGTAAACACAGAATGAGATTTTAACCAAGAAATGCAGACCTTGAACTTTCCTCCATATCAGATGAGCACACTTAAGAGAAAGAACCAAATTATTGGAAAGGATTTCCTTTCCTTAAAGCCCAGAAGATGTAAGCTGAAGACAGCTATCCCTTCTGCACACACCTTTAATTTTCATCTTTCTAATCCTTGCTGTGTCTCATTAATTTAAACTCTCTAATCCCTCTTAAAATTGATGTAATTTTCACCCTTAGCCACAAATACATCTCCCTGGATGTAGGGAGCTGGAAGAGCTCCTTCTGTAATGGATGCTAACTTTGGTTTACAACACCTCCAGCACGGGGATGTGGACTCAAGATCTGACTCCTGACAAGAAATTACCTTTAAAATCAAATTTAGAAATGGGTATTTTCAGTTAAGGTTTCAGCCTGCTCAGGTCCCTCCAGAGCTGAGCTCATGTCTGTTCTCATCACTCTCAGCAGTTTCCAAGACAAGTTTTACAACAGCACAAAGAGCCAACACAACAGAAAAGTTTCAATGCCAGGGTACATCTCCCATGCTGATTACTATTACCAAAATGTAAAATTTAATAAGCAGGGGTTTAAGTTGCAGAGCAGTTACAAAACATCCCCTTTATCACAAACAGCATGGCTTTCCTTGCTCCTTCCCTGGACAGCCTCCTCCAGACCAGCACAGCCACTGCCCCAGCCCACTGCAGGATAAAACTGAGACCACAAACTGATTTCCCATCTTCATTTTAAGCAAACTCCTTTTGCAGTAAAGCCAGTGTATCACACTGTACTCCTGGGCCCACACAACAGCTGTTCTCAACAGATTCTGAATTATTTTTCATCCTCTGGCACTGAAATCAGATTGCCACCAAAGCTGACGCTTCCGCAGGCTCCCAGTGCCACCGCTCAGAAACAAATATTACTCAGCCACGAGCCCTGACACCATGGCAAAAACAGCTCCTTTGCAGTGATGGATGAAATGAGCTGAAATTGAGGCTGAAGCATTTCAAGAGAAGCTGTTCTGACTAATGCTGGCAGAGCTAAGTGAAAAACAGGCTGCTCAAGGCTCCTGGGGAAAGGGGAGGATGAAAGCAGCACCCAGACGTGCCCCACACACAGCACGAACACCCTGAGCACTCACAGCCACCAAACTGGATAATGCAGCACTCTAGACACTCACATCTGGCCCAGGAGACTGCTGCAGCTGGGCTGTGCAGCTCCTCATGGAAAATCAGACGGGATCTGACCTTGCTGCATCCCTGTTTTCAGCCTGAATCTCTGCCTGGCCCCAGCAGTGCCCCTGCAGCTCTGCAGGAACATGGCACTGCCAGGGCCCTTAGGGCAGTGCTGCCAAACAGCCACAGCCTGTGGGGGAACAAACTCCAAGCAGCACTTTTAATGTGCTCTGCAGACACACAGGGAAGCTTGGACTCAAAAAAGGCAGCTGGGTAATCTCATTTGTTCAAGAGCAGCTTGAGGAAAACATTCCCTGGCAGCAGCCACAGGTTAGACCTTGAAACCCGACATGAGACCCTAAAAACTTCCTGTGAAGTTGGCAGTAATTAAGAGGCACATCCAAGACATCCAGAGCACACTGCACTCTCCTGGTGCTGTCCCCAAAACAGCCCTGATCCAGCCCTGCTCTGCCCAGCAGCCACAGCCATTAATGAGGGGTGAAACCCGTGGAGCAGCAGCTATGAGATCCTCACTCATCTGGGTTGTATTTCACAGAGCACAGGGGCAGAGCTCTGCAAAGCAATCAGAGACTCCCAGGAAAGCCTGCCAGAAAGGCTGAAGATGTCTCCACATCCCC
The DNA here is from genome assembly GCA_013400215.1 of Cisticola juncidis. Taxonomy (NCBI): domain Eukaryota; kingdom Metazoa; phylum Chordata; class Aves; order Passeriformes; family Cisticolidae; genus Cisticola; species Cisticola juncidis. The sequence goes on along the minus strand of VXBR01000634.1, from coordinate 266,035 downwards.
CCAGCTCACAGAGCTCTACAAAGCAATCAGAGATTCCCAGAAAAGCCTGCCAGGAAGGCTGAAGATGTCTCCACATCCCCCCAGCTCAGAGCAGATCTTGCTCCAAAGTGGGAGTGAAGCATTTCATGCATTATCCAATTTGGTTTCCACACTCCCAGGGACAGAGATTCCATGTGATACTCAGATAATTCATGCAGTAGAAAGCAAAGAGGGTGGCTCCTTTCCAAAGGTGAGCTAAGTTCATTCCCACAAGTCAGATACCCACGGTACAGCCAGAAGCTTTCCAAGCACACCCACGTGTGTCTGCATGGACGGGCTGCAGCCACCCCAGGACAGGGACAATTCCAGCCCCCAGGAGCACAGTGGGGACAGCTCTGGGCCACCAGAGGGGACACCAGCAGCAGCTCCTTACCTCCAGGCCGGTACACCACGTCGTCCTCGGTGATGAAGGACGTGATCTCGCCGTTGTCGGTCCTCTCGTAGCGCGACTTCTTCTTGGGGGGTTTCTTCTTGCTCTTCTTGGTGGACTCCTCGGTGGTGGCACTGTTGTTGTCATTGTCCTCGTCCTCGCTGTGGTCGCTCTCCGCGTAGTTCTTGGCGCCTCCCTCCAGGGTGCAGCTGCGCCGCGGCCGCGAGTTCTCGCTCTCCCTGGCCTTGTCCCTCTTGTCCCGCTCCTTGTCCCGGTCCCTGTCCCTGTCCTTCTCTTTGTCTTTGTCTTTCTCCTTGTCTGCTGTCATGATTCGCCACGTGCCTTCTTCTGTCCTCTCACGGCTGGGCCTCCGTGAAAGGTAGACAGTGAGCCTGGGCTTCAGTCTTCTGAATTTCTCACTCAAAGCCAGGAAAAATTCAACCACTCCAACAACCCCAGCGTTTTAAAAAGGTTCTTGAAGAGGTGAGGGGAGAGAAAGAGGGGAAAAGCCCATGTTAGTATTGCAAATTCTTTCAATTCCCAAAGATAAAAATTAAAACCGAATAACCCCCCACATCCTAAAGCAATTCAGCGTGGAAAGCACAAACAGTAAAATATAAAACAGCCTTTTGAAGAATTCATAGAAATGGTAACTTCAGAGTCTGTAAATGTTTGAAGCTACCGCCATCCTCAAAAAAGATTCCTCAACTCCTTAAAAAAATTCTTCAGTTCACTGCAGACACGAAATAACTTCTTGGACGGGGAGTGCTCACTGAGAACAGGTATCCCCTCATACCTGGAGCTAACAGGGAGCACGCCAGAGCAAAACACAAAAAAATAAAACACTTGAGAAAGGACAAGGGCAAAGAGGGAAGAGTCTCCAGCTTTTATCTGGAGGCAAATGAGGGAGCTCAGCGAATGCTGTGTTGTACATCTGACCACCACTCCCAAACCATGCCCTACAAAGCTGGTGCAGGGTAAGGGATGCCATCTGCCACTTCCAGGGCAATCTGTTAGCAAGTCCTGCCCCTACCCTGCTTCTCCAAAAATAGAGCTAACCTGTAATCCACAGATTACAGGAATTAATTAATTGAAACCAAACCAAACCACAGTAGTTACAACCGCACTAACAAAATCTGCTTTTCCACATTTAAAAACAGGACCTTTCATGAAAGGAGGATATTTCAAAAAGGAGGCATTCAACTCACAAAGACAGATTATGTTTTTTCCCCCCTAATTCACCAATAATGCTGAATCTGCCCACATCCAATTCCTAAGTTTCCAGGAAGCTACTACGTGGTGCAACTCAAAATTAGCCCACGGTGTAGAATGCCTGAAAGGCAGGCACATGAGAACGCTGAGTGTTCATGCATTAAGCTTTGAAACCACATCAGAGAAGGAAAAAGGCTGGCTTGATTTTTGAGAAGTCAGCTGAGGAGTCCCTGATCCTGTGCACTGAAATTCCTACAGGAATCCCAGCCCTCAATATTCCTGTCCCTGCTCCTCACAGTGGGAACAGCACAGAGACAAATCGCTTCTGCTGCTGCAAAATGATGTTTATTATTTGCAGATGTCTATTATTGTTAGTTGTTTACTATTGTCAGATATTTATCTGTTATTGAATACCTGTTATTGGTATATATTTAGAATAGAGACTCGACAAGGAAAAGGCCTTGCCAAGCCTCTAAAGGGGGCAATGATGCCTCAAGGTTTGGGGTTTTTTGAGGCTGTGCCTGGGTCTCAGCATTCCCTGAATGAGCCCAGCAAGCAGGTGGGAAACGCTGTTTGCTCTGCCCTGGCAGCAGTGGCTCAGTCCCAGGGGATGTGAGGGAAGTGCACTGAACACCAAATGAACCTGTCAGCTGCCAGGGAATGGTCACAGCAAGGGCCTGCAGGGATTCTGCAAGAAACATTGAATTTCTTCAATTTCCAGAGGCGAGGGAATTCCCCAGCAGCAAAGCCTGGGCTTTTTTCTATTGCTGCTCACACAAAGATCACTTCACTGAGAGGATCACACCCCTCTTCTGGAACAACTGCAGCACAAGCACCTTCCTTTGACTGGCAAGAGCAAAATGTCCTTTTCTTTTTTTTCTTTAAATCTTTTCCAGTTTAAAAAATCCCCATCAGTCACCACTTCATTACTGAGGATGGGTAGTAAATGACAAAGAGCAGGTTTGAAAGCCTCAGGATGAAAAGCTAAGAAGATGCCAACCACCCCACACCTCTGAACTTAAAGGCAGAAGGATTTTAAAGTTCCTGTCTTAAGGACAAATAAAGAAGTTGATTAGTAACTGCCAGATAATGCATCCATATTTATTTTGCCTGCATCTGAAACACTCTGAGCCCCACCTTGTATTGTCTAAGTCTCAAGGAGCCAGAGCTGTGCAAAGCTCTAAGAGGAAAAACCACATCTCACACATTCTTTCTTCACCCACCACGGATCAGGAAGCTGCCACAAACTCAACGTGCTGCCTGCTCACCCTTTACCAAAATGTGAACACTGTGAAAACTCAACTGCTGACTCAACATCACTCACCAGCCACAGCTGCTGAGTGGGCTCAGCACTTGTGCCACTCTCTGTGCAACTATGAATGAGCATGGGACCCAAAAAACACCATCATGGGAACTGCAGGAGCACTGGGAGCCTTATTCTCTGCTAGATATTTATTTACTATTAGACATTTATCTGTTATTAGATGTTTATTATTTTAGGTGTTTATTATTGTTAGTAGTTTACTGCTGTTAGATACTTATCTGTTACTGAATATCTGTTATTTGTAGATATTTAGAATAGAGACTCGACAAGAAAAATGCCTTGTCAAGCCTCTGAATGGGGGAAATGATGCTTAAATTTTTATTTTCCCTGTGTTTCAGGCTCTGCACTGCCCAGGGTGCCTCAGGGTCACTCAGCTCTGCACACAGCAGGGACACAAAACAAATCCTGTTCCTGCTGCATACCCAGGACAACTCTCAGGCCCAAAAGCACAAACAGGAGTGGACTGAAGGGAGAAACAAGGATGAGAGTTAATAACCTGAAGTGTAATTGGACAATTAAACCCCAATATGCAAATGGACCAAAACTTACAAAAGTTTGAGACCGTGTGTCCAGCTGTGCATTTTGTGTCCATTTTGTGCCCACCCTGGGTGCAGCCCTGGCCAGGCCCTGTCCTGCCCAAGGTGTACCCTAAAGGCCTCTCAATAAATCTCTGCTTTATTCTCCAGCCCTGCCCAGTCCCTTTTCCAGCTCAGCCTTCCCAAGACATCCCCCTGATTAAACTGTGCTAAGACACTCACACAGATGTTGGAGTCGGGATTAGGGCACCACAGCCAAACTCACTGACAATCCGGAGTGGGTTTGGCATTTTCTGTGCTTGTGCTTGTGGTCATTCTCCCCTGGCAGTTGCTCACTCTGCACCAAACCCCACCAAAGCAGCTGCTTCTGTCATTCTGTGCAGCAAAGCACTCAGGGAACAGCAGCACGGGCTGAAGGGCACTAAGTGCCTTTGACAGAAGTTCACTGCTCCTTCCACAGGGAATTCATCCCTGGAAAAAGCCGTGTAAGCTAAAAGGGGAGCAATCACTTCACAATAGCTGCCTGGGAGAACAGCCCCTATCCATTACTTGCTCAATGCAAGCTGAAAAACCTGAGGAAAAATGTAAACTTCACTGCAGTCACACTCTAAGACCTTTCTGCTGTTATTTTTTAACTCGAGCCTCAGGATATGGCCATTTCTCCACGTAAGTTTATTACATACACTCTGGGGTAACTTTCTTTATCTCCACCCACTTTGCTATCAGACTTGCAAGGTCTTTTTTATCTTAAATTGTTTAGAGATCAAACATGAGCCAAAAATGTGTTTGCAGAGCTACTCAGTAAAGTCTCCTGTTCTGCTTTGTCGCAGATGCTGACAACTTCCCATAGTAACCAAATGTTGATATTCCTGTTAAAATGCTCAGGTCTCCAGTGAGGAGGAAATGAGAATCTCCCACCAGGATTTTGGAGAAATCCAGCAGGCATGATTTAACCTTTATCTAATAATCTGAAGTGCAGAAGTTTATAATCATTATTTTAAACAGATCATTACCCCATATTCACCTAGTTCTGGGGTTTTGGGTTTTTTTTCCCACAGCATTTTAAATCTAGTTCAAATTAAAGTTCCAAGCTTTTTTACAGCCACAGAATCCTTCTCACACTCCAATCCCAGCCAGGAGAGGAGGATATTGCTACTCCCACAGGTTACCTGCTCCAGAGTTACTCTGTCTGTACACCTGCAAACCCCTGTCAGAGCAAAAGGCACATATAGCAAAATAAGTACTTAAACCTCTTAACCAGAATTAAAGAGTCAGGTTTTAAAGATAGTGTGAAAGCAAGTCCAGAAATGCTATGACACTGTAACAGGAAGGCATCTAAGAATGCAGGGCAACTAAAACTCTGGAGAAGAGCTCTTTTTTCTTATTTAAGCTAGACAGATCAATCTTTTAACAAGATTTGTTTGGTCATGTGTTACCAGTCTTAATAAACACAACAGGACCATTCTTCTGTAAGCTTTTAGTCTCATATTGCCAGATAAAAAGGCACTGTTTTCAGCAAATGCCAGATTAAAGGAACTATGTGCTGCCACTGCTAGAGTTCCTGCCACAGAGCTTTTCTCATTTTGATGTCAAGGAAGAATTTTAACTGAGTTTAAACGCAAGGGATTAAAACCAAAAATAAAAATTAAAAAAAAAAAGGAACAGAGAAAACAGCCCATAAAGGCTTCCCCATATATTTATAAGGTTTTAAGAACTGCTTTAAGAAAAGCTTCAAGATCATTTGTGAAAAATAAGCCAAATAAGTCAAATGTGAAGAAAGGGAAATCTCAGCTGCCACAGAGAGAAGAAGAGCTGAACTCCAGGAATCAGGAGCTGAGGCTCAGCCCTCAGCCTGCTCGGGGCAGGGGAGTTCCCACACAGCCCACAGCGATCCCAGCTCCCTGATAAAGCTCATTAACTGCAGGGGAGCCACACACCTTTAACCTTCAGCTTTCAGGGGGGACTGGGAACATCTGTTATCAACTTTCTCCCACATTCTTTCCCTATCGCCTGCTTGCTGTGGAAAATATGAGCCACAGATATTCACAGGACCAAGTATATTAAGAGCTGATGCAGGATATCCCTCAGAATATTCCCCACTCCCAGGGCCCATCCATCATCTCCGAGTGCCAGGCACTGTGCTCCTGACAACAACATCCAGCAGCTGCAGGCTGAGCCCAAATTCAGAGCAGGGGAGAAAAAAAGACAAGAGGAAAAAAGTGAGAAAAAAGGAAAAGATAATACAGCAAGAGTTTTACCCCACTATTCTTAGATGGTTTTTCACAGTAGGGGTGAGATTTTACTAAAGACACTCACTCCAGCTTTGAAAATCCAGATCCTGCTGGGTTTGCCTATAGAATTTTCAAACCAACCACCACATACAGAGCCAAAACACAGATTTCTCCCTGCCAGTAGCACACAGGCACATACAAAACTTTTTCCCTATAACATTAATGCCCCAATCAGTAAAAATGTTCATTTTCCTCCTCTGTCCTGTGCCAATCCTGCTGGTGCCCAGGGCGTGTTGAAGGGGTCCCACTGCCTGTTCTGGAATGCTCAGGGGACAAGTCTGGGACCCTCCTGGGAAAAGATTTGCCTAAAGTCTTTAAAAGCTCTTGAGAGTCTATCCAGTTGATTTATGTGCCTTTTATCAGTTGTCTCCCTTATCTCCTCGGCTGGTTTGGAGTTTATAACACAAACACAGCCCTGGAGCGCCGTGACCAGCACTGGTCACTGTGAGTTACATTTTTACAGCCCCTGTGAGCCCTGCAAGTCCCCCAATTCAAGGGTGTTTGTTCACTTTGAACCGCCCTGTGCACCCCAGCAGAGCCAGGGCAGGGGGAAGAGCAGCCCTGCTCCAGCAGCCCCTCCGAGCTGGGAGGTCACTGCCACTGGTCCTGACACACAATTCCAGGTGTTTCCCACCACAGGCAGTGACCCTTCCTTCCCCTGCTATTTACCCAGCTTGACCCGAGCCAGGCAAACAGGAGATCTCACATTTCTGAGCCAGGTCCCAGCTCCAGGCAGGCAGTGCCCCTCGCTGCAGCCACAGCTCCCAAATCCGGGTCAGGGCTGTGACACACCAGATACAGGCTGACAGCTCAGATAAGATCTGAGTCCCTCTCTTCAACACTACCCTGATGCTACACAGCTCAAAGGAACAGGGGGAGAGCAGCAAAGCACGATTTCACACAGCAGAAACAGCCCTGCATTTATCCAGAGAAAAGTGACAGGTTATTCTGTGTGTCTTCAATCACAATTTCAAGAGGAAATCGCCAGGGAAATACCAGGCAGTCATGAGGATTTTTAAGGATTGGCGTGGGAAGGACCCAAGACAGCAAAGTAACATTTCCCTTTGTGTCATTCTAGTGGGCAGAGGGAGGACAAGGAGAACAACTTTCTATTTGTGATGGGTCAGAAACTCAGTAAGGACTGAGAGGGAAATTCTACAAGAGTCAGCTTTGACCACAGAGCATATTGAAGGGCTGGGGATTAGATTTGGAATGAAGATATCAGCTCCCACCTCCTCCAAAAATGGATGGGCAATTTATGCACCACATCCACAACAGTGATGTGACTACACCTGCTTTTAGACAGTTTTACACACAGGCTCCCATAAAAGTAATGCCATCCCAAATAAGCCACATTTTCTCTCCACACTGGTTCAAGAGCAGCAACATAAAATCAATGGAGTCTTAGGAAGTTTCTGCACTGCCAAAATTAGCAGATAAATTAGCCAAAGTTTCTATTCTGAGTTTGGTGAGGAGGCAGGAAGCAGCAGGGGCTGCCTGCACACTCCTGAGACACAGGGCTGCTGCTTGGTTCAGCACCTGAATGCTCAGCCCTCCTCCAGCTGCCTGTGACACAAACACCGAGGGCAGCATCACCCAAATCCTGCCCTGCTCGATCCCTGTCCCCAGGAGCTGAGCCCAAATTCAGCTGCCTGTGACACAAACACCGAGGGCAGCATCACCCAAATCCTGCCCTGCTCGATCCCTGTCCCCAGGAGCTGAGCCCAAATTCAGCTGCCTGTGACACAAACACCGAGGGCAGCATCACCCAAATCCTGCCCTGCTCGATCCCTGTCCCCAGGAGCTGAGCCCAAATTCAGCTGCCTGTGACACAAACACCGAGGGCAGCATCACCCAAATCCTGCCCTGCTCGATCCCTGTCCCCAGGAGCTGAGCCCAAATTCAGCTGCCTGTGACACAAACACCGAGGGCAGCATCACCCAAATCCTGCCCTGCTCGATCCCTGTCCCCAGGAGCTGAGCCCAAATTCAGCTGCCTGTGACACAAACACCGAGGGCAGCATCACCCAAATCCTGCCCTGCTCGATCCCTGTCCCCAGGAGCTGAGCCCAAATTCAGCTGCCTGTGACACAAACACCGAGGGCAGCATCACCCAAATCCTGCCCTGCTCGATCCCTGTCCCCAGGAGCTGAGCCCAAATTCAGCTGCCTGTGACACAAACACCGAGGGCAGCATCACCCAAATCCTGCCCTGCTCGATCCCTGTCCCCAGGAGCTGAGCCCAAATTCAGCTGCCTGTGACACAAACACCGAGGGCAGCATCACCCAAATCCTGCCCTGCTCGATCCCTGTCCCCAGGAGCTGAGCCCAAATTCAGCTGCCTGTGACACAAACACCGAGGGCAGCATCACCCAAATCCTGCCCTGCTCGATCCCTGTCCCCAGGAGCTGAGCCCAAATTCAGCTGCCTGTGACACAAACACCGAGGGCAGCATCACCCAAATCCTGCCCTGCTCGATCCCTGTCCCCAGGAGCTGAGCCCAAATTCAGCTGCCTGTGACACAAACACCGAGGGCAGCATCACCCAAATCCTGCCCTGCTCGATCCCTGTCCCCAGGAGCTGAGCCCAAATTCAGCTGCCTGTGACACAAACACCGAGGGCAGCATCACCCAAACCCTGCCCTGCTCCATCCCTGTCCCCAGGAGCTGCAGGGCTGCTGCTCTGGAGAGCCCAGCTGCAGAGGCAGCAGTGCAGCACAGCCCTGCAGCTCCCTGCACTGATCCCTGCCATTAAGTGGCTGCTCACAGCTCCTCTTGTCATTTCAAAAGCTGCTTTAATGGCCTCTGTAGTCATAACACATGGGAGCAAACAGACAATAAATATGAAGCTGTGTATTTACCCTTCCCTGAAGTCATTCAGGCTTAATGTAAATGATTACCACAATACAGGGCTGAGTAATGCAGAGCAGTCATCCCATCACACCATTAAAAACCAAAACTTAAACAAATGACCATATAATGTAGGATAACTCCTTCCTGTAATATAGGATAATTCCCCTGGTAAGGGAGAACAGGCCCACGGGACCTGCAGAAGCTGCTGTTAAAACAAGAACAATTATCTGGGGGACCTGAAGTCATTTGGAGCCATGAAAACATCTGCATTACGAGGTTGCTTAACAACATTTAAAACAGGAAAAAAAAAAACATTTTAAAAGTTGAAGAAAAACTTGTTGCTATACACAGCAGTTTATTTTGAAAAGCTAGACAGACTTTGAGAAGCAACAAGGGTAAACCCTGAAAGCATGCATATGGATTTCCTGACAGGCAAGTCTGTGGCAAAAAAAAGAGAAGTCTGTAGTATTGTTACTAAAATAGGGGAAATAAAAACATTCCAAAGTGTTGTAAATTCAGATGTGGGAAATACCAACAAAGAAATCAAAGTATAAAGAGAAATTCCTGGCACACAATGACAGCCAAGCTAAGGGTAACAGGAAAGAATCCTTGCATGGAACAGAACACGTGTGCCGTGGTTTTATGGGATGCCTGATTATCAAAGTCACCAGTACATCACACACTTTGCTGCCTCTAGGTCACTTATTTTAAGACAAAAATGAATTCTGCACAATTCTGACCGCATTCCTTTGTGTGTGTTTATAGAAGGAGCCCACGGCTGCTCTGCAAGTGGAACTCATCTCCAACTCTCCTCTCAACTAATTCCAGTTTCCACTCTAAATTTGATTTTGGTGCCTCCATCTCTGGAACATGTCTACAAATACTTACCAAAGGGTCCCTCCCTGCATGTTTTTAGCTGAGCTTTTCTCCACTGGACGTTTCATTTTCTCAGTGTCTGAACACTCAGCTGTCCTCTCGCAATCCTTTCATCCTCCAGAAATCTTCGAACTATAGTCATTTAAACCACCCAAAAGAGAACTAGATCAGGTTATTTTTGGAAAACCCCTTCAAGCAGGAAAGGCAAAACCTCTGGTCCTCAGCCACATGAGCTGTTTTATTTAACTCCAGACACAGTTGTGCATCCGAGCTTCTCAAAGGGGACGGGTAACTGCAGGGTGGGCTCCCACCATGAGCTGCCCCACCAGACATTCCCAGGGAAACATGCCTATAATTAAAGCAATTTCTCTCTAAAGAAAGCAGCATCCTCAGATTTAGAGACTATCTGTAAGACTAACTAAAGCTGTGCCACTTAAGTCTTCCACAAAATTCCCTAATAGTAGAAACAAAGAAATCCTGCCCCTTCAGTCAAAGGGTGGAGGCTGGTGCGAGGTTACCACCATGAGCAAGAGATATTAAGAGGACATTTTTTCCTTGTCCACTGCTTTAAACACACTTTATGCACAAGCACGAAGACAGAGGATATTTCTGTCTGGAGAACCTGCCTTTAATTTGAGCCATTGGTCTGGTTTTCTCTGAGGAGAGGCTGGTTTGGGCTAATGGCCGCGCAGACAGCGCCGGTTCCCTCAGAGCTGTTCCCTCAGAGCCCTCAGAGCCGCCGGCCCGCGCCGGTTCCCTCAGAGCCCTCAGAGCCGGTGCCCTCAGAGCCCTCAGAGCCGGTTCCCTCAGAGCTGCCGGTGCCCTCAGAGCTGCCGGTGCCCTCAGAGCCGGTGCCCTCAGAGCCCTCAGAGCCGCCGGTTCCCTCAGAGCCCTCAGAGCCCTCAGAGCCGGTGCCCTCAGAGCCCTCAGAGCCGGTTCCCTCAGAGCTGCCGGTGCCCTCAGAGCTGCCGGTGCCCTCAGAGCCGGTGCCCTCAGAGCCCTCAGAGCCG